>VZTE01004350.1:3772693-4095333 GCA_013397775.1 Eulacestoma nigropectus | reverse complement strand
TTTTTTTTTTTTTTTTGTTCTTTTAGAGATCTGAGATAAACTGTTAAAAGAAGGAAAGGTCAAATGTGTTGTTTCCTTTTACAAGGAGGTAAACTAAAGGGAATGAGATACTTGGGCTTCAAAGGGCTAGGTCTTCCTGCTGCCTAGCTGGTAGAAAGTAGATGAGCTGTAGTCATTTATGTAAAAAGAGAGTGAACCTCAGGCTTTGTCCATTATTGTGTTCCTCCTCATTTACACCAACATGAGTTGCTGCAGATCAGTGGGATTGGGATAATGGCATATCCATGCTTTTGCAAGTCAATGGACTATGGATTTTTTTCACCAGTATGTAGGGAGGCATGGTATAGAAAAGAATAAAGCATTCATGCATGCCTGCATGTGTGGGTGTCTGCACAGAAGTGGGTGTATTTGTACAATATAATTTGTGTTAATATGTATGCAGCATTATTCTTCCCATATCCCTTGTCTGACCTTGTCCAGAAGACCACAAATATAATATTAACCTTGCTGCTTCTGTGATTTTTATTAACTTTTTCTAGCTGTTTTAATTTTCTTATTGTTAATACGCCCTGTAATTCAGGCACGGTACTGCACAATTGCATGGTAATTTGGAGCAGGGGAGAAGTCAGGCTCTTCAGTGACCTTTTCACTAGAAACTTCTCATGAAAGCAACTGTTAGCAAGTTTAGATGTGTCTTTTTATAACCTTTACAGTTCAGTGTGTGTCCTTCTAATGAGCTATTCAATAACTCAGTGCCTCGGCTCTGCCATAACAAGTCATACCTAATGTGGTTGTGTGGCCCTGAGATTCGTTCTATCTTTTTCAAGGAAAAAGTAAGCAAGGCTGAGAGTCTGGTAAACAATTTGTACTAAGAGTTTTGTTGCTAGGAACACCTAAGATTCCTCTAATTCAAACTCTTGAAAAATAGACAGTAGAAAATGCCTTGACATCCTCTTAGCATATGAATAAGGCAAGCACATAATGATTCTTGCATTTTCTCCCATCTAATCTTACAGAGATTTTTAGTGACCAATATCTAGTAGAACTTGACTGGGATATTTCTCTCCCACGATTTTATCAGATTAGGTTTGAGACAATACGAGTTTTGAAAATTTCAGAATTATTCTTGTTAAGTGCATGTCACCTTAATTCTTTTGTTGGTTTTGTACTAATAAATAAATATGTTGGAGATTCCCACCCGCCCCACCAAGGGTCATCTTTTTATCCATTAAAATACCTGGTTACAGAGTCATATTTTTTCTCATTTTGTGTCCGTCTGGTTCTGCCCAAGGGTTCTTGCTGAACAGAATACTAAAAGTCTTATCTTGATCATCTTAGAAATATCGGTGTGGCAAAACTTGCTTCTTCCCATTTTCTTTCTAAATGTAATGATTTCTGGTGTCTTCCAAAATAGTCTATCTCTGATGTGCTCCGAGCCTGGTTTTTGTGTGGGAGCACTGATCAAGACAAAAAAATGCTTTTGAACTTGACATTTAGTCAGAAGTTAAAATGCTGAGCTTTGGCTAAGGAAATTTAGGTTTCATTCCTAACTTTAAAACGGTTTCCTTATTTGATACAAAATTTGTTTCTCCATCTTCTTTATTTGTTCCAAGAGGGCTGATAGCAGTTCCTTAACCTGCAAGGATATTGTGGTAATAAATTTCCTAAAACATCAAAGGAGCTTGGATAGCAGATTACGGAGGGCTGATGAAGTATCTAAGAAGAGCAATAGAAATCAGTTACATGCATGCTTTTCTCAGCACTGTAAATGTTTAAAAACAAAAAGAAATTCTTTCACCAAGTAGTCTTAGCGAGTTGATGTTCCTCCATCATCCTTCTCTGTGTATCCTCTTGTCTGTAACAATCATGTCAAACATAAAAAGGCACAGAAAAGTGCAACTTTTAAGAATTGTAGCTTCCAGTCATGTTAGTTTGATGCTTTGTAGGCTTTTCTCTTAGGGTGTTTCTGTTCTGAACTGCAAGCAGCATGTCAGATTCCCTACATGCTCATTTGGACCTGCTGCTGTCTTTGACACAGCCTCTGGTCCTAGCTGAAGAGTTTTATGGTTGTCTCTTATTTTTCTTTCCTTTTTGGGGAACCTTGCAGGTGTGAAGGCTTTCTTTTGATGAAAAACTTATAATGCTTTGAAGTAATATGCATCCATGGGTTCCTTATCAACAATAACAGTCAATTAGTCACCAGGAAAAATCACTAATGAAGCTACAGTCCAACTATTGAAATAAAGCTGTTCCTCTCATTCATTCCATTTAGGAGAAGGCAAAGATTTCTTCCTCCATTGTCTGCTGCTGACTAGAGGTTTCACTTTTGATTCCAGATGAATCACATGGGGAAAAGCTGGGCTGAGACCTTTATTCTGGATAGTTCAATGATCTCTTTGAAGAAACTGGAGGGTTTATATTTTGTGGAGCAGGGAATCATGAGGGTACTCAGGCAGTAGAAGATACACGTATAAGACCCATTACCTCCTGATGCTGAGTATCTGCTGCTGTAACTAGGGAACATCCTTAACAGAACTGCAGAAGAGAAGAACCAAAGGCAGGATTTCCACACAGCACCCCCACCCTCACCTCCTTCTCATGTGCAGAACTGATCAGAGTCACTTCCTTGAGATGGAACTTTGCTATTCTGAGTTCATTTTATCTGTAAAAAGTCTTCTCTTGCATTATTTATGTGGGAGCTTTATTGCAAAAGTGGGGTGCGGATGTTCATGAATGACGACAAATAGAATGTAATTTCCTAATTGGTTGTTGTCCCTCACTTCTATGGAAATACAAAATGTCTCAGCTACTTTTCGTTAGAGGAAAGCACAGATGCTAACTCTGAAACAGCAAAATGGCTTTTCCCTTACAGTCCTCTGGCCATTTTTGGATTATCAATCCTTCTGAGTGAAAAAGCAATCTGGATTAAGAAAGATATTTTATTCAGAGTATCTAATGCAAAATAAACAGCTCTATCATCTTTTCCCTCTTTGCCTGGAATCCAGCCAGATTTCCAGCAGTGTTGTCAAATAACGTCTACTCTTTCAATTAACATTAGATACAGTGCTTAGGCAAACTAGAACTAAATGGCAAGTCACCCAGTCTCTTCTTTCTAAAATCAGAAAACTGCAATTTAACCACTCTCTTCAGGCAGAAATTGTTTTTATCTGTGAAATTATATTTGTGTTTTAAAGACTAGACACCAAGATAAACAAACATGCTTTTCTTTTTTCTGTCTGTGGGTTTCTCAGGGTGTTGTACAAGCTGAAAATTAGGTATGGGGTCTGGTAAATAAAGACAACGCAGCTGGAACACAAGCTGTCTGGAATGCTATTTATCATAATACTCTTTCTTTAGTAGACTTGCTATTTGAAGACTAGCTGTAAACCCACAGATACTGAAATTTAAGAACAACTTGTGTTTACACCTGTTACTGATAAAGCATACCCGTTTAGTTTGTGTTTTCAGCCTAGTTTCTAATCATAAAGCAAATCTACTGCGCATCTGAATTTGCAGGTGCAAAGTTTGCTTGCTAAATGTGAAACTAGGTGGAGTCTTGTTCTGTAAAATAAAATGTCCCACTGCCGCTCACAAAGAAGAAAAAATGCTAAGGTAACATGAATTTGTTGTTGACTTCTTAGCCAAAAGCAGCAGGGAAATCTGTAGCAATAAGTATATTCACCTAGAAGCTCTGTATGGAAAGGGCAAAGTTGCAGAGATGACAACCTAGATGTTTTGAGATGAGTTTTGCTGCCGAAAAGCATAAAGAGTGTTAGGACTTGTTATATTTTTTCTTTTCTGAAAAACAACTGGTGACACACTCTAAGGTCAACATGTAATATCTTTTCCATGCTCTTCTAAAAAGTCAGATTAGTCCTTTCAGCAGTAACCTTTCTCACATTGAGTACATTTGCTTTCCTGCCTTTAAAATTCATCTTCTCTATTTGTGATTCTGACAGCTTGTATGATTACATTGTCCATATATCAATATGGATGTGCCCTCTTTGTCATATTTTGATTAAAAGAAGTATACTTTTACTTACGTTAAGATAATATAGTGTACAGGAGATATATAACCTTTTAGCAAAGCCTTTTTTTTCTTTTTTATATTTTTAAAGAACGATCAGATGCCATTTAACTATTCAAGCTCAATATAGTAATACTGAAACAGGGTTTGGTGGATTGAAGAAAAGATTGTCTCTTAATCTTTAGGTAGACACAAAGGAAACCAGGGAAATGTGAAATAGAAAAGTCCTTAGGAAAACTTGAGTAAACATATATCAAGTGTTTCCCATATCCATTTTAGAAATGATCTGATAAAAATGGGTTCATTGCACTCATTGTCGCTTACTTTAGAGTAGACTACACTTATCATTTTGAGAACTTTCACATCACAGCACAAAAGCCATATCTGTACACAAGCATGTTGTTCTTGAAACATGAATTTGAAAGAGATCTCCTGGGCCACTAAGTCCAGTATAGTTATTGTTTTAGGCAACTATACCATTTATATAATCTGTTTAGTTTCCAATTATGATTATCAAAAAGATAAAAGAATAAATATCTGTTTACTCAGCTGGTACCATACATTTTAAAAACATATAATAATATGCTGTATTTATTTTTATTTAAAAATAAAATTACCAAAGTGAGACACAGTTTAATTATCATTGCTCTGAAGATATTTGTTTTTCTGATTTTGAACACTTAATTATCTTTTTTATTTAATTCTTCCAGTAGAAGGAAAGAAGTGTGAATATATGGTGTGAATGATAAGAAACCATCCTTTATTCTAAGCTAATTGTATAAAATGTGTCCAAGTTCCAACATACCACTGTTTGTCACCACTTTTATGAGGACTGAATGATATTGCTGATGTTATTTTACAAAAAGGTATTAAATACCTAAAAGAAAAGTAATTTCTCTAATTGTACCAAAAAAGATGATAAGAGACCTAACTGGAACCATCCACCTCCATAAGCAGCTGTGTTCTCCATCCTTTGGACAAGCTGCTTTCTTTCTATCTGCTTTGCTCAATATCTTTTATTGAGTTCTATAGAAAGGTTTCCAGTCACATGAATGGTTTTTATTATGGGGGGCTATACAAACAAGGCTTACTGTGGGTCTGCCCACTCTCCAAATATTTTTGAAGCTATCGATCAGCTATCACTAGAGTCAGAAATAGGTGGATGTTAGCAGTCTATAAATGTTTGTGGTAATGTAGGATTGGGCAGGACCTACCTTATCCTGATTTCACTCTTTCATGGGATTCCTCTCACTAAGTGACTGTTTTCTGTCTTAGAATGAGTGAGCTTTTCCTCAATACTTTTTTAAGCTGGCTCTTGCAAAACTTCACAAACTTACAGACCTTTTCTCTTCATTTTCTCTGTACTTTTCATTAGGTCCCAGCTGTGCTGCTTTATTTCTTCACCAGCAGTGACCTTGAGGTGTCAAAAGTCTTTTACCTTTCAGTCCTTTGCTATATCTGAAGAGAGCTCTATTATCTCTGCTTTCCTGGCTAATCAAGGTGAGATCTTTTAGTCTCTACAATGGTTTCTAAGTTCCCTTGGGTATCCTAATGGCCAGTCTCTTCATCTGTTACCATTTGAACAAATTTCTCTCCAATATAGGTGGCCAGAATTATGTGCAATATTCTGGTTGGAGGCTTTTATAACATCGTTAGTAACTTGTATCACTACTGGAACTACCTTATCTTTTAGATCCTAGCAGTGCGTTGGCTTTTTCAAGATCACACCAAATTAATAGCTTCTCATCATCCTCTCAGTGAAAAATGCACATCAGGTCTTTCCCCTCTATTTTTTCTAACTGATGAGACCTCAGCATAGATTAGGTAGTCTTGATATTAATCCCTATGAGTATGACCTTGTACTTTATGATAGCAAAGTCTACGCAGAGCTTATTAATGCCTCATTTAGATCATAAGACTATTAATTAACATATGCAGGCCTGGGTTTACTGGGGGAGAGGCAGGAAAAGTGTCCCTGCTCCCATCTTCACTAGAACCATCTTATGCTGGGTGTTCTTTCACATCCTTGGCCATGAGGCTGCACAATCCTCCTGCACAGGCTGGGATCGTGTTAGCCCTCACATTCCTACGTGCAAGGATGACTATATCTCTCCTGTCTTCAAGATTACAAGTTTGGGTTTTTTTAATTTCAGTTCCTTTCCTATTTTACAATGAGGATCATAGACCTTGGAGTAAGATTGTTCTTTCCCTGAGTCTCTTCAAATGGGAGATGCTCTCCAAGGCGTGAAGATTTTGTCATTCCTTAAGTACAGGAAAGAGTTGTGGAAAGACTACTATGTGTTTGGAGAAAAGCCAAGGAAAATTAGACAAGCCCACGCAATATCCTATGGTCAAAATGAACCAGTCACTTTTTCCTGATGAAATGTAGTCTTCTAATGGGTACCAAAGTGTTTTCAATTTCACTGGATTTTAGCATTTGTTGAGCTTTCCTTGAGTGTTCATTAATCTAATTGTGAGGCAAATGCCAGCTTCAGACGAAAGGTGACCTAAATGTCGCACCACTTTTAGCACTAAAATAGAGAGTGTTCAAGAATTAATGAGCATAGTGGCCACATTTCTCATGCATAGCAACTGATGAATCTCAGCTCGTACCTCTTTGGCACAAAATGCTCCTCAGTCAACCCTTCATTTCCTAGGCTAGTTGCTTCTTTTGTGGTTGTCAGATAGCTGCTTTTTATCAGTTTATAACAAACCACAGGGGCTGTGGGTCACAGGAGTTGGGGCTTTTGATTAGTTCTATACAATAAGAGAAGTTTCCTTTCTTTCAACAAAATCTGTTCAGCTTTCCTTTCAGTGTTTTCTCCAAAATTACAGTATATACTTAACTTTCCCCTGAGATACTTGAGAATAGCAACCTGACTCCTTTCACTCCTCTTTTCAGATACAGTATTTCTATTTTCTTTCATCTTGCTTTTTATCCTTTGTGAAATGTCAAAGGACAGCGTTATAGCTGATAGGGTAGCAAGAAAAAAAGGAGGAAAAGCCATTTTGAAGGGTGACATGAATTACCCAGTTAACAGGTCACAGATTTAGCCAGGCTTATGTTGGAATAATAATAACTATTAACCATTTTTAACATGTCTATGGTATATATGAGAATTAGGAATTTGGGCTATACTTGCAATTACAAGAGAGAAACATTGGCTGGAAAGGGCAGGGACCTTCTCACTTTAACTGAGTGTCTGAGCAGCCATTGCTGGGGGCAACAATAACCAGTGCTAGGTGGGAGCAGAGATGTAGAACAGCAGTTAATAGGGACCTGAGCAGTTATTCCAGAGATCTCACTCCTTAATGGTAGTGATCAGTCATCTGAGAGCCTGTTGTTTTACTGGTGAAGCAATCACAAGGCCTTTCAGCACTTCCACAGAGTCTGCCCTCTTCTTTACCTCAGAATAATTTTTTATTGGTAGAAAACTTTGGCATTTCTCTCTCTGAGCTCCAAGCCACTACAGTGGCCTTGGGCATGAGTATAATTTTTTAGTTCTTCTGTGAAATGCAGGAATTTAGACCTCAGTGAATTACTAGTATTTAAGTTATTGTATTGGTCACTTAGTGCTTGTGTAACATACAATGCCCAGTAATAACCAGGAATATGTCCTTCTGACACTAAGACACTGACACTCTTTAGAGCTTTGTGAAGCTCTAAAATCCATTGACACCTCAGATCACAATAGTGAGCATCTGACATATGAGCCTTGGTTTCCTACGTATTCATTTCATATGTCCCTTGTCTCTGCACTGCAGTCAGTCCAGCTTCCCACATCTTCTGTAATCACCACTGTTAGAGTACTTTTTCTGTCCTCCTATGTCTTATGGGCTAAACCAGAACTTTTTTTCTGTCTGGTTAAGAACTACATATGTACAGATTGGCAAGCTGCCATGCATGCCCAGGTGGCCAAGCTAGTTCATGCATTTTAAAAGTGTAAGGATTGAGTTTCGTCTGTCTTTTCCTCAACTAAAAGAAGAAATTTAGAAAAGTGATGTTGATCAACCATCTAACCATTTGACACAAGTATAGGAAATTATCCTGGTTATTTTTTTTTCTGATTAAAATTTGCCTTTAGGAAAAAAAAAAACTATTAAAGCCAGATAAATGGATAGCTAGCACAACAGAATAAACTGAGCTGGTTTGGGAGGCAAGGTTTGTGCAAGGAGGTGGCATCCTATCCCCAGGATCTGGGGTATGGAGAAGGTCTAGAAGATACCACATGGTGAGGGTTTGAGGATGGGGAAATAAGGACAAAGACCAAAAGGACTGATCTCTTGCATGAGTAAGGATGCAATTTCCTACTCTAGAGAGGAGAGGACTAGGAAAGAAGGATTTGGTCCAGAAGTGTCAATGATTTTGAGCTTGAGGACATCAGCAGGTCTTGAACTCTTTCTAATACATCTCACAGTTATAGTGTCCCTATGGTGTTTGTAGTCTCTCTTCTCTTAGCCCTCATGCTGTGTGTGACTGTAATTAACCAATTAATATTGCTGATTACTAAAACTCTCACTCTTCTGTCATTCAGTGCAATTCAAATGTGCCAACTTCACCTTTTGGTGTCCTGTGCCATGGTTTCATTAATTCTCCAGAACTCCTTTCATGTCTTTGGAGAGAGTACAATAGAACTTTTGGGGCTTATTAAGGGTGTTTTGCCATTGAAATTCTGTGTGCAATGGCCGTCCTTGCTTCAGAAGAATCTCTGACAGGCAGCCATATTTGACAACTGTATGGCTTAATATGTAAAAGTCTCTTAATAGATGATTTAAGCTTCTAACTCTAATGCTGCCAAGCGATGTCAAATAAGAAAACAGTTTTTAACTTGTCATGCTGAATAATATTTGACATTATACTACCATTTTTTTCCACCTTCACTCTGTCAGCAAAGAGCTGTGGAGAAATCTAGCCATCTCATTTTAACTTGGCTATCAATATAATCCATCTGTTTTCCATTTATAATCCATTTATTTTCTATCAAATGCATATCATAGCATTTTGCAGTTGCTAAGGCAATTATAGCATCACAATACGCTGACATTACAATTAAAATTTAAAACAGCCTTTGCTTGATCTTTCTTGAGGAAGAAGAATATTGATGGTGGTGAATTGCAATGATACAGTGAGGAGTTAATCTAAGAAAAAATTTTTTTTCAATCTCAATTTTTTTCAAATCTCTATGATTTCTCTGATAATATATACAATCACACCATAAAATAAACATTAAAACACGCAATAGAGACTTAATAGTATATGGGTTCTATGCTATTGAGTGATGATAAAAAGTAAGAAATTTCAATAAATACATATACTCACAGATATCAAGAAATACAGTTTCATCAGTCTACAGTAATTTCAAGTAGCATGCTCTAACTTCTAAATTTAGGGGAATCTGACAAGGTCTCATGCTTTCATAAAATTTGGATACTACTTCCTCCCTACAAGTGCTTAGCTTAACAATTACCATATCATTACTGAAATGGCTGCCCTTTCAAGGTCTGTCTTTTTATTAATGTGCTTTTCTGGTAGCTGGCCATTTAAATTTGGCTAGGATGAGCTGTCATGCAGTGCAGTAAGTGGATATTGCAGTTTTCTCCCTCCCGTCTATGCAATACTTTACAGCTAAAGAGCACATGAGATCGAAAGGGATTCCTCAGCAATGAAAAATGAAATAATGGTGACAGAAGGATTTTCAATTTATCAGAGAAAAGGCATAATGAAATCCAGCAGCTGGAAGAAAAGGCAGAGACAGACTTATTAGAAATAGGGTGCGCAATGAAGGATAGCTGTCTATTGGAAAAGCATATCTAAAAATGCAGTGAGATCTATGCTACCTGGAATCTTTATACATAAAAATTGATGACTTTTTAAAATATAAATTGTAACTTATTTTCATATGGGACTCTTCTAGATTTATTTTTTATGTGATATCCTCTGTTCTGTTCAGTAGCTCAAAAAATAAGCGATAACAATAACTGTTTTCTCATTTCCCAGCTGATGAATATATGTTCTACTGTTACTCAAAACATTCACTTTTGAACAAAATGAAGAGGGAGTGGAGGGGGACTGTAGCTGCAGTGTGATATGCCTTTATATTTTTAATCTTTTTTTAATCCTATCTCTTTTTGATCCTTTTTGCCTGCTGAGAAGAAGATAGAGGACACTTCTTTACCCTCCAAAAAAATTTATATTGGGAAGAAAAAGCCAAAAAGGTGATGATGTTTAAAATCAATTTTTATTTAGAGACAGGCACGGAAAAAACAGAATAGAACACCAAATCTGTAACAGTTTTAACTAGTCTTTTATCATATTCTTTTCATGATGAACCAGCACAAACTAATCCTAAATATGTGGTGGGTGGCTGACTGGGATCTCTTAAGTACCTAGTCCAGCAACTTCAAAGAGAAGTGATAAATGTCCAATTATATCTATGGCATGTCAGAAGGAAAGGTGTTCATTAAACACTCACACACCATTTGATGAGGGATGGAGATTGCCTTTCCTACCATTAGTTCAGGATTTTTGTTGAAATAGCATTTTTGGAGGGAAGGGTTAATAAGGAGACAGGATGGGTTTTATCAGTGGTATTTTCCTGCATTTTTTTTCATCATTTCACATGTCGTTCCTCCAGTTGACTGTGACTGTTTGAAGGATTGCTTTATACGTACAAAATGAGTTATCTGAGTTTGTCTCCTTCTTTTGTGTCTAGAGATCTGGTCAAGTCTTTTGCACTTACAGAAATTTCCCATTGATTGTGATCCACAGTCCATGATGGAAGGGAGTGTCACGGGTCTAGTAAAGAATTTTCAGGGCAATAATTTTCATGGTAAATTTAGAGAGTCCTTCCTACAAGAGGTGTATCCATGTATGAATGAACCTCTGATTTTTACCCTTAATTTTTGGTAAGTGAACTCATCCATCAGACAAATAAGAGAGACTACTGATGACACAGATCATCTACACTTTTTTTTTTTTTTTGCTTAATGGCTTCGTATGCTGGGCAGACAAGGTTTTTTTTTTCAATTCTCTTTGTCCCAGATATACATAGTATCACCATTAATATGTATCTGCACTTTTATAAAAGGAAACTCCAATGTCAAAATTACACATCTTGATATAAATGCAAGAAGCTGATAGAGAATATTTTTTCCCTTACTGAAGTGCTAATGCAAAATTTACAATGTGTTTCTGTAAAAAAGGAATATTTTGGAATTTGGAGTGATGTGTCAAGCCCCCCTCTCCCATAAAGGGACTGCAGATAAAGGACATATCTTTAATTGCAGCTTGAGATAACGCTTTTCAAGTGCTAGGTGCAGGGCAGCCAGGCTAACATGGAGCTAATAGCAGGTGGCTGAACCAGCTGGAGTAGAACTGCCACCTGCTGCAACATCCACCATTAATTAACTAACTCATCATTAATTGCATGGCCTTCTAACTGAGATCATGTGGAATATCTGTATACTATCTAATGAAATATGTGCTTCTGAATGATAAATCTGAACTCCCAGGGGGACTGATTATGACCTGATGCTGAAGGCATTGGATGAGTGTTTAGAGAGAAGCCGAAATCCCAGAAATGCAGAATTCACAGAGCCAGATTTCAAGCTGCTTGTTTGGGCACAGTCCTAAGTCAGCTGCCCTTTGGGGTCAGGGGGACAACATCAGTTTTGGCTTGCTGAGAATCCCAATCTGGAGGCCTGTGCTGAATGCAGCTTCATCCCACTACAGATGATCTACTTCTCCTGAGACAGAAGGTGATTATCAATCACAAAAGGACCTCAAGGTTCTGCAGTTCTTTACTGTAAATACTAATCAATAGCAACTCTATTGTTAGCAACTCAGAAACTTCTGGTCTCTTGGCTTCTGTCAGATGGTGAGATTATAGTTTTTTCCTGTGCCAGCTACTTAGGGTACGCCTCCTTTTGTAATGAGCGTCAGTCATTTTGAAGAGCAACATGAGTCAAACAAGCAGGGGTTGAAGTACCAGCAACAGGCACGGCTTTGAAGCTTCAAAATAACAGTTTGAAATTAGTTTAGGAGATCTTGCTGATTTCTAATACAGCTCCTTAAATTCTACCTAAAAAATAGATTGGTTGTTCCTTAAATATTTGTTGATAGAAGGACTGGGAAGACCTTCAGAAACCCGGCTCCTGAAGCAGCACTAGTAGTGACTGATGACAGAATGTCTAATGCTTTTATCATGCCAAAAAGGAAGATTTTTTGCACTTTGAGTAAGTCCAGTCAGTGTTCACCTACTGTATGAGCAGCTGAGATTTCTTCTGTGGAGCACTCATGAATGAGAAATCCAGGGGAAGGGAATTTTCTCCTTTGTGTCTATTTAGGCATTGAAATCTTAACAATACAGTTGCAAGTTGGAAAGCACTCAAGTAAACTATCAGTGTAACCCAGTATGTTTGGATGTTTTAAGACAATATTTCTTTTTTATGTTGGAGCTCTGTGATGTAAAGTCACCATTTTTGGGTCCAATTCTACTGCCTATGTAAATCAAGTCCAAGTGCAAGTGGGAATTTATTGCTAGGGGTGCTTAATGCAAGTTTTCTGCTTGGCAATTTCCATGATCTTGTTCAGCTCACCATCAAAAGCAGACATTGTGGTTTCACTGGAATAAACAACATAATAAGCCTGACCAGCTTGGGCAAATGGTAAGTTTCTGCATTTCAGGTTAATCTCAAGCCAGTAATTCATTCTGATTCTTAGATGCTCTTCTTGCTACGATGCCAAAATACTATTTCCTAGGCTGATATATTCATATTCTAATTTTCCAGTAATTAGTGTCCTCCTGAAAATGGGTTCTTTTTTCTTTATTTTCAATCACAATGTTTAATTAAAATTCAGAGGGGAAATGCTGCATCATATTTATGGATTGAAGACTGTGTGGCAGACAATTGTTATGATTTTAAAATACAACTTGCTTAGAAATTAAAAAAAAAAATAGCTGTTCTGAGTTTGATTCACTCTTTGAGTTTGAAATGGAAATTGTTATAAATATGTCAATAACTTGAGAATGAAATGAAATTAGTTTTCAATTTTTGTCATTAAAACCAGGAAAAATTAAGCTCAGTTGTTAAATGTAATTATTTTTTTAAATTAAAAAGAAAGTATTAAACAATTGCAAAAAGCAAAAATTGCAAAAGAAGTTGAGTAGGAAAACCTCACAAATCCAGGTCATAGAGAAAGATATTTTTATGTTTATTTAAAAGGTCTTTAAATCTACAGAGCCAAGGGCAGTGCTGCTCACTGCAGAACTAAGGAGAGGAGAAAAGCAATTGTTTTGGTGCAGAGCATTTTAATGCACATTTCTACACCTTTTAGTTCTGATCTCAGTGAAGTTGACAAGAAAGATACTGAGGTTGTTCAAAGCCCTTAGCATGGGGCAAAGGAACAAGATTATTCTGATTTGCAAATGAAATAGGTGTTCAGACAAAAAGTGATGTTTCATACAAAATGATCCTTTCTCAGTCTCGCTAAAAGTGGGCTTGTGTGTGTTTCTGTTTCAGGAATGTGCAGCTTTTTTTCGAAAAGCAGCAGTAGCAGTACTGAAACATGTCTAAAATGCGAAGGAGCCTGACCACTGGTGTGAGTTTGGAGTACTTTTGTTTGTTTTGAAATCAGTGCACTATTCATAAGAAAAAGAAAAAATATAAAAAATGGAATGTGTGGCATGGCATTAAGTTGTTTGCTCGGGCTTGAATGACATGACATGGTCATCAATAGGAGCTTAGTGGAGATACTTTTGAGAGAAGTAATTTTTGTTCTTACACTACAATGTCCTGGAATTTCTGTAGTGTAATCATTTGAGATCTAAATTATTTTAAAAATTGATGGAAAAAATAATTCTAATCTCAATTTGGAATTTTTTTCTGCATGTCAAATTAATAGCAAATGAGGCAATCTCTTTTGGGAACCATTGCAAATCTGAACTCACCAAGATATATCTTTTAATCGCAAAAAAACCACCTCAAAATAAACATCCCAAATGGAATAAAAGGATCCTTTGATTATGTGGTTTTGTGATATTCAACTTCACATGGTCCCTGATTAGGTCCAAGGTTGCCTTTTATTCTCAACATGGCCAAACATTGCTATTTTGTTTTCAGGTTTCCATACATTATGACACTTTTTGTATCTGTAATTCATAATCCAGCCTTGGATCCTGCCATGTTATGGCATCTCCCACCTTTCACAGGGAAAGGATTTATTTCTCTGAAAAATAAGTATTTTCAGCTTTCCTCATGATAAAACCCTCACACTGATACTTCTCTAAAATTGAAGAATTAATATTCCAGGACATGATTTGAAGATCTTTATGGCTGAGGTTGCTTCTATCTAAAAGAAATCTCCTTCTTTTCTTCTCGAAGATCCACATAGCACCTGGGAAGTGGCAATCTTAGAGTACACTGTGTTTTATTGTAAAAATGCCCTGCACCACATCTATGCAAAGGGCTCCCTTTTATCGTCATTCAGACTTGTCTGTTGCTCCTCTCCTTTAAAACACTTTCAACTCTGTACTTCTCAGTAATATGATTAGGCATATATTATTATGAGACAAAATATTAATAGAAAAATAAAGGTTGTTTAGATGACATAGGACTAATTTATTCCACTAATTAGAGTGAAATTTTATGCAGTTATTCAAAATAAGTAGACATGCAAGTTATTCAATCACTTAATAAATTACCATAAAGTCTACTCTAAATCTAATATCTTTCAATTCCTCTAAGATGAACATTCTGATATCAATGACTTAATCCTCTAATAAATTCCACACAGGCAACTTCACTTTGGCATAAACACAAACAGTAACAGAGTTAATAGGAAGCGTCTTTCTATACCAATTAAATTTGACCTTGAGGACCAGAAAGTCAACTGATACGATGTGTTGTATATTCTTTTTAGGATATTTCATAGTATTAAATCCTATGATGATGCAAATGGAGTCCACAGAGAAATAACTTTTTTATCTTTCTAAAACCAGGCTGATATATGATTAGTTCCACGAACCTTCCTAAAATTAATTTAAAAGTTTTCATTCAGGACTTTTGTTTTGACAGAAAAGGGCATTGCAAGGTATCTCAGTTAGATACATTTTCTCAAATAATTTTCTATTAAGAATGAGTTCTTCATAGTAGGTGTTTTCAAAAATCTCCATTATCATGATTTTTAAAAAAATAATTTATTTTGTTTCTGCATAAGTTACTTATTTTGTTCTCTAAATTAGAAAAAGATATTTCATTCTGTTCTACACAGCAGCTTCCTCTAATAGTTTTATATACAGTAATAGAGGACTTCAACTATTGTAGTCATTAAACATCTACTGCTGTATCATGTCTTGAAATTGTACATCAGCAGTATATGTTATGAAATAAATGGAAAAGTAATTCCATGTAGAAGGTATTTTTAAATTAGTTCCTCTTTGAAATGTTGCATATTATAGCCAACTTTTAACAAACTAGGTTTTTCCACAAGTTCCTGAGATGTTATTTTCTTTATTGGCAATTTGATATGAAAATAAAAGTTTGAAACACTGAGATTTTCAGGAGAAGGTGGGGCTTGGTTATGTTTTGTTTTCTAATCCTCTGATCTTTCTGTAAAGCTTTATAATCTCACAAATCCAGTTTGGTTGTCAGTGTGAAAAAAATCTCATAAAGGTTACATTAAGTGTTTTACACTGTTTAAATAGTGTGTTTAGGTAGTGGGTGGCTACTCTTTCCTGTGAGAACGATCCCTATTAATTTTTCTCTCAAAGAGTAGCCCTTGTTTTGTACAGAGGATAGCTTTACCAAACCCAAAATATCAATTAATAAGTGGGCCTTTCCAGAACCTCCTGAGCTCAGGTTTTCTCAGCTTCCTCTCTTTCCTGGAGGGCTACAAGTACCTGCCTGATTTCTCCTGACTGAGTCTGAGACTTGAGCACCTGTCTCAGAATTAAATGGAAAAAGTCTTTAATATATTACTGAAACATAAATTAATAAGAACGTGGCACAACACCATTTTCTGGTGTTAAATGTTGGTCCAGCTATCTAGTAAGTGAAAGCACTTTAGCTCTTGCCAGCTTATTAGTGTCAGCTGACTGCTTTCCAGGTTCAAACCCCACAAGCATTCAGTGAGGAAAGCAAGGACTAAAGCAACAGCTGGATTTAAACCTGAATGCTGCGGACTAGATATATTGTTATGCTACATGCCTTCATAGCAGTAGGAAGAGAGTCAGCAATAGTGGTAGTTGATATACAGCCTTCTCATAGTTTTGAAATATGTTTTAATAATCAATATTATTTCAATATTTTCACACGATATTTTTGTAATAATACTATAATTTTTTTCCCTTACTTGTGAAAATTAGTTGTTCATACGTGTTTTATGAATGTGGTGTCTTATTTAAGATGAATAATTATTTAGAAATACTCTTATATACTATCTTCTCTTGTGCTAATTTAATCAGAACAACTGATTCTGACTAAATCTGAGCTCTTCAGAGAAAATAACATTTCCTGAAAAAATTAGATTCAGCAGCTAGTATCACTTGTGTCGTTATTAATGTTTCACTGGACTAGTTTTATCTGTAAAGTAATAAGGGCTTGTCTGTGAATCAATACTGAGGATAGGTCTTTGAGAGCAAGTAAACTTGTTCATTTTAAAGTGTATTAGTAACCTGAATTAAGATTGTGAAATACTATCAAAAAGAATTAAAGCCATTTTGAACTGGTGTAACATAATTCACTTTGGAAGACAACAGAATTAAATTTTGCTGAATTCAGACTTCTTTATTTATTTAACCTGAACGGGCCTGTCCAGAGCGGGTCTCCAGTGACAATGCCTATTAGATACTTTGTGATTTAAGTGGGCAAATCAAAATGCAGAGCTGGGGCAACCAGCCCTGTGGGTGGTAAAGGCCAGGGTGCTCTTTGTCCTCCCTGTGCAATCTTCCCAGAATGGAGCTGCCCACATTGGTGTGCTGTTACCTTCAACTGTGGCTCCAGCCACGGAAAACACATGGAGGGAGGTGACCTTCCCAGCAAGACTGTAAAGTTTTCCTTTAGCTGTGTGCTTGGATGACAACTGTATACATAACTCTTCCTATAAATTGTGAGAGCCGTGGATTTAGGTACTCCCTCAAATTCACCTCATAAATCAATGAAAGCAGCTTTCCGAGACATGCGCTCCCTGCTCTGAAAACAGGTTGAACGCTGGCAAAGTAGTTAAGCGTAGATGCTCCGTATGAAAGGGGAGACGTAAACAAAATGTATGTGACTGGGGGGGATGGCGAGTGGGGTCTCAGCCTGCTCCAGGGGTGATGGATAACAGACAGAGATGGGTGAGAAACAGCAGAGCTGTGAATGTTCTTCCTGCCCAGCGTAAATAGCTGGGGAGTCGTGTACTGAGGGCAGCCAGAGGAGATGCAGTGATAGGAGGAGTGAGAAAGACACAGATATATGCACCACCACCCTACTGAAACAGCAGTAGAAATTTCACAGGATTTCAGAGCTAAAGCCAAAAGATTTTTGAACTTTTTTTTTTTGTAGAAGGAATAATTTTTGAAATGTGTGTGTATATATATATGCATGTCTGTATATATATAAGTATAATCCCCTATATTTTCTTATAGAGCTTTGAAGTTGGTTTCAAACAGTAATACCAGAACTCAATTTTTTTTTCTATTTTTTCATTTTCCCTCACCTTTCCTCTCCAAAAAAAAGAATAAAAAGAAGGGAGCAGGAAGATACTAAGATTATGAGTGGTGAAGGGAGTCCTTTTCCCAAAGCAATTTTTTAAAAGCTACAAAAAAAATGCTAATAGTGTTGAAGCTTGATATTTATTCTAGGAGAGAAAAGCCTCCAAATAATAGAACAGCAGGGAGTTAATTCCACTCTAATTCAAATAGAAATGGATAAATAAATAAGTCACAATGACAGAGTTTTAGCTATTGGAAGAAAGTACCAGAGGAAATTGCAGGTTTTGTAGATTTTGAGTCTGCAGACAAGGTTTGTTTACAGGGTTTTTGATGATCTGTCCTATAAGCCCTTATTGTAGTGAAATAATTGAATTTCACATTGTTCTGAAAGTAGAAAGTTTTGGAAAGGAACACGTCAGGTGCAATCAAAACCACCTTGGCAGTAGCAAGAAAGTGATCAGGCAGCAAACAGGAATGCCCTTTGTGAATTCTATACCAGCAATGCCCCAGCCTCTGTCCACAAATTTCTTGGACAGAAAATAACCTGGGTGGAGGCAGAGGAGGGTAAATGCCAGACAGAAATAGAGAGGAGTGGGGAAAAGGAAGGCAGGCTGGATAGCTGCAGGGCAGGAGAGGTTCAGGGGGAAGAGCTGCTGTATGCACACCTCTGGAAACTGGGCAGGGAAACAGCCTGGCAATCATACAGGAGGCTGCAGTACTGTGTGGCATGTGCTGAAATTTAATTTTCACTGTCTGTGTTGGGTTTTTTTTGTTTCTTAACAAAGATAGCAACCTTCCTTCAAGTAAAGACTGGATGTCTGTTGGTAAAAAAATGAGTTTTGGTTAAACATCAGTGTCCTTTTTTTTCCCTTTTTCAGCTCACTGAAGGTAACACAGTATAAGGTAACGTCTGGCATGTTAGATGGGAAGGAAAACTTGATGAACTAATGATCCCTTCTAGCCTCAAATCTATGAATCTATTACCAGATTGACTTATCAAGATTAAGTGCTTGTTTGCCTTTCTCTTCTCTTGCATAGCAAGAGCAGCAAGGGGAATATTCGTTGTGTTCGGACTGCTGAGGAAAATGTGATATAGAATTACAATCTTAATTATCTTTTAATTTGCTTTATCCCAGATTTTTTTTGAGCAGTATCTTACTAAAATTACAATTAATACTGTTCTGAGTAAAAAATGCATACCTGCAACTAGAATTCAGGAAACTGTAACAGCAAAAGCTTGTCAAGTGATTAATGCATGTGTGGGATTTAGGATGGCACATTTTTATAACCTGTCTAGGAAGCACTGACACTGGTGGATAGCAAGCTCTCAAAGAACAGTAGGAGATGATTATAGATAGGGTCGCCATTGGTTACGATGATGGAAGTACCTGATTAATGACTTGCAACAGTAAAGAAAGACCAGAGATTAAAGTTGGCAAGGCAGTCAACCTGTGCTGATGGAAGACAGATGGTTTTGGAAGAGGAGATGATTTTTGTAACTCAAAAAAATATGTGAGTGAATATGTGTGATAGCAAAACCATACAGAAATAGATTTTTAGTGTTATTGAATGATCTGTGTCTCTACTATGGACCTAATGAAAGATCATTGAAGGTAACACAAATAAATGTAACTTATTTAAGAAATTGCACTTTCTGGAAGTTAAGGTGGTACTCTGTATGAATCAAATGTTCACATGACGGAAAGCAGTATAGTTCAATGGGATAATGTTCGCTCATAGCATTTCAGAATCTGTCCAAGGTTTCAGGACTCCTTTAGAATTGACATCCTGTTTTGTTACCCTCCACATGAAATCAGCATCCACTAAGTAAGATAAGCTGGTCTCTGAGGGAATTGTAAAGCCTTATTAACATCAACACAACAACAACATTACCTACTTTGTGATTTCATCATCAAAGACTGCAATATTTGCTTAGCACCTACTCCAAGCAAGAAAACTCCTCTCTGCTTGTTGCTTATTCAAGAAAGCTCAAGTTTTGTCTTCATGTCAGTAAATGTTTATGCTTCCCTGACCAAGACCCTAAAGAGTTTCAAGATCTTCCCTGTTCTGAGGAGTTTCTGATCTGTCATGAATGACAACTTTCTTAGACTGATCATGTTTATTATTTCCATTATGTCTAACTGGAAATATATGCCTATAGAAAAAAATGGTGCAATTCCTGCTGTGATTCCAGGTTGTTTATGGAATTCTTTATTTTTGCTACAAATTTAGGACAGGTGATTGGTAAGCTCCATTCATCCTTGAAAAAGTAGCTTGTGCATTTCAGTGCAAGAGCTACAAGGGCGTGATAGTTTTGCTAGGAAAGCAATGTGTCAGGGACAATCTTGTCAATTATCCTACAGTCTTTACTCTCTCAATATCAAAATAAATTATTGAGGAAGTGGTGAAACTTGAACACCCCAAGAGTGCTTTGGCTTCTCGAGATCTGATTTTAGCTAAGATAAATTATCGACCATGTGCCAGACATGCCTTGTGGTAATGACAGAAGATAAAAGCCAAGTCTGTGATTTCTGCTTGTGCCTTCAACCCTTCACAGTGGTAATAAAGCTCTCTATGTCAACGGGAGATTCCGTTTCGTAAAATTTGCAAAACAATTCCATTTTGTGTATGAATCCTGAAATTACTGGAAACTCAGTCGGAAAACAAAGATCGTCATTGCTAAAAGGTTTTTTGGAACTCAGACTGAGCATGGCTTTTGTTTTTTCTTTTCTTTTCTTTTTTTTTTTTTTAATTTCCCTTTTTTTAAACTACTACTACTTGTTCTGTGGGGTCATTATTACTTTGCTGTGCCTGCGGAATTTGATATATCAGACCGTAGTATTATCTCTGGTCATCTCCTGCTGAGTGTGTGCATGCTTAATATCTGTTTGTAACCACTGGTGTTTGAATAAGGGTTATTTGGTTTTCCGTATGACCTAAGAATTTATTGCATTTCCAAATGCCTTTCACTCATACACACAGAAATAGTTAACTAGTAAAACTTACATTGTTATGTTAATAACAGAGGTCTTTAGAGGTGGAAAAAATAAAACATAGGCCTAATTGCAAAAGCAATGACAACTCTAAGGTTAAAGGAGGAGATTACATCTAAAGGATGATGTTGAACTGTCTGTTTCAGATACAGTAGCAGTATAATTTTCAGTATTAAATTTGCTATCACACATATTCACTCACATATTTTTTTGAGTTACAAAAATCGTCTCCTCTTCCAAAACCAGATGTACATTTACCAGTACATGCACTTTTTCCATTTACCAGAGCCCATGTACCATCTTGAGTAAAAGCATGGTTAAGTGGGTTAATGGGTGGGAGAACAGCTACAGGTATGAAAAGTTTTACTTGCTTTAAGTGATAGATCAAAAATTATAGCTGGTACACACCTACAATTTACTTTCTTTTGAGGATCAAGAAAAGGAGGCATTGCAGGAAAGAATGGTGAAAGGAGTATAATTTTCAGTATTAAATTATGTGTATTCAATTGATGCATAGAAGTTGAAAAAATGCCTTGGCCCATGTTAAAAGAAGTAGTTGCATTCTGCTACTGAAAATGTATTGATGGGCTTGTGCTTTGAAGCAAAACCAGGGATGTGCTTTTAGAAGTCTCTGTGATATTGGTTCAAGCATGTTCCATAATTCCTTAGATCTTTAACAAATAAATCCCGCAAAGAAAATATGTTCCAGTCCAAGGAGCACAAGTGCTGCAGCCCCCAGGGATGCCGAGACTGTGGTGGACATGGGCTTGGGTACACTGGATGAAGAGCAGAATCTCTTCAGCACTCTGTAGTGCAAATTGCAGAGGGTAAAGAAACAGGCCAGGAGGACTTTGGTGCAGAGGAAGAAAGTGGCAAGATCAGGGTTTGAGTTTTACAGCATGGGTTTGAAGAAGGGATGTCTGAGATTCCTTATAATTTTCTATTTTCTGCTTTGAAAATTCACCCAAGATTTAGATTTCCGTTTGTCCAAAGCACCCGCACAGCTATCAATGCATCATCTGCCCCCAGTACTTCTGCTGGATGTTGACAGTTCTCCAAGCATATGCAAAGCAGTTGTGTGTAAGTCTGACAATTCGCGAAAGTGTGGGAGATTTGCTTTCATGTGAACTCTTATATTGATTAATGTAGTTGTAATCAATCTGGTCTTTCTGAAGATCATTGTGTTTAAGTGTGTAGCTCATATTTCTATCCAGGAAATTCAGAGCAGGCACCGCTTCTAAAGAAGAGACTACTTCATTGTTCATCTTAAGTTTTTAAAGAGTGTTGTACTAGGTTGAAAGCAAACCAGCAAGAGACTCGAAATCAGAATTACAATTTAATAGGAAAATTAGAAATAAATGCAATAGTACAAAAACACTGACAGAGTCAGGATACAATTCGACACCCTGCCGGGCAGGATGGTGGTAGCAGTCCGATGAAGTGGTGGCTGCAGTCCTCCTAAAGTGATAGATGTGGTTCTGTTGAAGCGGTGATCCTGTAGAAAGGTCTGGTCCTCCTCTGAAGGTCCAATGGTGGTTATGTAGCTCTTGTCCTCTGGGAATCCAGTAGGTGAGGGCTGAGTGTTGTGTTCCAAACCTCAGATTATATCCAGGTAGGAATGCCTGGTTCCTCCCCCCCAGGTGGAGCATCTCGCAATGGAATGATGTGATTTTATGAGTCATGCAGTGAGGCTTGATAGCCCATTAACAGAAAAATATCTCTCCAGAGGGAGTTATGAGATAAAGAACACTGCCCCACCTGGTTTTAACAGCTGGCTCATTAACAGAAGATACCTCTTGGAGGGAGTTATCAGGGATGTGTCACAGAAGAGATAAAGAATACTGCCCCACCTGGTTTTAACAGATGGGGATAGAAAACATACTTTTTATTACATCTTACATTGTAACCTAAGACAAGCGTTCAAACTCCAGCAAACATCCTGCACAAAGAAACCCAACAATTCGTGGTTATAGCCTGCCATAAATCACAAATGCAATGAGACCGCTAGCTTCTGATGGAAAGGGCCTTACATGGTCTGCCATCAGAAAGGATTTTCTGTAGGTATCTACACTGAGCTGTGCTTCAGATGGGAATATTTTCTTTGATCCGATTCTGAGCTTCTCCTGGTGGGTGATTTTATAGAGCTCCTCCAACCTATATATGAAATAAATATTTAAATGAGATGTTGGAGGAGGTGATTTCATTAAAAAAACAACAAACAAACAAAACAATCTTCACAATGTATGTCAAAACCTTCAGCCTTTTGCTTTTAGAGGCTCTTTGCCTGTCCTAAAGTCTCGAGTGAGCTATATATACTCTGTTCCAGCTCAGGTCATTAGTAGCTATTTCATCAACAGGTTTTCTGCTAAAGCTTTTGAACATGCTTCATACTTGTTCAGACTCTTTTCTTCTCTCTCAGACTAGGGACTGATACAAAGGTTTTTTTTCATTTGTTTTGGGGGGTTTTTTGTTGCTGTTTGGTTTTGTTTTTGTAGAACAGCCACCTCACTAATCAAGCGGTTAATTTTTATCTAACCAAGAATAATGCCAAAAAATTAGCCAGTAAAACCAGGTCCAAAACACTTAGAGATATCCTTTGAAGCCTACTTGCATATTTGTCTCCATTTAACTCCTTTTTCTCATTTGATCTATTTACAAGCTAGTATTGTATAATATATAACAAAGAGAGCAATATTATTCTGGTCAGAATAGCAGGCAGAAGTGAAAGGTACTATCTCCCCTACCAAGTTACCCAGTTGAAAGAATCTCTCCATCTTAACCTGTCTTTTTCTCTTTTCAAATGATATCAGTTGATGTCTGCAGGATTGTTGTACTCCCTGGTGCTAGTGCCTACCTCTGAAAATTTCGCCAAGCAGAATTTACAACCTTCCAGAGAGAGATAAGACCAGCCATCACTGCAATCTTTAGATTATTCATTTTAGCTGTTACAAATTCAAGGTTGTTGGTCCTTTGCCAACCAACACATTAGCACAAAGTTTATGCACTACGTGTTTGCAGCAAAACAATTCAGACTTGAAATGTATAGATCTTCCAAGAGGAAGTTTCCTTGATATTTATGTTACCAACCTTTGCAATTTTGTTTTGCTCTTTGAGAGAGCGTAGTCTCTATAAATAACAGAGGTAAAGTTCTAGGCTTGTAATCAGTCAGCTGTTATTTAAAGGAATTGAAAAGTGCTGGTTTCAAATTCAGACCCAAAATAAGTATCAGTGTCTGACAAAGCTGCAAGATTTCCTGCAAAGCAAGATTTAGTGTCTTTATTTAAGGCAGCAGTTTCTGGAAAACTCTAGACACAACTGAGCTTAAAAGACCACAGTGTATTTGTCAATGAGTTGCAATATTCTCAAGGACCTGTTTCTCTTCTGACTGTGGGTCTGTTTGAGCATATCTACAGCACCTTTAATATGTCATTGACATGGGAGTAGTGCTAATTTGACCTTTTATTTTATTAAGAAGTATTTCTGACATGTCAGTGAAAACTGAATAAGTTTTTCAGTTTAATACAGGCAGATTCATACAGCTGGATGGTAGCTGAGGCCAGTGCAGAACTTTTGCAGATAGCTTAGCACTGAAGACGCTGTTGCTGGAATCACTTCATGAATGAAACAGAAGAAACTATTAATGCAGTTTATACAGAGGTTTTCTTTTCCTCCTTCCTCAGCTAAGTGCTTGAATATGGCCTTAGAAGAGGATTTTGTACACATGTAACAGCTGCTGCATCATTTTTATCAGTGGTATTCTTTCCCATCAAATGAAACTTCTTTTTTTGAATCTGAGAGAGAAACAGTTATAATCAACCACTTAGGTGTCTCTGATGCCCTGACACTCTGCTTTCCTTTCTTTGGTTGGGTTTGGGGATGTTTATCAGGCACGAGTTTGACCCACAGAAGAATGACTGAAGTTAATTCTACTTTTCCACAACTTCTGGCTCTCACCAGAAATGCTTTGTCTCTAACTGTTGCTTTTGCTTGCAGGCAAAACCTAGGAAACCTGTTTTTGTGAGGAGGTCAGAATATGTGGCTTGCATCTAATGGGAAAAAAAATTAAAAGACTTGTTCTATTTTATCCATTATATTCCTGATATAAGTCTTTTGAAAAAGCAGATTGTTGGAAATGAAGACTCTTTGACTCTACATTAATAACATACAGCCTAAAATGCAGATGCTTAATTAAATTACCATGGTAATGGTAATTTAATGGTAATTAAAATACAATGGAGTAATTTAGGTAGGGATATGCCAGTGGAGGTTGCGTTGTTCACCATGCTTCAGCTCAAACGGACTCAACTAACTATGCCAAATTACTCAGGGCTTTGTCCATGTAAGTTTTGAATATCTCAAGGAGTAGGGTCTTTGATTTAATGACAGACATTGGCTCTGATTCTCCTTTGCCTTTTGCCTCCTGCAGTTCTCAGTGCCTGA
Organism: Eulacestoma nigropectus; assembly: GCA_013397775.1. NCBI lineage: Eukaryota > Metazoa > Chordata > Aves > Passeriformes > Eulacestoma > Eulacestoma nigropectus. Next base: position 4,070,179 of record VZTE01004350.1, on the reverse strand, counting down.
GCAAAAGTGACTATAGAATGCTTCAGGACTGAAAAGCATTTTGTACATGCACTTTGCAGAGGCCTTAAAATCTGCAGTTAATCAAATCTTCCCTCAGTCTCAAAGTTTAGAGACATCTATGGCATTTGACCACTGTAAGCTCCTCAGGAGAGGCAAGGACTGTGGAGTTCCTGTTCATCTCAAAAAATGCTTCTCTTTTTCTTTTTTTTTTCTAAAATTCTTCTTTGAGGAGTTGGTAGTGGCCTCTTGACCTGAAAATATCTTTCACTTCCCTTTTAAGACCTGTAATCTTTCTTCTAAGAAGCCTAGCTGTAAGGCATCTGCTTTCTCTGATAAAGGATCTACCATTTATTTCATTACGCTGCTGCTCTGTCCTGAAGGTTTGTAATCATCCTGGTGATGTCAATGCAAATTCCCTCTGAAAGTCTCGAATTGTAGAGATTTGTGGCAAGCAGAGACAAGATGAAATAGTGATCACACTAAAACAAGGCATATTGCACTGTGGTTCAGGCTTATCAGAAAGCATTTTTGCTGGTTTTAGAGCAATGCTGTAAGACAATTAATCCATTGGGAAGATGTTAGTTTTCTCTTTGATTCTTGTAAGAATTAAAGGTGCTAGGCACCTTCCAGGATGAAGTCTTTAGAAAATTAGCACTCAATTTACTATTATAATGAGTTACTCTTGTTGACTTTTAAAGAAAACACGTGGGTTTTTCATTTTATGCACACAAAGGGTCATGATAGTTGGTTTAAGGGATGTCTATATAATACAACAGTATTTCCACTTAGATTTAAATTAAGATATATTAAAGTAAAATTCATCATCTAAAAAAGACACATTGAGAGAATCTACATTTTGAATAAAAATATTTTACTCATGTTTCCTTTTTTGAAATAAAATTTATACTTCACTTGTTATATCTGGAGATATGTTTCAGCAGCATCATAGTTTCTCCTCAGAGTCAAATATTTGCATGACTCTTTTCCTTGACTCTTGCTGCTGGTCCATATATAGTGTGTGGGCTAAAGAAGTGGATTGTGAAGACTGGGAGATCCTACAGCCTGCTCCTGGCAGTCACTTCCCTCCTGCTACTCCTGTCTGCCCCTCCACGCCCTTTCCCAAAACTGGTTTGTTTATATTTAGGGATGGCATAGGTTTTTGTAGCTTTGCTAAAAATCAATATTTCACAGTTTCATCTACAGTGCTTATCCTCAAAGAAACGTCAGGGAGGTGGAGTGTGCATTTTGGAGCAACCAAAGATGGAGTGAGTCCAAACTTTCAGAGGCAGAGGGAGAAAATATTTATTGAGTAGCTTACGTTTGTTTCAGTCAATTATGTGCATCCAAGCAAGAGGGAAAATTGGCTGCAGCACGGATATGTCCTGCTGAGAAAACCTTAGAGGTTCTGAGATCCAGGCTTCCTCTTTTATCTGTACCTAGAAATCCACCCCCTCCACTACCACCTTTGCTCTCAGAGATCGGCTCCATGGAGCCCTGGCAGGCAGAGCACTACAGCCTGCTCCCACTGTCAGCATAACCTGATGTTCCCAGGTTGTCTCTCCTCCATGTACTCAGACATGCTTGACCTTACTTTGTAAACATAATATGGCAAAAGTCATGAGGATAATGTTGCAGTCTGAAAAAAAAATGAATATGTGCAGTACTTCATGCTGTCATTTTTTATAACCTCAAATGTCAGGTCAGTCTTCATTACATATAGGACTAAATGCATCCTTTCTTGCCTTCCTTAGTGGCATTTTCTCTCAGTCTCTGTTCTATATTTCTCATCTGGTTCTCAGCAGCTTTCAGCATGGTTAGTGCAGTGATATTCCCCTCATTTTATGTAGTTTAGCAGGACAAATGTATGAGCCACTATTCCGAGATTTATTATACTTAAACCTGTGTCTGTATTGCAGCAATGAATTAAGAACTTCTGTAATATTATTTCTAATATGGTGAATCAAGCCAAAAATTTTTTTGCAATTTCCCCAATTTACCCCATCTCTGGCAATTCAGCCTAAAAAAGTACAAGGGATGCATCTTTGCATCTTCTATTTAAACAGTTTCTCTACATTGATTTTCTAAGGTTTTGTATCTATATTTCAGTAATTATTTCTCCTGGTTTGTTCTCTTATATTTTATTAGTATCTCCAGTCTTCTAAGCACTTTGGGATGCATAAAGCAATTCACAAATGCAATTAGAGATAAAACATGCACAATGAAATAAAGACATCATAAAGCATTAAAGTAAATCCTAGTGGTCTCGTGACTGGAGCCATGGGACACCATTAGAAGCTTGTTTCTTCTTCAAAAACTAACCTGGGCTACAAAACTATTTCATTGAAGATAAACGCTTCTGTGCTGCAATGCTGAAGCTCAAGACAGTGGGATTCACCTTCCAGCTTTACAAAAACTTCCTCTTAGGCTCCCAGCTGAACAGGTCACCAAGAGAAATTCTCTATCTGATGGACAAGGCCCAGAGATGATGGCAATTAACTCTTCTACTGCCTCCTTGGTCACACCATAAATTTTGTGTCTTGAAGCTATACTATTTTGTAATAAATTGGGGAGTGAGAAGTGTTTCTCTTGGCTACATAAGGATGTCTCCTTTTGCCAGTTCCTCTTGAGTGATTTCTGTTTCTAGTACGTATGCAGAAAACCCCCCGACTGAGAGAACAATTTATCCATCTGTCCTTCCTGGCATCTGCCTCCTGCAAGCCTCTCCATCCCTTTTCTGTCACTTAAGTGGAAACCTGTCCAGTTAAATACAGGAGATGACTAGATTCTTGTCACACACTGATTAAACTTCAGTTTCCAATACAAAGGAGTACTCTCCCAGGATTCAGTGTAAAAGAATCTTGCCATAATAAACAGATGTAGTGAAATTCTTTCTTTGAACAATATTACCAATCTAATCTGAAAATCTAATTCTCTTTAATTAGTTGCTACTTCATATTTATCCTGAATGGCTTGAGAGCACAAAGCAATAATTCTCACTATCATAGTGTATTGCCAGTTAGTGTTTGGGTAGAGGAAATTCTTATAATTTGCTAGTTGGGAATATTGACTTGATTTCTTTCACAGAGTTGAATAGGTAGAACCATATATTTCAGTTAATATGTGCAATTCAGGTTTCTCATACTGCATTATGCAAGAAAGCAAAGCAGTGGAGGAAGAAAAAACCATCCTGATCAATAAAAGATCCTTCTTATTTAAACCTTTTTGAGGAGTAGGGAGGTTAGTTGTTTTCTTATCCTTACCCATTCATTTGCACTTCAGTCCAGCTAGATAGCACCTTAAAATAGATTATATCCACAATGATAAATGGAGGAGTTTGTACTGATTTACTAAAATAACACTATAATCACATAATTAGTCTACTTATGAATTGTCTCTACTGTGAAGTTAAAAAAAAAAGGACAGTAAAAAAAAGTTCCTGCTTGCTCACTGAATACTGAAAAAACAAAACCCAGGCAACACTTCCAAAAAAACATTATGACAGAGACTTTGAAAATGCTCATTTTTGCATTCTCCATGGTTACTCATATAGACTTCCATTGTGCATTCTCATTCCACCTGTAGAGTTCTTTGACTCTCATCCAGGAAACCACTTAAATATTTACTGAGCATTTGTGGTTCTTGCTTTTTTTGACACCCAGTTCTCACATTCTGTTTGGGGGATTAGACCACCTCCTTATCACAACACAGGGTTAACGCATCTTCTGGTGTCTTCTGTCCTGCTGGGACAAAACATTCATTTGGTTTTTTACAGTAAGATTAGCATCTGCTGTGGGGTTTAGCATCCCAAAGGACTGAGAGCCAAGCATACAATGAAATTCTAGAAACAATGCAACTGCTCACTTTCTTCTCTTGGGCTACACCAGCTTGAACTGATTTGCAAACTACATGATAGTAACACGAATTCTGACTCGTGAGCTAATAGTAGGTGGCAGCAAGGAAAAGAGGACTGCTTAAAAATAAATTAAAAAAAATAGCAAGAGAGAAGTGAACAGAAGACTGTTTGATCAATTGAAGAAAAGCAGCAAATTGAAATAATGAGGCAAGCTTTTTTGTAAAGTCCTGAAAATGAATCTTCAGAGTATCCCTTTTTGCCTTTTTCATTTATTAAAAGAATGCTTACCTGAGAGGTGATAAAGATAACCCTGAAGTTTTTAAATGAAAAACTGAAGTTTAAGCCCTAAGGATACACCTTCTTGAAATTCTTGAACCTTATATTCTTATTCTGAGTGAAAAGTGGTGATAGTTTAACCCTTGTAATGGTAACCTGATAATATAATTTTCTAGCTAAAAAAACGCAGTGGAAAGTATAGAAAAAAGTATAATCAATCTCCATACATAAATTCTACCAATTTTATTATTTGTTGAGGTTTTTGTTTGTTTGTGTTTTTTTTTACTAATTAACATGTTTAACAGGTCTGAGAATATACAACTTCTGTCATTAGCTGATTTAGGTGGTCAATCTGAACTCTAAGAATATACAAGAAAATTCATTCAGTTATGCTGAGAAATGAAAAATAAAAAATAGTCAGTGGTAACTGAAATTAGGACACCAGTGGCTACTGATCCCACAATTACTATCAAATTGTGACACAAAATATAATTCCACCATACTCTTCAATTCTCCTTGAAATTCTATCTCCTTCTCAGATTTGAGTTAAGGAGGAGGAACTGTATCAAGTACAGAAAGCTAAAAGCAATCCACACACAGACAGACCTATGAGGAAAGGCACATTTCAGAGATGAAAACCTCTGGAGAATTCATTCTTCTCCCTTTTCATGAAAAGATCTCAGTCTTGTATGCCTTTTCTCATGTCCACAGTGATGCTCATTTGTTTATAAAGATAATGAATGTTGCATTCTACATAACCCAAGACAGCAACTGGCTTTTCTTAGAAACATTAATGCAAATATAATGATTTGGAAGGGGAGAATTATTTGGGTATTTGTGGGTTGTCACTGACCTGTGTGAAAAGCTTACCATCTGTCACTAGCTAAAAGCACAAAACAGTAGATATGACTCCCTTTAACACTTCTGCTCAGAGGTGTAAGCATTAAGCCACTGCCTGATTTGGAAGCAAGAAGCTTGGAAGGAGATTCTGATTCCTGATTTTTCTAGGCACATGCTTGGCAACAGGGTGTCCAAAGTCCTCAGAGGGAGTGATGCTCCTGAAACACTTCAGCCCAGTTTGTCATTTCTGGAATTTTGTGCTGGTGTCACGATGTTTCTGAGTTGTTGATGTCTCTCTACAATGAACCTCAAAACCTTGTGAAATTTGCCCATAACAAGAGTAATTTCTTTGCTGTTGTGCATGATTTTTAGGCAGCGTACTGAGAAGTGTTTTAATGAAGACATCACTTTAAAGTAAGCTACTACCATCTGTTCTGCCCTCTAATTACAAATAGGGAAAGAAGAGAGAGAGAATAATTTGCAATTGCATCATAGAAACAGCAAAGATAAAGAAGTGGCATAAAGGTGTGTAAGTCTCCAAATACGACCTGCATCACTTATGTTGCTTTCATGATTCGTATAGAAACGGAAGATGAAACTGTTCCCTTGTGAAAGGAAAAGTTCCCTATGATAGCAATTTCTTTTCAGGGTATCTGGAATGGCATGTGTGTAACAATATATACCAGTGTGTTCTGTTTTGGTGTCAGTTCCTCAGTCCTGGAGAAAGCTATAGATGTGAGTTGTGTGTGTTTGAGATAAAATAAATGTTAAAAAAGATGATCTGGTACACAGTGGATTTAGACTCCAAAGAACTGAGTTCAATTCCAATTTCCATTTATTTCAACCTAAATAAACAGCAATTGGGTGTTTAATTTCAAACCTAACTCTGGATTTGATGTTCTGTGAGCCTTACATAGCACTTGCGCGTAATGCAAGAATAACAGCCCCATATTGGATAGGAGTGTTGCCAGGATTCCGTCAATTTAATGTTTGTGGGACAGGAAGGCTCTTGCCTGACAGGAAGCATGTAAGGTGCACTGAGATACAAGGGTTTTGATTTGATTCCCTGCAGCCTTTTCTGCCACGCTCATGGCAGCAGTATGCGCTACTTTCCCTGAAGTACTTAGACCTTTGCAGCAAATATGGGCTGGGCTGACACTGAGAAATGCTCCTCAATCCCTTGGTGGTGGCAAAAGCACATATCCTTGTTCCCAAAGGTGCTGCCCAGTGTGGTTCATGCTGCTGCAGTGGAAAATCTCCTGTGGTTGTAATGTTAATCAGAATCTTCAGACATGAGAGGGGTGGCTAAGCAAGGAAACATCAGCTGCTTGAAGACCCTCTCTTCTTGTTGATTATCTTGGAGGCATGAGGGATCCCAGTCTCTCTGTCTCTCTCTCTCTCCGCCCACTCCAAGGCACTATGCTGTGGCTCCTGGTTGGCAATTATGCACTACAAGCTGAGGAAATTATGACCTCCTGAAGCAAATTCCTGCAGGTCCTGCAATATGTTTATGCATTTACTTAATCAAATTATTAGAGGATTTATCTGAAAGCATCTGAGCACACTGCATAAACTGAGCAGGAACAAATTCCCATTTGATGCCAGAAAACAAATTCAAAAGCATGTAGCAAAAAGGAGACTTAGATGATAGTTAATGAATCCTTCCTGTCAGGGAGGATCAGTTGGTATTCGATCAGTGTCAACAATCAAATAATTGTGTATTCATGCACCTTTTCTTAAATATCCATTGGAGTTTAAGTGGTACGAAGCATGGTGTTCAAAAGGAGGAGAATCAGACCTATGCCTCTTCCTTTTTTTTTCCATTTCTCTAGTTTTAGCCTGAAAATCTGGTAATGTGTATCATGTTTCCCATCTGTGAATGGGTCCATTACATCCTTTATCAAAATATTGACAATGAAAAATGGAACAGAATTCTCTCTCCTTCCGTCTTCTTCCCCCCACTACCCCCATAGTAAAAGTGAACAAAACAAGTTGTTCAAAGACGTGGCCATTCACCAGTGTGCAAGTGCTATGAAGTATTTGCCACACTGAGGGCCCCACCAAAAATCACTAAATTGTGTTTGAGTGAAAGAAGGGATAAATTCCAGACCTGCCCTAACCAGTAATAATTTTCTGCAACCATATGGTGCAAGGGGATTTCAGCCACAGTGAATGCTCTCACTTGCTTGTTTCAGTTAATGTCTCAGGCTCAGAAGGGATTGCAAGCCTGGATTTAATCATGTTTCTAAAACTAGTTGAACTCTTAGGCACTATAGGAATGCAAATTACTATTAAGTTTGAATCCTGAACATAGACCTCAGAGGGCAGTGTGCTTTTGATGCATTTCGCTATATGTAACTGTGGCAGATAAAAGATGGTGCATAAAAATTCTCAGCCAGGACATATCTTTCAGTTTTTCCTTTAATTATGAAAAAAACAAACTCCAGGTTGATCTTGTGAAAATATACTTACCAGGACGCACTGGAAATCTACCTACATTTGTAAATACAATTTTGATTCTCGGTGGCTTATAGGGCATCCTAGGACAGCGCTGCTCAGGTGACAGATAGGTGCTGTCCTTCACATTCCTGCAGACAAAAGATAGTTGTAAGGCTATGAACTCTCTTCATGCACAGATCCTTGCTGCTTACTGGACATAGGACATTGTTCTGAGGTTAGGACAAGTCTAAAGTACCACAGAATACACGAGGTTGGAAGGGATCTCTGGAGTGCATCTGGTCCGAGGTCCAAACGTAGCCACACTAAGCTCTCTAGCTTTACATTCAGCAAAAGTGCCCAAAATTTTGGCGTGTATTTGGATTAGGGAAAAGGAGAGGAATGGTTTCATAACACTTCTGACACCCTCCTGCAAAGAGATGTGCTCTAAGTCTGCCTCATAGCTCCCCTGAGACAATGTGCTGTCTCTCAGAAGAGAATGCGTAGTCTGAATGTTAATGTCATTTTGTAACAAAGGTTTTTGATTGAGCTGTGTGGGCAATATTCCTTTACAAAGCTGAGAAACCTTCCCAGTCATCTAATTCCCCAAAATGGAAATTGCAAGGTCAACCTGCTTCAAACAGAAAATGAAACTAATATTGAAAATAAAAGTAAATGATAAATGATCTTACTATTTCTGTGTTATTATATTTTTCTGCACTCAGCAGACCATAGTGAAGAAATCACCTTGAATTTACTTTCTGGTTCTCTGCAAATACAGAAATTAGTTTGTAAGACAAATACTTCTAGGAGTCTCTAGTGTACAGATAGTATGTCTCTAATCTAAAATATTTTCCTTTATCTGCAACACTCCAGTAAAAGAGGGAAAGACGTTTTATATCTTTCTGTGTAACAAAATATTTTAATGGTCAGTAGTGGCACTAATACTGTAAAACTACTTCAACACTCCAGGTAGCAGTATTAGCTTTTTTAGTTCTAAGTGAGACATCAAATAGAAAGGAAAAACACTTCCTAAAACATACAATAATCACAGTTTTTGGATTAATTGTTTGTATATATAAATTATGTCAAAGAATATGGGGTCCACAGTTTAGAGGACAGCATCATTATTATTATTATTATTATTATTATTATTATTATTATTATTATTTCTGCTCTGCTAATATACCTGTAGAATCATAAGAAGTATTTCCAATAAATTATTTTGAGGTTGCTTTATTTGTTTCTGAGTTTGCTCAGAGCTCAGAAAAAAAAATTGAATTTGGATGTGGTCCGTGGCAATAAAAATATTTCTATTCCTTTGTTAAGGAAAGAAATTCCTGTTTTGTTTTGTTTGTTTTTTAAAATTTTGATGTATTTTGGTTGCTAAACATATCTTAGCACTGGAGAAACATTATTTCAAGGACAAAAGCTAAATATATTTTTGTTGAATAAGCATAAATGCTAATTAGGTTAACAAGTTTGTGAGTTGGGTATTCAAGCTGAAATAATTAGCTTGAAAATTATTGCAGGAAAGAATGGCACCTTATTATTTAACAGAGCAGATCCATATGTTTGTTCAGCCATAGTATATTTTGGCTAGGAAGAGAGAAATAACATTTCATTTATTATTTATTTTTCTATTTATTTTTCTATTAGCTCTGCATACTAGCTCATTTTGCACAAACTAAGTTGTCTTCTAGTTCTCTCTGCAACAGCAAAATAATCCCTCAAATATCACCTACATTATTCCTTGGCTTTCTGTGCTGCTTTAAGGCTCTAAGAAGCCACACAGACAGACTCCATACCTGGTTTATATGAAATGTTTTTGTAAATATAAATGTCTGTGTTTTATGCAGTCACTTTTGATTCTTATGTATGAGGGTTTGAATCATTCACTGTCATGAATCTGTGCCCGCTTTTCTCATTATACAGCAGTCATAAATGTAAAAAGAAGTTATAATGTCAAGAGAGGACAAATGAAAATAGAGAAGGGAAGGTAGAAAAAAATCAAATGTATGAAAGAGTATACTCTAGAGAAGGGCATATTTGTAAGAATAGCAAAATGAGTTTCTCCTCAAATACTTCTGTAAATACTTAATGGAAAGTAATAGCAGTTGAAAGAATATTACAGTGAGAAGTAAAATTGGAAGTATTTTAAGAAAAAAACATCCTGACTTTTTGAAAATAAAACCTCTTTTCCTTCATAATTCTAGAGCTGCTTGGCAAATAAAAGAGTGTTAATATTTGTGTTTCAGCTTTTCTCAGTCTTTTTCCAACCCTCAGAATCTGACACAAATACTTCCTTTCTAAATGTGGAAAGGCTAAACTAATGGGTTTAGTTCGGTTCCTTCAGCTGTAATGAAAAAAAGAATCAGGCTTTGGAAGCAAGGAGAGAGCCATAACTGATGGATATTGCCCAGTCTGACTAGCTGCATAACACAGCTTAATGTTTCATCAGGGTCTGGGAAGGAGTGAAATGTGGCAATCCTTTTCTCAGGTGCTTTGACATCTGAATTATTGTCTTAAGAACTGGTAGTTCCAATGTTATTCCCAATACTATCCCTCGTCTGCTTGTTCAGGCTAGGAAGAAAGGAATAATTTTGTTCTGAGACCCTGTTTAATTTTTAATTAAGGGCTATGTACTCTCAAGAAAGATCCATGATTATTAATCACAGATGGAAGGAGTCACGCAGGCTTTGAACAGTGGGCGAAGCTCAATATTTAGAGAACTTGCTCTGGGGAAAATCAGCCAGGTCCCTCTCCCTGATTCCTAACTCCTCCCAAACATCTGTGAACATCACCACAAATCAGGCCCTGGGGTACTTTCGTGGGCCAATCCCTCTGTTTAGACTCTTGAAATTTTCCCATGAAGCCCAAGAGCCTTTTTCTCAGAGCTGACATCTCAACATGATAATGAGAACCTTCCCTATTTCATCTGAGAAAGTCCAACAAGGAACTGAGACATCAAACAAACAGGAGAAGCTTTCATGTTTGGAAAGCTGACTGTTCTTCTAACACACATCTTCACCATATTTTTTTTTTCTAGAGAAAAAAAAGAAGCATTTGCCTCTGCAAGTAGGTTAATTACATAAACGACGCACTTTCCATTCTAAGATACAGGATTAATGAAATGAAGTCTTGGGACCTCTTGAAGTCTCATCCAAGGGGAAGTAAAATCAAACACAACATAGGCCAATTGGCTGAATGTGTCAAGTAAAGGTAGAAAAGAGAGAGAAAATTTGACAATTCACTGAAGTCTGAATAAATAAGAAAAATAAAAAAAAAAAGAAAATCGAAGTTGATGATGGTTGAACATACATATTTCCAGGGTGCTTCCAAAGCAGAATGCAGCTATTATTTGGCATGGAAACAGTTTGTGAAGAGTTGACAAGCTGAGTTGAATTAAGGTGCTCAGAATGAAACAATTAGGAAAAGAAAATTATAAAGACTGGTAAAGGTTCCTTAACTCTTGAAATAAAAACCCAAACCCCAACAAAACCTCTTTTTCCAGGCATGGTAAATGCTTATTTTCAAACTAATTTTCAGTGTTGCTGGGAAGAGGGATACAGAGTTCTGTATCCTGTGTACAAATATCTCCATTATGTTCTTTGTACCCATTTGAAGGCTGCATAGAGGAAATTGCTCCCAGGCAGAGTTTATTTGGATCTTTCCTCCTAGATGCGGAAGTGATGAGCAAGAAACAGCCATTTTTCTGTTAGAGAAATCTATTACCATAGCAGCCATTCTGAGGGGGAAAAAACCCAGTCCTGAAGATTCATCCTAGGTCTATTGGATCTGCCTTATAAACCCATGAAGAAATCCTCATGCAAATTTATGACTGCTTTCCACAGCTTTAGTTGCGAAATTATACAGGTGCCCTGGACCTCCACTCATTTAAGTAAACGTTGCTTGTGAGCACTGCATTGTGGAGATGTGCTAGAAAACATGAACCCTGAAGGTGCCTAAATCAGGCAGAGGATATAAAAAGAACACTAAATGTATTTTATACCTTTTGAGGTCTAACTGATGCTTTTCAAGCCCTCATGTTAAATTTCACAAGGGCCTGGTCCTGTTGGTGTGCATAAAGCTTGCTGTGATGAGACCTGACCAGAGCATGCCTCCACCTACATGGAAGAAATCCAAGAGTATTTAGGGTGAGAAATTTCTGGATCCCTTCAGTGGTTTGAGACTACTATGCTGTGATTAGTAAAAGCTGACAGTGCCTTTGGCTGTACCAAGGGAGATTTACTAAAGGACATAACTCTTGTGACCAAGAGAGGTCACAAAATTTCAGACACGAAAGGACTGAAGTCCTCCGGGATCAGGAGTGTTCTGGATTTTAATTTTCAGTAGGAGGACTTTGTGTGCAGATTATGCCCCTTTTGGATCCACTCTAAGCTCCTGTAAGAAATCAAGCAAAATTTGCCTTTCTGGAGTATTTGGGTGCTGACTCCTGAATTAACATTTTTCATTCCCTCAATTTTTGGAGTGGCCTAAGTAAATCAGGAAATTCTTCCACTTCTTCCTTTTTTTTTTTTTTAAATTTTTTTTTCTCAGGAGAAAGGAATCGAATAATGAAACCAGGAAAGTTGTTTAGGGTGTTTAATCTCATGGTTAGTATAGTAACTAAACTGAGAACACTTTTTAATGCATGATTTTTATTTGGTTGCTTTGTTTTGGGCTAAGTTTGGCTGGTAACACCACACTTTCTAATTTTTTTTTTTGTATAAGAAGCCTTTTCTTGCATTCTGAAGACTGTATTTAAGCTTCTTGAAATCACAGGAACAAAACCAGGAGTCAACATTCACTCCCCTCTGGCAGGGCTGGATTCAGTGCTCCTGTCCTCTGAGAGCAGGTCAGGATAAGCATCTCCAGCTGGCTCAGGGCTGCAGAGGATTTTTCCTCCTCTGTTGTGATTGGCAGCACATTTCAGCCTGGTTTATGTGAACAAAGCCAGCGAGCAAGAAGCAATAGGGCATGGATCGTCTGAGGCTTCAAAGCCAAGCTTTTCCCACTTAAATGTCAGTCGACTGTTGTTTGTCAGCAGCATGGAAAGCCCTGACAGAAGGAAATTGAGTCTTTTCTGGTGGTTTAATACCCCTGTGGCAGCGGGCTGTGCACAGTGGCACACCAGGAAATGGAGCATGCCTGGGAAGAGCACAGCAAGGAGAGGCTGCTGCCTCCAGAACCCTGGGAACAGACACTGCAGCGGTGCAGGGCACCCAGCCCCTCTTTTAAAGACCCACCTCAGGGGCCGGGGGAGGCTCCCAATCTGCTTGGTTTTTACTTGGAAGAGTGTGTCCTAAATGCTTTCCATACCTTACCATGCAGCTCTAGCTGGTTTTGATGCTTTCCAGAGTGGATAATTATTCATACAGACCCAAGAATATGTGAGCTTTTCTAGGACAGCCTCTGGGCTCATGTATGAATTTGTTTTCTGGCCCAACACTGGCAATGTGGGAAACACCAGCAAAGCTCTGTCAGGGCTCTAAGGGATGAGAAGTGAGGTATTCCCGTATGTGAAGGGAGTAAGGTTAGAGTTTTAAGAACAGGAGTCCAGTCCTTGCTTCTATCACTGATTTTTGAAGGGGTTCTTTGGAAATCAAGGAGGCTGTTTATGTAAGTGGAGGTGTTTTGGAGGAAAAGGATCCTGGCTCTGCTTGTCCATAGCTGTGCTGAAGTCAGGAACAGTGTCTTTGTCATAAAAATATAAATTATAGTCAAAAGATTTACTCTGATAAAAATTTATATTTCACCTACTTGTTCATCAGCCAAGTGCTGCAGATGAGTCACTGCCGAGTGAAGTCATACTGCAGGTATTACTGTCTGAATAAATAATGCTATTAATTGTTTGCATTTAGTTCTGTTTGTAAACTCTCTTGGACAGGTTATTTGCAGTTGTCATCAAGATAAATTTGCACCCTACCAACTGCAAACAAGGACTGCCTTTCCCACCTGTTTATTCATGACAGTAGTTGCAATTATCTGAACTCTGAAATACATCAGTCTTAGAAAGAGAAGTACCATACCTAACAAGTCATATTTTCTCTGTGTCAAAATAGCAATATCACAATGAATATCTGATCTCAGCGACTGGAATAGAACTATGGATAACAGTATCTAATCAAGATATTAATTAAAACTTGTAATATCATCTTAATGGGAACACGTTGCAGAGTTAAATTGGATTTTTTTTCCCCTTTTAAATTAGCACAGTCAATTAACAGGTGCTCTCCATATGTAATTATTTTCAGTGGAATGAAAAGCTGAGTTAAACATTACAGCTGTATAGGGGTAGATTACAGTCAGGCACTTTGAGAGAATGAAGGCTGAGAGGAGTGAAAATGTGGACCAGGATGCTCTGGCTAAGTTCCAGCTTGCTAATCACATCCTACTTTATCAAAACTGCCTGATAGATTCAATTAGTTGCTGTGTTCTCCTCATATTTCCTTGGAGGGCTAGGTGCTTTGCAGTATAAAATTGAAAAGCTCCTTCTCCCCATGTGTGCCTGCCTTTAACTCTCAAGTGACACAAATTTCAAAAAGCAGATCTATTTCAGCTTCATTTTTGTGTGCAGGAAAGGCTTTTCAATTTCTCTCTGTCTCTCTAGGTATGTATGCATGAACACACACATGTAAGTTTTTCTTTAAAGGCTACCTACAAACTTAGTCTTTCTGTGAGTAAAATAGTGCTTTTGCTCTTCTTTTGGACCATTCCTGGGTGAAACTTGGCACATTGTTTTTGCTCAAAAATCTGATTGTATATTTTCCAGCTCTCTGGTTGTACAAATGATAGTCTCACAGGCTAATTCAGCTCATCACCCAGGCTGAGTCTGAATGTTTTGCCAATGATGGTTAAGCACAGAACTTCCACAGCAAGAAGACTTTAGATTCAGTAGCTTTTGATGAGCTAGTGATGACAGGGGATAAAAGAGGGATACTGGGTCTGAAGACATGGATAGAGGACAAATCTGTGTTTCTCGGGGTAAACCCAGATATTTTGTTGTCTTGGTGTTTGTAAAGTAGACTGTTGAGTATCTATTGTTATTCACATATAGAATCATCACTGTGACTTGCTCATGTGATTTATGTCCCACAAACCTGAAGGGATGGATCTGCTCTTCAAGTAACGCTGAAGGGGACGTTCAAATTAACTCTATTCACCTTATAAAATCAGTATTCAGGTGAACAGAATCTATTTCATTCAAAATCCAAAGCCTGCCAAAATCAGTGGAAGACCTTCTACAATCTTCAGAGAACTTTAGTTATAAGTGAAAAGAATTAATTTTGCAAGAATAAAAACATCTGAGCAGCCTTTACAAGTGAAAAGAAAATCATAGAAACAGTTTGTATTTATACAGAACTCCTCCCCTAAGGATTTTTTTCTTTGAAAATGGACTCCTTGAACAAGCTTTGACTCCATTTAAATATGCATTCCTATAGAAAGAGGTTATTTTATTTAAAAAGGGTTTTCTTCCTCCCCACTGAGCATAACTTCTGAATCATGCGTTTTCTCCCTTCTTTTTGGTTTCTCAGTATTTTTCAGCACCTCTAGCCAGATATTAGATTTCCTAAGACAGTGAGATCCATGTCTTGACAGGTTATTAATTATCACAGCTGGAGGTAGGGTGTTGCGGCTGTTCTTTGCTGTTTGTCATTTGACAGTAAAACCATATGAAAACTAAGGCTTTGGAAGAAAATAGAAGTAAACCTCAACATTTGTATACACTGCACATTGGCTGAACAGCTGCTGAGTTGTTTTTCAGACCATCGGTGATGTCTCTTTTCCTTCTTTCTTGAACTTCTCGTTTCTGAACTCAGAGATCTTAAAACAGAGAATAATGTGATAGCAAACCAGTATAGAAGGTAGTAAAATGTTCCTGAAAATATCTTGTCTTACTTAAAGATTTATCCTAGAAATCTGGGGAGTGAGGCTGAAGTAGGGTAATGATGAGAGGATACATTCAAAACAAACAGAAGGCTCCTTCCAAGGGAAAGGGCATTTACCAGGAATCATTTGGGGATTCTGAATTCCCTACCTGTCACTCTTGTCTGGAATCACTCACGTGGGGGATGGTTGATTTGATTTGATTTGATCTGATTTGGAGTGGTCTCCAATTTCCTGAATGCTGGCAGTGGTGCTGGTGGCTGGCTGGGTAAGGTGGGTGTTTGCCATGATGTAGTTTGAGTTGCCAGGAAGTTCACTTGTGCCACTGTCACATTAAGGTGAAGCAAGGTTCTCTCAGGAGCATGCATGGGCCTCGAGGAAATTCAGCCTAGGAAAAGAAAGTTCCAGCATCAGTGCAAGGAGGTGCAAAGGCAGCCAAGTTATCCCACTAGGAGCACAGAGCCTACAGAAATTGTCCTTTCCTGAGCTTTTGAGGCACCTCTGGGAATGCTTTTAAGCAGGGGTGTAAGAGAAGGCATTGGAGGACTTTGTACAGCCCATGCCAGGCCATCCTCTGAGAAATCTGAATTTATATTTGTGTGAATTTTCCCTTTTTCCCTGACATTCCATGTTTAGCTTCTGTAGGAAAGCTCTGAAGAGCAGAGAGCATCCAGGAGAGGGCAGTGCTGGTCTCATATATCAGCTGCTGGAAAGCCAGGACCGGTGAGGAAATAGTGATGTGTTCTTCTCGTGTAATCAGTTCGATTAGTTAGGGACAGATTCTTCTGCCAGATTTACATTAATTTTATTTTTGTATCTTGCCTATCTCTATCATAGGAGTCATGAGATGTTGTCAAGGTAAATTGTGACAGCAGCACTGCCTTCTGATTTTATTTTTTTTCCCTGCTTAGAATGAGATCTGGGAGTAAGAACAGGGAGGGATGGTCATCTTAAGCTTTTATTTAATAATAGTGCCAGCAAGTAAAGAATTTATTATAAGAGAAACACTTTTCAATATTTTCTGAAGGAGAACAAACTCTGCCTCCTTTCCCCTTTGTTCAGAAGTTTCCCTGTGCTCAGATCCCTCAGCCTGGATACCCATCACTTGTAACTCATTTGAACAGCGTGCCAGGTTTCCTCATTCATTTCATCTCAAAAGACCCCAGCAGCCTTGACTACACCCAATTGCAGCTAAATCAGTTGAGATCAGATCCTTTTGTTGCTTTGCAGCATGGTACCAAGGCCTTAAATTGTGGAAGGAGGTAGAGACAGAGCTGATAACAAAGCTCCTAAAATATGGAAGAGACAAACCAGGTATTTGAACTAACTGGAGCCAGACAGTGAACTGCAGTGATCCACACTGGACATGACAAATGCACAGCTCACCCTGGCCTCCATCTGTAAGAAAAGGAGAGTGACAGGTACACTTTGGCTCCCAAGGAAAGATGTATCTGTGATCTGAAGTGTCCCAGGAGCCACAAGAAGTGTCTTGCTCTCAGTGCTGGAAAAGAGGGTGTTTTATGCCCAGCAAGCTGAAAGACTGGGACATCAGCCTGTGTTTGTATAATGGATGCTGGAAGCACCTGCCATTTATCTCTTCTGCACTCGTTTTCCAAAACAGCTACTTCTTTCCTGTCTGAGTTTCTCTTGCCAAATGTCCAGCTCCTCCACTGAAATGGAGAACTGGACAAATTCTTAAAAAAGTAACTCTTTCAACACTGAAAATATTGTAGTTTACAAACTAAACAGAGTTTGGAAAATGATGCTCTGAGCAGTCTCCATTTATCAGCTTGAAAATCTTCTATTATATAGGCAAAAAAAGAACAGAATGCTGCCAGCTAGTTGACCCAAACCTCAGTGCTAGTTAGTCGTGTTGCATATTAACATCAACATTCAAAGAAAACTTGTTTGCAAATTTGTCTTGGGGACAACAATGATGTTCATTAAATGACCTCTTTTTCAAGTTACCTCTTCCTTGAGGGCTTTTTGGAGTCACAACAAGCCCGAAGATGTGCTGCCTGAATGATGATCTCAGACTCTGTAAACCAAGCAGGGTAAGGAGTGGGACAAAAAAACTGGAGAAACTTCCATGACAAATCTGACTTCCCCCAGGAGGTGACATGAGAATTTCAGGGCTGAACCAATGTCACTGGACGATGGCTGTTACTGACCTGACTGCTTTTTTTACAGAACTTCACCCTTAGGTAATGCACTTACCTACATATGAGGATATTCAATGATGTATTTGTAACTGGAACACCCTCCACCTAATGGGAAAGCTTTCAGTTGATTGTCAGCCAGAAAGATCCCATCAAGCCCACTGAGAGGACAAAATTTTTTAAATGTTAATGTGGGGAGAGGTGAACATAAAGGAAATTTTCACAGACAATACATTCTATTTGCTTGATATCTGCTGCAGGGTCTGAAGTGATATTATACTCAAACATATCTAGAGTGCAAATAACTGTGATAGAAAATGGCAAAGTATTTCTTATGTCAGTGACAAACCCTTTCAGAGAGAAGGGCTTACTTGGGGCCTTATCATAATTCTGATTTGTGCATTCTGAGAGAGACAGTCATTTGGGGATTGCTGAATTGTTGCTGTTTTGAAAATTTCAGGAGAGGAAAGGCTGAAATCTGAGCAGTCATCATCTGATTACACCAGTTCTTCCTGAAATGTTAAGTGTATATAATGCTTTTTCCTTATGGAGCTTAAACTGATAACAGCCTTGCTATTAAAATGCCCTATTGTGTAATAGAAGAAGCTGATGCTTTCTGCTGGATAGTGCACTTTTGTCAGGGAATTTTCTGTAGAGGTGATGGGTTCTTTAATATGTTCTATCTGGGAGGTTCTGTTACTAGTTTGAATATTTGCCTTTGGGTCTAAGTACAGACAGGTGTGTCTGCAGTGGGGAATAAAATTCCCTCCCCCACCCCACTGCTTTATTGCACTGAATCTTGGCAGCAAACACGTTGCTGGCAGTCTCCTATTTACCACGAATGAAGGTCAGTCAGTACCCCACCAGTCTTCATGGTCCCTCCATAACTGCTTCTCACATTGAAAGAAATATTTTTTATAGCACTCTGCCAATGTGTGTTTGTATATAGCTCATGTCATGGATTTATTTTTTTTTCCAGCTTGCTGGCATGTCCACTTTTAGTTCATTTTCTAATTCTTTTTCAAGGAAAGTTTTCCTAAAACCACATATGTGTGTGTATGAAAGAGATGCAGGCTTCAGTTTGACAGTCATCCCTTCCTGCTGGCCCCACAAGTCTGGTTGCAGTTGGGTCAATAAGAAAGAAATAAAGCAAATCAACTAGGTTTGTATTGTGAGTTTTAGAGACAGTTTATTGAGTGGCAAAATATTTCAGTAACTTGCTCCATAATATCTTGCATGAATAAAGTCTGCTTGTGAACATTCCTTCAGACAAGAATAATCTGGGAAAAGTTATTTAGATTTTGTTACTCTGTGTTGGACAGCTGAGAAAGAGGCTGCCTTCAGCCAGAAATTAAAGCTTTATCATAAAATCTAGATTTTTTATAAGAAAACAACAAGACTTTTGGGGAGAATAATAAAGAAAATATTGCTTGTTTGCTAGTGGAAAATCCAGTAGGATGAGTAACAACGTGTTCTTACAGTTAAAACCTGGGGACAGTATTCTCAGTGAACATTGCACAGTGCATGATCCAGTAGACACCAGATTTTCATGCAGTTCCAGTGTGCTTGCAAAGCAGGCCAAGGTAGCTACATACGCTGTCATGATAGGTCCAGAGTCAAGCTAGACTGAAAAATGTAAATAGAACTTTGCATAAAGCTGGACCATCTTGGTCATCAAAAGAGTGGCCCTTGCAACTCTGGTTTCTGTGCATGGAAACAACTGGTGTAGCACTGACCTTCCTGTGTTCAGAGCCTACCCTGCGCTGCCTCTCCATCTCTGTTGGAGCAGGCAGCATGTGCCCAACACGTTTTGAAAGCTTCTTTTGGCATGCTGATGTAAGCCTAGCTTCAAGGGTAGCTTAAGGTAATATGTTTACTCCTGACTTTGGTATCCAACCTGTAAGCACACAGTCCTTTACAGTGTTTGGGTGTGATAACCAGTGACAAAAACCACCTTATACTCCTGAGCTGAATTTCAAAAGCCTTTAGTCTCTCTGGACCTGTCTTCTACCTGTAAAAGGAGTTAGGGAGGTATATGCCTAAAGCTTCCACAGTGTGCCATATCAAGGATCACAAATGTGAACAAAGCCAGACTGAATAGATGACATGGAAATCCAAGCTGGTGTTGCTCTCAGCATTGAAAATTTGTGGGATAATCTGCGTGTGTTGTATTTTTTCCTGGTTTTCCTTCTGTAGCTAGTGTAGCAGATATGCAAGCTGGTTAAAGGATCAATAATTTATTCTGCCATTGCCAGTGGTGAAATTCCTTGCTGATATGTTGATGAAACTGTACTCAGGTGGAGAGTCTAATTAAGAGCACAGCAGTTGACAAAGCTGGCTAAATTCAGATGCCATCCACTGCAAAGCAGAGGAGTGTGACCAATATAAAAAAAGATAGGGTTTTTTTCTGTATTTTTTTTTCTGTAAGACATTAAAACATTTTTTTAAAAAAGAGATTAGAAAATGAAAAAAAAAAGGACCAGTTATATATATATTATGTATAGGTATATATACATACGTGCGTATATATGTATATGCATGCATAGCTATATGTATAAAAAAAACAAAATCGGTTTGTTGTGATTGTCAAATTGAGTGAAAACAAATCTTTTGGCTTTTGCTGGAGTGATAAAAATTAAATATCACAGGGGCTTTCCAGAAGTTCCTTTTTTGTTTGGCAAATTTCTAAACCACAAAATAATAATTTTGAGCCTTAGCCAAACCCCTTCCCCACTGAGTTCATTGAGATCCCTTTTGCTGAATCAGAGCATAACATTTCCATGTGTGTTTATGGTAACAGCTCCACAACCGCTTTTGGCTGGAAAATTAGTGAAACTGCCCATGCTTTTGACTAATTGATGAGTAATCAAATATCATCTAATATCCAGTTTCTTCAGAGAGTCTGCTCATTAGGACTGAATTATAGAGCTGAGAGATATAATTTTCTTTTCTTAGCTATCATTGAGCTGATATTTTACTCTTGGCCAGTTTTATTTTCCTGCTGCCCTTTCCTGTGTTGTTTGTTTTTTTATTTGATGGACAGATACAATAGCTGAGATTTGCATTGGATTTAATACAGTTAAAATCCAAACTATTCTCGAGAAGGATGCTGCTGCTTCTCCTTCGACCCCAGGTTATCGGTTCCCTTGTCTGCTTTTTTGCCACACCAAAGCTGGTGCAAGTCTCTGATGAATCAGGCCAAGGAGCTGCTCTGGCTGAAAATGATCTTAAAATAAAAACTTGGAGAGGTTTATGCCAGTCTTGAGTACATTGTCATAGCAAAAATGGGAAAGATAAAGTGTATCCTGCTGCACAGAGCATAGATTTGAAGAGTCCTCAGTTATCCAAAACTCATAGTAACACATAAATGACCCACTTTGGTAGCGTCTATATAAAAATGCTGTGTTAGATGGAGCATTAATGGGAACCAGAGCCCAGAAATACTTCATGAACAGACTAAGATGCCCAAGATGGAGATGGCTCTGGTCCTTTCCTGCAAGTCTTGGTTCAGTATAATTATGTCTCACCTGCTAGCTTTGCAAATCCTCCAGAGATGAGCAAAATTATTTGCTATGAAATCTTACTAAATTAATTAGGTTATTTTGATGGGTTACATTTTGTTCATTTTAGAAGCAGCACTCCAGTTTCTGCAAAATACATCACCATTCTGAGTGCATAATCTTTGACAACATATGCTCCTTTCATGCAGATTTTTCTAGCCTAAATCCAGCACTGGGAGAAGAGCAGTTTTTTGTTCAGAAGTGATGTTTTTTAAGTTTTGTTTTTTTAGCATAAACCATTTCTAATTCTTGTATTTTTCTTTGTGTGAGGAAACTGGAATGAATGATTCACAATGTAATCATTTGGTCATAGTTGTTATAGAACAATAAAGATTTTGCTTTCTTTTTAATGTTCTATCTGCAAAGTGAGGATAGAGTTTCTGTCTTAGAGAAGTTTTACAAAGATTTGTTGGTTAATGCTTGGACTGCATTTTATCTGTGCTAAATACCATGTAATTATTTAATGTCCCAGTTACAGATGGTTGACACTGTGTTGTATCCTTGGAGTATTGCTCACTTATTTTATTTTTCAAGACCATGAAAGTCTGAATGATAAATTGTAAATATAAATGACTGTAATGTTTCAAACATCAAAGGACAAATGTGGTTTTTAATAATGCTTAGAATACTCCAATGCATGAATTTTTCTGTTTGCTCCTAATACCCAGTATGTTTCTATCATTTTATACAAAACTGACAAAAAAATTCTTGCTGTACTTCTTTTTAATCTCAAGAAGACTCTTGGATATTTTCTTCTTCCTGTGGCCTAGATTGTGACATGGTTTTATTGCAGCACTCACCTTTAGAGGATAGAGCTATTTATATGATCAAATTTCAGGTGTGCTCAAAAACATGAGTGCAGTGTTGAGGAGTCTAATAAAAGCTCATCACTTATTAATTGGAAACTAGTTTAAGTATGTGCAGCTGAGCACAAAAAATAGCAAGACTGAGTCATTAAAAGTGCTGGTAGAAGAAAGTCTCTCTGCTTTTTGTAACAAGTCGAGAGCTTCAGACCTTAACACCACACACTCTCTGGTTGTGGCAGCCACTTGTAATGAGCACTGTCATTTTGAGGGGTATTATTTATTTATTTGATTTCACTTGCTGGGGTCTCTAAGCACCACCTCAACAGCAAACAGCCCAGCTGCCACTGGATGGAGAGCAGAGCAAGCAAGACCATGTCTCAGTGGTGTAGAAATTGTGAGTGTACTTCCCATTCATATTTGCTGGATTTATAAAAGAGATATAAATAAACAGAAGCAATTCAAAAAAATGCCTGTATAACCCAGTTGCCTTTGATATCTCCTCCTACACGTTGTGCTCTGACTATGGCACTATAGAGTTGTGTTCTTCCTTCGGTACATTGAAGGATGTCATATTGCTGAATTTGTCCCTGGGTGTTGGATGACTTTCTCTCCTTCCCTTACAGTGGTGGGACAACCTCCAGGGGAAGGGGCCTGACTTGCTGTGGCAGATGGCTTTGTGGTAAAGATGGGTCTTACCTTGTATTTCAGGGACACCTTAGTCTTTCCTTGCATGCAGAGTGGAAAACAAACAGCCTCTATGGTCATGGCTTATTAAAAAGCTGTCCTAGGAATTTTTGGATCAAAAATACAAATGCCTGATGAGATCAGATGCTGCTAAACTGGATTGTTAACTAGTGTTATACTATAATGTAAGACTTAGAAATTAAGACGTCCTTCACATCCTTCAGTTTTAGATGCCCAAGTTTTTTCATTAGACCTGGTCTGTGAGCTGTGACGAGACTTATCTCCTTCAACAGTTCAGTTCAGGTTGTATCTGCATTTTCATGGCTTTCTGTAGTCAGTCCTAGGACTTCTTGTTGCCAAAGCTGAATCACAGATGAATTTCAGAAATGTACCCTGCAGACAGTGATCCAATCTGCCACTAAAAGACATCCTTAAAACAAGAGACTTCAGACGTGAGATATATTTGTCATGTATTTACCTACATTCTCTGAGATAGAGTCTCACTTTCATGGAGGGACAGACTTCACAACCCACCATTTATGGAAACCTCCACTTGGATGAGACCTACTTCACACTTCACATTCAGAACCTGCATCCCTAAAATCCAGCATCCCAAACTTTTAAATCCACCACTGTATACGCATATCTTTCCAAATACAGGCTAACAGGGCATTTTTCTTTCTCAGTTTCTGTGATACACCTTCACTTCTCCAAAACATATGCCTAACTACCCTGGGCTCTATATTTTTTTTAACCTTTTGAAATATATAATTGGTTCTGGATGTATTTCAGTCTGCTGTATGTGATCTCATCCAGCTCCCAGTTCTCTGCTGTCCAGCTTTCTAGTCAGTCTGTCACTGGCTCGACGGAGTTCCTTGGCAAGATGCTCCCCATTATGCAGTAGAAAAGCTGCAAGACACAGAAGCTTTTACCTCCCAAAGATCAGCTGCCATGCCGTGTCTTGTTCCTGCTTGAGGCAACTCCCAGCCTTGAACTTTTCAGTTCATTTCCATTAATATTGCTGTCCAAAATTAATGCTTTTCACATTTCAGCATGCTAAAATATGCAGTCAGAAAATCAGCACATTTGATAAGCAAGCAGATCATGAGCTGCTCGTGAGCCACTTTTTGGTCATCACTATTATAGTTAGATAGATAGAAACTACAGAAAAATTGCCCATAGTATCTAAATATGAAAGCTTTGAGAAAGAAATTAACATTTTCTTTATCTTTTGACAATAGAATAGTATAACTTTGTCTCTCCCGAAATTCCACCAGAGGTACAGCAGGGATGAATCTGCTCCATAAAAACAAAATTACGCAAAAGAAAATTAAACTAATAAAAAGAGAGAGAGATTACAATAGCAATAAAAAACAATTGGCAAAAGGGAAAACAACTCTCTCTCCTTATTGTTATGCATTCAGAATCAGTGTCTTACTCATTTGTTAAACTTTTATGGCACTGGCAGTCTCATATACTAATTTTGTTTAGCATGAAAGTGCCCTTTTTAGTGGGATGAATGTGATGCTTCCAGTGCAGAAAAGAGCAGGCATCTGAGGGATGCTAATGGTATATTCTATTCTGCTAGAAGTTTCTGGACAAAACACCTTTGCCTTATTTTTTCTCCCACTGTTTTTCTACCCTAACCTACTGATTCTGCGAGAACATCTGGTCAAAATCCACCTGTTAAAAACAGCTGTAAAATAAGTTTGATATTAACAGGTCACAATTTTCATTGGCAGGCTAAAAAAATCACTTTTTCAGAAAGTAAAATTTTTTGCCTCAAAAATGAAATGATGTCCTTGTGGAAATGACATGTGCATTCCTCATGGGAAGTGCAGCCAGGTGTTGTCCTGCCATGGCTGTCCATGAGCCACCAGACTTCCATGGGACATCATGGTGGGGCTGTCCCTTGGATTCTCCTACTTGATGAATCATAGAATGGGTTATCCTAGGGACAGGGAGAGAAAGAAGCACCGCAAGTGATGTATTTTTCAATAATGGGAATTCCTGTTACAAAAAGAATGTCCTTCATCCTTCTGCGACAAATGAAGAATTAAAGTTTCACAAGTGACAGATTGAAAAACCTATGTACGGTGATGGAAGGCTTTGCTTCAAGGTCTTCATATGGGTAAGCGTAGAGCTGAGCCCAGCCTGACTGGAATTTCAGCATCCATAATAGAAATAATTAGCTATACTTGTTCATATGCACAGGTTTTCATTATTTCCTGAGCTTTATTTAGTGCCACTGTGTGTATCCTAACAATACACACAGCTCTCCAGTACTTTTGAAAAAGTAGGCCATTT
The DNA here is from genome assembly GCA_013397775.1 of Eulacestoma nigropectus. Lineage (NCBI taxonomy): Eukaryota > Metazoa > Chordata > Aves > Passeriformes > Eulacestoma > Eulacestoma nigropectus. Next base: position 4,045,368 of record VZTE01004350.1, on the reverse strand, counting down.
AAACAGGAGAATATCACAGGGTAACCTTAACTATTGGTAAGAAGATAGACCAGAAATTATGTTCATGGCCATACTTGCAAGACTCTGATGGCAATAATAATAATAATAAAAGAAGATATCATGCCATTGACAAATAGAAACAATTTTATATCTAATAGGATTTAAGTAATAAAGGCTGAAGGGCTGCAACAGCTGCAAAGAGATTAGATACGTTATGTTTTCTCAGTGTAATAAAACTTGTCAAATAAAGCTGAATAAAATCTTCTTATCTGTGTCTCTGGCTTATTTTTCCTGCAGCCTCTTTCTTTACAGCTGATTGCAGGAATCACCGTTTCTCTAGAATGGTTACATACACGACAGTTCAATTAGAGTCAAGTTAGTGAAAGTTACTGCTGGATTTGCTTTTGGTCGCACCTTTTTTTTTTTAAAGTAAAGGACATCTGCAGCATTTGGAAAGAATGAAGCAGATCAAAAACCCACTCTGCCAATCTCTGCTGATATTTACGGGATGACTGGACTGGACTGTGCATATCAGTGCAGTACCATTAAATTTAGTATTGCTTTACACAAGATCTGGTTCCGATTTAAAAATAAACCCCATCAAAATAGCAAGACATCCTTCCCCAATCACACTTGATGCTGCCTTGGCTGCCCCAAGGCTGCCTCATACTACCTCCCTTTTCTCACCTGTCTGCTTCCACTTCTGGGCACTTCTGGAGTCCTTCTCCATTCTTGCTGCTCCTCCTGCCTCAGTTTCTCCTCATGCTTAAAGGAAAGTGTCATGGCTTGTCTTTCTGGGCCTGGTGTGCTAATCTTTGCTGAGACCTTTAGGAGAAGCAGATGGAATTTGCATTCAGAAGTGTGAGTTGTTATTATTAGTGTTAAATAGATGTGACAGGCTGACATTCTGTTAACCTTTCCATGAAATCCAAGGCCAAACCTTTGTCTGGGTTACAAACATGCTTGGATTTTCCATGTGGTCCATCCTTCCATCCAGGTCAGTATTTCTGAACTTACCTGTGTGTCTGATTTAAATTGCAAGAGCATCTCAAGCAGGGGTATCGTTTTAAATACCGAGTGGGAAGAGCGAATGACGTGTAAGTTTGAGCAGTGTTGCTGTTGCCTTTGGCATGTATTTGAACAAAGTTTTTACCTCCCAAGGCAAAGCAGTGAACCTAGTAAAAAAAAGCCAAGGCATCTGTCCAAGCTGATGTAATACGTAAAGACAAAAACATCATCCATAAATCAATAGGCATTGATTTAGGTAAATGAGAGCTTTGCCCTCAGGTAAGAAAAAATATACTTATTTATATGTATGTGTTTAAAATATTTCATGCAGAATTTCTGGGGACACATATCCAATATTAATTAAAATTTAAGTGTGTCATGTCAGTGCCCACAAACCCATTATTTAAGATTTTTATTTTTCTTTTTTTCAAATTAAACCTTTTCTCCTGCATTTCCCCCTCCAGGTAGAAAGTCCCAGAAACCACTGCATGATGACAATATGATAACCAATTAAGGAAAAAACCCCTGAAACCAGTTGCTGGTGCTGAAATTACTGTCAAAATCTGCAGTGTATCTGTGCTGAAGCAATTTCTGGCCACCTTTTAAAACTTATCTCTTCCTTGGGGTAGAGGGAGGGAAAAGAAATTTCTGTATAAATTTAATCTAATCATTTAATTTAGTGTCAGTCCTAATTGCATGGAACTGGGAAGGCATTGGAAAATAAGGGTGAGTGTAAAGCCTATGCCACCCTGCAGAGAAGTGCTGCAGTCAGTTTTGAGTGAGCCAGTGTGACTCCCTAGGGAGGTAACTGCATTAACCAGAGTGTTCCCAGCCTCCAAGCTGGCATCACAGAGCCTGCATGTGCAGGTTTATTGGAAGGATGGGGGAGATTCAGATGCTTCTCTTCTTTTAATAGCACAGGAAATCTGATGACTGGAAGGATGCATTACTCTGAATTTGGAGACTCTAAAGCAACGAGGCCAATCCAGCTGTCAGCAGGATGTATATGAACATCACTCTCATGTGGGTTGTCTGATCACAGCTGCAGCCTGGCCTCCAGCATGGAGCAGGCTGAAATGTGAACATGCCCCATGTCAGTCCAGTGCTCAGCATCTTGGGGTGTCCTGGGCTCTCTTCCCCATCTCCCCATTTTTCCACCTGTATGTTTCTACTAATACTGCCACTGCAAGAATATATTTCCTTCCTCACAAGGTAAGGGAAGAATTGTATTGGGAACTTCTCTTTACAGGTTTAAATCAAGAATGACTCCACTGATTTTAATGCCGTTCATAGAATCATAGAATATGCTGAGTGAGAAGGGACCTACAAGGATCACCAAGTCCAATCATTGTCCCTGCATAGGATAAGTCCGATTGGTTTGTTTCCAGCTGAAGTTGTCATCCATTTGTTGAGATGACCTTAGGTATAGCTGATGAAAAGTATTATGATAGTAGTTAGGTGGGTAAAACAGCATTTTATAACATGAAAACCTTTTCCACTTGTTTCCCTATTCTGTGATATCAAGTTTTTCACAGTGGCTCAGGTATAAATAAACATAAGAAGAGCCTACAAAAATTGTCCAAGAAGGCCAGTGGCATCCTGGCCTGGATCAGCAACAGTGTGTCCAGCAGGACCAGAGCAGTGCTTATCCCCCTGTACTTGGCACTGGTGAGGCCACACCTTGAGTGCTGTGTCCAGTTCTGGGCTCCTCAATGCAGGAAGGACATCGAGGTGTTGGAGTGAGTCCAGAGAAGGGCAACAGAGCTGGAAAAGGGTCTGGAGAACAAGTCCTGTGAGGAGCAGCTGAGGGAGCTGGGGGTGTTTAGCCTGGAGAAAAGGAGGCTCAGGGGAGACCTTATCACTCACTACAACTCTGTGAAGGGAAATTGTAGCTAGCGGAGGTAGGGCTCTTCTCCCAGGCAACCAGGGGCAGGATGAGAGGACACAGCCTCAAGCTGCACCAGGGGAGGTTTAGGTTGGACATTAGGAGGAATTTCTTCACAGAAAGGGTGATGAGACATTGGAATGGGCTGCCCAGGGAGGTGGTGGAGTCACCGTCCCTGGAAGTGTTTAAGGAAAGACTGGATGTGGCACTCAGTGCCATGGTGGTGTTTGGCATGGTGGTGTTTGGTCATAGGGTAGATTCAATGATCTCAGAAGTCTTTTCCGAACTAATGGATTCTGTGATTATGTAAAGCCATTCCTTTCCCTCAACAGAGCAAAGGCTTTTTCTAAAAATCCCTTCCCACCAAGGTGCAGTTTTCCCAGTTTGACAGGATATTTTAAAAGGCACCTGCATGGCTCAACCCTCTGCACACAAAACTCTTCATGTAGGTACAAAGCCAGCTTGTTTTTCTAAGAATATGAACAGGAATCAAGAGAACATAGTGGAGAATTACATCCTCTGTTTAAATTTCTCCCGCTTCCTCTCTTCCTTCAAGGTTATAAAAGAATCTTGTGTGCAAGTAGAGACTTGCTTTAGCTCTTGTCAGAAGTACACATTTTAATTAGTTTCTTTCTGTTTTGTTTGGGTTCTCTCATTTTCTTTTGCTAGTAAAGACTTAATGAAAAGTAACCTGACAGAAAACACTGTGATCCAAGCTGTGGATGGTTTGCTGCCACCAAAGTCCTTTGAGCCTTAGAATTCATCCTTATCACTGCTACTGGATATAACTGCATTTTCAGATTACTTTCTGGCATCAGTTTCCACACATGATTGACAGATGTAATAAGCAGAGAGGCAAGAAACTCAGCCTGTTGCAGGACGATGGATATGTGCATTAGAAGCCTTCTGAAATGCAGAATGCTACTAAAAGCCATAGCCTGATATCAGCAGTGAAGATGGCTGCAAACCACGCAGTGCACTTCAGTTTGTAATATTTCATTGTTTGTTGCTTATCTTTTGTAATAGATCAGTACTCGTGTCCTCAAGGTATTTCCTGCATACCAGGAGCCCTTAGGACATGGAAACCAATTAAAGACATTGATATTCTTGCTTCAACATTAAGCCAGGGAAAGAACTGACAGGAATTTCAAGTTCACTGTGCGTGCAGGAGCTGGTTGTTATTTCCATATGGCTTTCAGACTGTCTCACACTAAAGCCCACACCTGAGGGAGACCCAGAAGAGCCTGGGGCATGATTTGCTCAGAACTGCTTTTGATTCCCACCAGCATAATTTATCGGAAACATTCTGCTTTTTTTGGAGACATTCACAGCCGGTCTGGGAGCTACTGAAACATATTCCTACAATGTAGAAGAGATTTTGAAAGACAAAGCTCAAAGCAGCCATGGCCAGGGGTTGGACAAAGTGCCTTGTGACTGTCCTTGCAGCAGGCTCCAGATCATACATGCACCCATGTTTTCAGTCACTTGTGTTTTGGTTCTGGTTTTGTTTTTTTTTTTTTCCTTAATGTTGGACATTTAGAAGTCCCACTGCCAGGCCAAGATGGAGTCCCACTATCCCAGCCTTGCACAAGCAAGATTTCATCAAATTGAACAGCTGCTGCTCGCATTCTCCAGCTGGTACTGTATGGAATGCTGTGTGACAGTGTCCAGGGAGGAGAAGGTGGAGGAAGGTGATCCTTAAGGACTAAAAAGCTGATTATCCATATGATCTCTTAGCTTGATATATTTTGCAGCCTGGCCATGTCTTCAGCCTGTGCTCAGGAACATGATGTCAGCTCCAGTGTTGTTTTATGAACAGCTTTTTCCTGTCTGAAGGAAGAAAGAGGCATAGTGCTACAGACCTCCAGGATTTCTGGGGAGTAGCTTGACATTTCTAATTTTGGCTTGCCATTTTTACCCTCACCAGCAGCTCCCAGTTTTCAAGAACACAAAGTTTGCATAAATATAAGCACTGTATTTCTCAGGAGGAACCCCATAAATTAATGGAACAAAAATATTTTATAAAAATGTCAACCTTCATTTGAGACATGTCTAAGGTCCAATAACTGTATTATAGATGACAACCTTGTGTAATTACATTTTTGTTTTACCTGTTCTCATCTCAGTGCAAATCTAATTCCCAACAAGTTTTGACTAAATAAAGGGGATTGCTCAGATGACTTTCAAGGGGAGATTTTAGTATGAGCCACGCTCTTCTTCCTACATCTTTTCAGTTCCCCATCTATTCCCATTTCAGCCAGAGGCAAGTGAAGGCTTGTGACTTGCTCTTTCACCAGCAGTTCCTATGTATGGTTAAATGGCTGCAGTGTTTCTCTGCAAAAGTCACTGTGTTTCTGAGAGAAGTGAAATGGTGCTGGTTATACCACACTTTGTCTTTCAAGGTTGCCCAGATACACGTCTGAGATAAGGGACTAGGGATGTTTCTGATTAATAATACCAATGTTTGCTGTCTGTGCAGCAGCAGAGATAGACCTGCACTGCTCCAAGTGCATCTAATGAGAGTCCATGGCTGTAAAGAGTGAGTAGGCAAACATTCATCTCGCTGACCTTGGCTATCTACAAGATACAGGTCTGATCTGACCGCCTTGTCCAAGCTCACTCTGTACTTGGTGGAGAGGTTAATAAGTCCCTCCAGTTTCAGACACCTCTCTCAGGCTGAGATTAATCATGTCAGGTGATAATCGTTCTCTGTTGGCTCCAGTGGAAGCTGATGTGACTAACATGGATTAGATAGTTATGTTTCAGATGACTGATTTCCTTATACCATTAGGTTTGGTAAACTGAAGTCTTCTGTACAGGAGGGAAAGAAACAGCCAAAGCCATCATTTCATGATGCATGGTGACAGGTAGCGTGACTGTCAAGTACTTACACATCTTCATTTCTTGTACACCCATCTTGGGAGCAGGAATAGGAAATTGGATTATGTTTCTTTCTCTTCTGTCATTTCTTCAAATAGCAGATTGACAAGCACAAATGGATATTCACAAACATGTAATAAATCCATTATATAGCAAAAAATAATGAATGGATTATTTTGGATGGGGTTTTCTTATACTTACAGAGCATATTAAGTCTGTTTTTAATTGTTGAGGCTAAAGAACACATAGCTTCTAATTTGCCTTTTAATGACTGAAAATCTAACAGCACTGTAATATTGCCAATTCCTTCTGACCCCGTGGAAGAATAATCATAAAACCAACAATATTCAGGGCTCAAGGTGAGATTATCTGTCCTTCTCAGCAGCAGGAGCTGCTCAGAATGTTAATCTATGCTGTTTCCAAGCTCGGAGCCATTTACTTCTGGAAGAAAACACCTGAAGTTTTCAGTCCTAAATTAAGTTGTCCCAATGGTACATCTTTCCTTCACACTCTGCTTCCTGCACCCCTACACTGCCCACATGTAATTGTCGAAGGCTTAATAGCCCCTCTTCACTCTTATCATTTACACTTACAATGAGTGAAACAATAGAACAGGTTGTTCGGAGAGGTGGGAGAGTCCCATCCCTGGTAACATTTGAGGTCAGATGGGGCAGGACTCTGAGGCACCTGGTTTAGTTGAAGATGTCTCTGCACATTGTAGGGAGGTTGAACTAGATGGGCTTTAAGGGTCCCTTGAATCCTAACTGTTCTGTGATTTTATGACCTGTTAACCTGGTCAAAAATGACAAAATTGAAATGAGAGATCAGGAAAGGTCATTTCTGTGCTCTGGCTGGGAAGGTGTGTCGATATTGGGTTGGATGCCTCCATGCTGTGAGGTCCAGGTACTTGGCATTAAAGATCTTGCCACAGTACAAGTGATGTTAGTCCACATGCCCCATAAATAACAGTTAAAAAAAGAGAAAAATTGAAACCTGAAGCCTGCAAACAGGAAAAGCTTGTAAAATTTTGCATCAACCTGTGAGCTTGACTTTGACCAGTCTCTAAATCAGTCCTTTCCTTCATGGTTTGTTCAGACACCAGCAGGTGTAAAACTTGCCATACCTCTATTGGGACATTTTAATGTTGCTGTTACAGGAATAATGCCATAAATAAATTTGTCACCCAAATGATGCTGTGCTACTGCCCCAAAGAGCACAGGGTGGCTCCCCCTTCCCAAAAGGCTCCCTCCAAATGTACAAGAGCATGGCAGGAGAGCAGAAGCTCTCTGTGTGCTCCATTTAAGGAGTAAGGGTCTGAAACCAGGAGTAGCCATTTGCTGACAGACTGATTTATTTTCATAGCATTGCATTTAAAGGAGGAATTTGACTTCATTTGCAGGAAAGGACCAATATATAATTTTCCCAACTTTTAGATATAAAACCTTGTTTGAAGAACTTTAATGAGGATTAAGGATTAAATTAAAGACACTGGTATGAAGAAATGTTGCAGCATCTGCATTTTCATCACCTGTGAATGACGCCAAGCAGCCCGACCACGGAAAAATCAGCATGAAACAACCCCACAAATAGAGTATTTTCCAATGTATTATATATTTTATGAACAGGAAACTGCTTACTTTTTGGGGAACTGCAATAAGAATTTACAGATTCTTCTTATAAACAGTTCTTGGGACAACTTATCTCGTTTACAAATGACAGTTTTGTTCTAAGTATTTGTTGTGTTTATTGAATACCTTTGTGATAAACATAGGTTAGAGGGCATCAAGTTTCTAACACTGCACGTGTTATTTTCCATTTTTCTCCTCCCCCCTGTTTTCTTTGGTTTTAGGTTTTTTGGCCTTTGCTCCCTCACCTGAAACACCAGGAAACATCTCCATGGGGGAAAGGTATTCTTTAAAACTTGTTTAGGTTTCCAGTGCAGCAGCAGCACAAAGTCAGAGTACTTCTGACACAGATAACCTCAGTCTTTAACCTGCAGCCCTGCTTTACGTAACGTTCAGTAATTTTGCCAACACGTCAGGGAAGAAAATATTCCTGGATTTTTCTTCTTTGGGGCAAATAAGAAAGCACTTTTCAATGAAAAAACTTTTTAGTGTTGGAGTTATGGCTTTTGTTTTTCATGTCTCCTACTCCAGTTACTTTAGCAAGATGCTTGGTTCTAGGTGCTGGAGTTTGAGAATAGAGTATTTTTAAATTAATTTTATTCTTTTGAAATCGGATATCATTAGCTGTAAGTTTCTGGGGGACATTTTCAATGTGTGTGAGCCTTATTGATCCCCCTATTGGAGATGCACTCCTGAAAATAAACTTTTGGCATCTGCCATAATGAGTCTTTCTGTCAAAACAGAGAGGGCCTCCTCTTGTAGCATCCTGGGATCAGGGCCTGGGAAGCACCAGCACTGTGCCATCTCTGGGGCATGTTGGCTGTCTGTCACACATCCCCTGTGTGGCTTTGGGCAAGTCATTTGAGAACGGTCCAAAGCAAGGGAGTTCCACAGGTTTGTAAATCTGCAGACTGTGCTTTCAGTGTTTCCTGCTCCCGCGGGATTTCTCGCATTGAATTTATCTTTAAACTTTGCTATGTCTTTGAGTAAAACTCATGTAAACCTGTCTTAACTTTAGCATGCCCAGTAACACTGCACTCTCGGTTCTCATTCCCCTGGTTAATTACTATTCACAGCAAAGAAACCTTGGTGTTCTTGAGGAAGCATAAAGCCTGGAGTTTACGTATTTATTTTCCCTCTATAATATCATTACATAAGGAATACAATAGAGGAGACAGGATTTAATTTCTGACTCACAAATGCCACTACCTCAGCAATACAGCAATACCTAAGCTAGTTGGATGTGAGAGTCCAGATCCCAATGCTGTTTAATTGAATATGCTGGTTATTAGTTCCTGCAGCATGAGTTGTCAGTCAGAGTGGACCTGTATTGAACAGTGGCACTGACCAGCTTGTGCCTTCTCACCCCAGATATCAAGGCACCTCCTCACAGTTCCTGTTGGTGCATGCCATGCTCACAAGGCAGGACTATTTGGACAGGACAAGCTTTTAGGTAGAGCTCGAATTTTACTTACAGACTTCTGGAAGCCATGGGGAATAATACTGCAATACTTACACTCAGGCCAGGCTTCCAGGGTCTGACCAGGTGCAGCATGTGGCCAGCTTTTAAGTGCTGAGCTCTCATTTAGCCTGTGCAAGAAAGAGCCTTGAGAAGGCACGCTCACATCAGGGATGCTGCAACACGATCAGATAAACAGTATTGTGACAGCCTAATTCTCTATGTAGTTTGAGCAGGATTAAAGTGCCTAAACATAAGCGTCTAGGGGATCCCACCAGGTCTCAACTGCTGTTTTAAATGAGTGTTTCTGTTTGTGCAGAACAAGCAGGAAATGCTGCTTGGGATTGTGTAAGGGCATTGGAAACAGCTCTAGAGTCCAATGTATGGATATTTCAGTGACAGTACCACTAACTGAGGAAAAACTCCTAAATCTACTTGAGCTTGATCAAGAAGTATGGTTTACAAACTTCGATGATCCATTAAAGCATCTGCTTCACAAAGCTAGGCTGCTTAAACCCAAACTAATCCACTGTAAATTTAATCTTTTAGGACAGGGTTAAGAACCTGTGTACCAGCGTTCCTTCTGTGGTCAGAGAGGTACATTTAAGAGTTTACCTAAAATCTCGCAGATTCTACATGGGATTATTGTGGGGTTTCCCAGCTACAAATTCTTGGACAGGTCCTTTCTTCCTACATGCTTCTTTTATTCCACATAGGATGGATTTTTGCTCTGTGACAGCACTTTCCCTGAAGCAGACGGTCAGGATGAGTCCAACCTTGTGAATGACTATGCTGCAGCCCTATTGAAAATGTGTGAGAGTAAAAGCAGGTGCCCCGTTTGTTCAGAGAAACAATCTGGGTTTCAGATAAGATCCAGCATTTGTCTACCTGAAAGTCCCTGGTGCACCTGAGGAAATGTAACTCTAGTTAGGTCTTGTTACCCTTTTGTCATACAGATCAGAACTAGCCAGATTCAAAACAGCTCTTCTAGTGAAAGGGAGAAGGCGGGGGAGAGGAGGAAACTTAGCAGTGTGTGAAATGACATTTCAATGAGACGTTTGCCATTGAGCTGACAGCTGAAATCTAAATTTTTTCAAGATGAGGAGCGTGGAGTTACATGGCCAGACCTTACCTGCTGCAAGGGCTTGAATTTTTGAGGTATGAACTGATTTAGAAATGACAGATTTACAGGGCATCAGACCCAAGTTGTGGGAGGACTGGCCCAGCAAGGAGAATATCCATAGATTGTTCCCATGCTTTATTTTATGATATGAGCTTTTTTGAATGCATTTGTGTGATAAATAAATAAATAATTGAAGTATATCACTGTCACCAAGGGACTTTTCTGATATTTATTAGAGAGACACGCTGTGTTTTTCTTTTGAATAGCAATGCTTTTCGCTGCTGACAGATTCTTGCAGGAGAATCTCAAAGTCTTAAAGGAGAACTGAAGAGATTTTTCAGCAGAATTAAAACATAGCAAGTGACATATTACAATGTTTTTGCTGACTTAGCAGTCCCAATAAGCCAAGAAAGTTAGATATAGAAAAATCCAATGTATGTCTGAAAGTCTTGGGGCAAGTCTAATTTCTGTGACATAAGAATCAAGATATATTACATTGTCATCTCTATTTTAATTGGAATTGTGTGTTTTATACCATTGAAAAACTACTGAAATTGCTCTGATATTTATAGCCCTTTATATACCACTTTGTTGAGTCTTACTACTGATAACCTTAAACTGATGTCAGTGGTCATCACATTTTTTCTTGTGGAGCGTGGTCTGATCTCTAGTTTCAGATGATATTGTTTTAAGAATCAGATTGTGTTTCAAATTTGCTCTGACATGTCAAGCTAAACTGACAGTGCCCTGCCCTGCCTATAGATATGCAAATAGAGAGGCAACTCAAGGGTGCTCCAGACTGTGTAGAACTGTTTTAAGAACTCGGTAGTCACAGTAAATTCCTGTTGGCTACTTCATAGAGTTCTTCAGCACAACTTACACCAGCTTTCCAGTAGCAATCAGCCTGTATTCCTCAGCTTTTCCTGCAGACTTTCCTGCCCTTTGGTAATGCCAAAAAATTGTTGGGCTTATCCCTCACAACTTTGCTTTCTGCCATACAACAGCACTTGTGTCTCAAAGAAACATTTCTCAGCCATTCAAGTGGCATAAGCTGTCCCCTCCTCATTTCCATTCTTCACCTTCCAATGTGGGAAAAGAAGAAGAGATTAGAGAGTTTAGCTGTTCAAACATGAGTGAAAGGACAGAAGTTAAAAGATGGGACTTGTATAGAGCATTTTCCAATCAGCTAGGAATATTCCTTTAAGGGAGACAGACCAAAAACAAATGGGAATATTCAACATTAATTAATTAGGAGAAGAGATTTTAACCTTCTTCATCACTGCTTGGGAAACTGATGTTCTACAGCTCTGGGCAAATTGCTTCCTCTTTCCTTTGTCTTTCTTTGGTCTTGTTGACACTGTTTTGTGTCTGCGTTTTTCAAGCTGTCATAGGAGATTTTAAAAAGTAGAGTTTTCTATCGCATGATTATAAAGACTGTTACATAAATGTTCTGATCTGAAGAGCCAAGGATCTATGAGAGGAAAGCCTTAGAGACTCATATGTAGCCTCATGGTTCTGAATGCCCACCATCCAAAGGCAATAGAATAAGGTGTAGCGCTCCATCAGCTGCTTCCAGCTTCCATCTTGGATAGGACATGGAGTTAATTATGTGTTCCTGAATTAGGTTTCAGGTAATGTGGCTTCAGTTCCCAGGCTGGCCAGTAAAGTTTTTGAGTTGCCATTCTCAAAGGTATTTAAAAGTGTAAATGTCACAATGTAGGAACATGGTTTAGTGGTGGAATTGGCAGTGCTGAGTTAACAGTTGGACATGATGATTTAAGAGTCTTTTCTAACCTAAAAAATTCTATGATTACAAGATTCATCATGGAATTTTTGCTGGGAAAGCTGTTTACTCAAATGAAACCTCAGTTGACCATTGTTCATCTGTGTGATGATGCTGTCCTATGTTCCAGAAATGTTACTGTGGCCTGAATCTATCACTGTTTATAGGTAGTTTAATAATTGGGGTTAAATGGTAAGGCTCTTTCTTCAGAGAACAATTTACTGGTCATAGCATCAGATTAAAACTCAAAACATTGTTTTGTACTGAAATAATTTTCAAAAGTAAAAACTTTTGAAAATTATTTCACTATTGTACTTTTTTCTTCCTCAGGTTTTCCATAAACAACCTACACTTTTCAAAGAAAAAAAATTCTTCATTCAAAAGATAATGTATGTATTAACTAAAATCATTGCTCATCATTAAGTAAACTCCTCATTTTTTAGCAGTTGCTGAGCTCCTGACTTCTCTCTTTCTTCCCCATTCTGTATGTGTAGTGATTTCATTGGGTGTGTACCATGCAAAGAACTCATTTAATCTTCCCAACTGTTTAAGAGCTTCACTTAGGTCATCCTCTTCCTTATCAACATGATTTTTTTTTATCAAAATGATCAGTACTAACAGAAGGTGGGTTCTCTCCCACCCTCCCTTCAGGCATACAAAGGAGAACTTAAACCTGTTGTTTATTCCGCCTTCCCAAAGGTAAGTCTTAGGTTCAAGCAAAGGAAATTTTTTATATTTAGAGAGGCTCAACCTCTGCACACAATGAGAGGGGCTAAGGACAGAAAAGTAATGGAAAAGCTGATTTACATACTTGGAACACTATTGGTCTGTCACTTATCCTCATTGTGTCTCAGTTTGCATAACTATAAAATTCAGTAAGAAGCTGTGAACACCTCTTCTTTATTTCCTTCACTCAAAACCTCTTTCTGCCTTGCTCCCTTTTTTTAAATGATCTAGTTTAAAAGAGGTCAGGCAGGACATTTCTGCTTCACACTGCCTTAGGATAGGAGAAGGCTTCACATAGTGTCCAAGGGACCCATTTGTGGTGGGTTGGTGTGCTCAAATTCACCACTCTCCTGCTCTGATAAACACAGTGGTCATTTACATGCAAGTGCCAGCCTGGTTCCCATTTAAAACTCTTTGAAGAAGTTTCTAAGTTTCACTCCTGTAAAACAGGAACTCTCTTCTCTCTCTGTCCCTGCTGCCTCTAGCTGGCTGGTAGATTGCTGATTCCTTGTCTTTCACTGTGATGGGACTATACCAGCAAGAATATACATACTCATTGTTTAAATCCCATTTGCATTAAACTAACATCAAAATGTTGTGACAACATTAAGTAAAGAGAGAAACAGAGATAGGAAACTTAAAAATAAAATCTCCCATCAGAGTGTAATTAACCTGCTGCTCACCTTCTCCCCTACGGACAGTCAGAAGGAAACTTTCCAGTATTTATGTCATGGCAACATAAACATTTTTTCTTTCTTCCTTGTCATATATCAAGAACCCAACAGATTTCTGGTGATACTCAGCTGTTGAGTTCACTCTTATTTTTAAAAAGACTTTGAAGGTCACTGGAAGCTGGGAGAGTATTCCACAGAAACAGCACAATAGGATGTGTTAACTCTATATTTGGCCCTTGATGTTTGCTGTAGGGGTAGGATTGCTGTGGTCAATGCACAGCCAGGCTGATGTTGCCCAGCTGCTGCTCTGTATCTGTGGATTAAAGAAGCTTTCAGTGGAATGGCAGGAGCACAATGATTTTGCTTTACATGAGTGTCTGCATCTCCTGGCAGTGACTTGCTGCAGGTCTGGACCTGTGAGAGCTTTGATTTTTAATACAAGTGACACATTATGGTTAGATGTCAAGTAAGTAGTTCTGAAGGATCAAAATCCCATACTTCCTATCCAGTGGTGTGGAAAGACTGTTGAATATGGACACATGTTCTCTTTTTAGATTCAATGTTGAGACTGATGAAAAGGAGCAGAAGAGCAAAAGCACATCAAGGCTGGCCTTTATAATGGGAATCATATGGATATATGGATCTATTTTTCTTATTCCTCTGTTTCTGGTCACTTCTGATCTTTTAAAAATGTAAGGAGTCAAAAGAATTAAGAAAGGAAATACAAAAAAGTAAGATTTTAGTTTTTAATTAAAAGTTTCAATTTATTATTATATTACTTGGGTTTTGTACAACATTATTTCCTAGATCCAGGTGAATTCAAACACAAAAATAGTAAATTTACTTTTTTTCCTGAAGGCCTCCCATGTAAATATAAGAAAAGACTCGTGGAGAGAGGTAAGATAGAATTGGGTTACAGGCTGTGGGACAAAGAAGCACATGGCAGCACAAAGGAGCACATGGTGGCACAGAGGAGCACATGGCAGCACAAAGGAGCACATGGCAGGACAGAGGAGCACATGGCAGCACAAAGGAGCACATGGCAGGACAGAGGAGCACATGGCAGCACAAAGGAGCACATGGCAACACAGAGAGGTTTGTCTCCGCCGGACCCTCGGGGGAGGAGGTGTCACCCGGCAGAGCCCTACGGAGAGGAGCTGCCGGAAGCTGACAGACGGGTGAACAGCGCGTGATCACCCCATAGAAGGACAGTCAGAAAGTGTTGCTGATGTGGCAGCATGGGATAGGTCACGTAGTGAGTATTGCCATGTAAGGAAATACTGTGCCTTGAAGTGTATAAAACCAGGTTGTTTCTTTGAATAAACGATTCAGATTCCCTGCCGGTCTGGGTCCATGTCCCAGTCGCTACAAAGACTATATAGACAAATTCAGTAATAGGAAAATACAGAGGAAAATTATGCCAAAATTGAGTAGAAGGTTGAAGAACTTAGCATTGCAACATCTTCACACACCCATATATTTTGGTTATTTATTGTTTTGTGAAGCAGTTTTCTCTAAAAATATATACACACAGAGGAAAAAGTAATATTCAAGATCCTTTTTTTTTGCAATAAAACTGCCATGTGTCAGATCACAAAACCTCAGAGGGCTCTGCCATTCTACTGATGAACCTCTGAGGCTGATCAAATCTCTTAGCTTCTTTTGCCCTCATTTCCGCTTGCAGAAATGGTCTGTTTCTGATAATTCTAGTATTTGCCTCTTGGTCAATGTGTATCTCACCTACCTCCTGCTCTGCTATGTGTCTGTGCAGCCCACAGGGCGGCTGTGCCCCACTCCTTCGCTGTCATTGTAGTGCTAATAATAAAAATAATAAGCCATATTAAGAACAACTGGTTGCAAAGCTAAGGTGAAATTTTTGTAAACCACAATTCTACTTTTTGGGCTACTCATAATAAAATGGATTTTGACAGACAAAAATCAGAATAATACTATTAGTTCCAACAAAGCTGTTCCAGTTTACCTTACATAATATGTAAACTTACTCACTCAAAAAATCTTTTTTAAGCACACAGCTTTTGCAGCTATGAGGGTTTTTTCTCATTTTTTCCCCCAAATAACTGGAAGAAAATTTGCAGTCTACCAAGAGGACATCTAACATACTAAATTAGATCACGGACCAAATATATTAGATCAACATCTGTGCTCCCAGAAGAGGCTTGCATACTGTCAATAATACAACCTGACAGCTTTAGGATCAATCATCTTATTAAAACTTTCTTCTCTCTCTTTTTCCTCTCTCTCTCTATCACTGCTTGAAGGAGCTTGGCAAGGTTTATTTTTTTGGCTGGTTGCTTGCTTTTTTCTGCTTCAGAATTTCTCTCACTAATACTTCCATAAGAAATAGATTTGCCTCAAGTAGCTTGCGTTAATCTGGGACACAATAATGAATAAATATTTGGAATAAATAATGCATAATGTCTGAGTCTGATAATTGTTGTAATGATGACTGACATCTTCCTAGCACCTTCCAATCCCAAATCCCAAGGCACTAAACTGAATCACTAGAGATTTAGGGGCTATGGGAGAAGATGGGGAAAGATCCTGAGCTCCAGCAAGCTGTCAAAGCTCTTATGTTGCTTGGGCCTCTTTACATGCATGCAGCCTGCTTTTTTTGGCAGACCCTCACTATTAGCTATAAGATAGGATGCTTTTTATTATGAAAATGGCTCCCTAAAAATATTCTTTTTTTGGTGGTGGCTTACTGGGCAAAGAGATGTAAAAAGCCACTACTTGGAAGAACTTGCAGGGCAGTAGGAGGGTGCACCAGAATTCAGGGCACTAAAACCTCTGGGCTCCACCTTTTGATGTAAAAGAGATTCATGTGGGTTGGTTTTTTTCCTTTCAGCTGGTAGCCCTCACAAGTAAATACATTCTATTTAGAGCTGGCAGGTGTCACAGTGGCTCCTGGTCAGAGTAACACTGGATGACCCTTTCTCAGCCAGCCTATTCAGCACAGTAAAGTTCATGGACCTTCTACAAGAACCATAGAAAGGGTTGTACCTTAGGTCTCAGGGATATGTCAGCCATTTTAAAAGTCTGCTTTGTCCTCAGCTGAATTCTAATGGAAGAAGACAATCTTTCAGATAATATAGAGTTGACTCTGAACCCACATGTTCTGGAGCAGATCTATACAAGAGGAGCACAGCAGGGACTTCTTCAGGGAGATGTACAGATTTATCATCAGGGTCACAGCCTTTGACGAGTCATACACATCCTCCATTTCACAGATACTTCAATGGAACTGTCCACAGGAGGAAAGATAATACAATGATTTGCCTATATAAGCATGACAGACAGAAACACAGTGTGCAGCTGGAGAGTGATAAGGGAAATTGATTTATTTTTCCTATTCCTTTGCACTTTATTTCTGCTTGACAGCAGCAGTTCTGTTCATCAGTACATTTCCTCCTTCTCAAATATGGGGGCAAATTTTGCAACGGGCCTGAGCCTGCTGCAGGTATATATATTGAATAATCTGCGTTTCTAAAATAGAACATGAATAATCTGCTCTATGTTGTATAAGTTACTGGAATATTTCCCGTTTTTCTTTATACTCTTCATTGAGCTGTAGGACTAAGAGCTTTGTTCTGACTGTCATACAATTGTCCTAATCAGTTGGTGATTTGGAGAGACACGTGTTACCAAACCCATGGGGTTTCTTGCCAGCTCTTCTTGGTGTGCTAGACATGGTATTAAACACTTAACCACCCATAAGATTTCTGTGCAGTCTCTGCTTGTGTTTAGGCTGCAGATGAAGCAATGTCAACACAAGCATGATAAATTGGAGGTTTCGTCCTGGAGCACTTGCACTCACACAAACAAACACTTCATTAGCAAGACGATAAACAAAACAAAATCCACAGCAGTCCCCACGAATGTGTCAGTAAATTGCTTCAGGGTGAGAAAATACGCTCTGCATCAACTTCAGGATATCATGGGATATGCTGCCAGGCTGGAAGCATCTCTTGGCGTGCTGCCTTTATGAGAGGAAGCTGCAGAGTGGAAATCCTCCCCTCGCCCAAAGGGCAGGTCCTGCTGGCATATTTCTGGCTCCTGCAGCTCTCCAGGATTTGGTTCTTGGCCTGTAAACCAGTCCTGTGAAACTACTCCAGATGAAGTATTTGGAGTTGGATTCTGCCACATGTGGGCTCACTCTGAGGACTGTCAGTTTCCCCCTCCATTTTAACTGCAAGGTTTGAAATTCAGCTGCAGAGACTGATGCCCCTTAGGGAGAAGGGAAAATGGGGGTTCTCTTAGGTGTAAGAAACACAAGAAATTTCGAAAATCTCTAGTTAGAAGTTCCAGTGCTGTTTATATTTCTACAATTAGTTTGGAGAGAAGGGCTTAGGAAATATACACAAACAACTCCCATTAGGAAGTCTGTTTTTTCCCTATGATTTTTCTTCTTTTAATTTTTGACTATAATTTAAAATATTAACTTATTTAACAGCTTTTGATACTGAGCACAACAGGAAAAGTTGTACCTATGGGATTCAGTTGTTTTCCTCACTTATGTATCGGTTCAGCTGCCTTAACCTGGTAAAAGGTAAGGCAAAGTAATTTTGTTTTTTGTTGCCAAAGTGGTCTAAGATGCATCTTGATTTTTTTGAATATGTATTTTTACATTATCTTTGTCTCAGACTGTAACGCTATTGATTTCAAAGGCTGTAAAGGTAAAGAAAATTAAATGCAAGAGAGGAGAGAAAAAAACAGGTCTGACATTCATACAGCAGAATTTGGAGCTCAGAGTGGTAGAAGGAAAAATATTGAGGAGCAAATATTTAAAAATAGAAAAGAGGAAAAGCAAATTATATGTTAAATTTCATGAAATAAAAATAATGCAGTATTGGTAGGTTGTAAGTCTATTTCCTTTAAGGGGATTTTGAAAGGATTGAGACTGGATTTTTTGATGAATAATTTTCTCAGTGACTTATCAGATAACTGGTTCATATGCTAACTTTAGACAGTGTGATGCTCATATCCTCTAGAATCAAGGAAGCTTAGGCTGTCTTCACTCATCCTTTTCACTTGCTGATTCAAAGTATTTCATTAGGAGAATTCAGTGGAACTAAAAAAAGGCACACTTCTTTCAAAAAAATTTTCTTCATAAGAATTTGAACAAATTTGCCACTGCTGACAACTTTAAGTATTTTATGTTACATATTATTTCTGAACCAATATAGCAAGGTAGGAACACTGCCTTTTCTGGAAACATAATCCATATACATTTGTGTTCTTCTGAAACTTTTTTTTTTGGTTGGGGTTTGGTTTTTTTCCCCCTCACCCCCTGCTGCACACTTCAGTGAAGCTGCCTTTAAATTGGCAAAGGCTTACAGGTGTGGTTTTTTGGTTTTGCAGCTGTATCACAGTGACCTGTTTCTGTTTGCCTGCTTCTGCCTAGTGAGTATTCTATTTCATTTCATGGGTTGTTTTCTACTTTAGTTTTTGTTACTTTTGTTGGTGTTCTTTGGTGTTTGTTTGGGGCTTTTGTTTCTTGTTTTTTTTTAATTCGTGGTACTTTCGTGATTCTGAGCATGTTGTCCCAGAATGTGCAAACATCCAGCTGAGTTTGTTATGGGGTGAAATAGGGAACTGCTTGAAGTATACCAGTATTCTTGTTGCATAAGACACCTAAATCTTTCACTGTGAGTGAGACAACTTTTTTGTTCTTAGCATTAAAGGCAGCTTGTGCTTAAATATCATGTGTAGTGTGGTTTCTTTAAACAAGGCACTGAAATAAAAGGCATGAATTCAGGAAAATGTATGTTGGACTTGTAAAACAATCCCTCAGACATACAGTTGAATTGTTTGTCTTGACACATATGTTTCAGACATACCTGTGCCTTTCAGATAGTTTTCTATGTGGTTGTATATGCTTTCAAAGACTTTCTCTGAATATTTAAGCTTCAGTTGTTTTGAAGATGTGTTTTATACTATGCAATCCTATATTCATGGTACTGTCCCTTTGGTCTTTACTAAGCTAGATATTTTTATTTTTTTTTTCCATTTCTTGTTTCTTTCTTTAACTCAGATTCATAGAAATTCATGCTTCTTATTGCTGAAATATTTTTTTCTTTCTTTGTATATTTTTTTCAAGCTTATTTATATAATCCTGTGTCATGGGTGGGACTCAACTAATGAGCAGCCTGAAAATCTGAATCTGTAGTTACAAATGTTCCAATTTTTAGGTAGATTTTCTTTCATTCGTTTTTCTTTTTCTAAAAAAGATCAAGTATGGCTAGGAAATTATCTCACTTTTTTTCCCCATTAAAAATATTTGAGAGTATCACATGGGCTTCTCACAGGTTAATAAATTACATACCTGTAATGAATTGCAAAAAAGTTCAGGAGTGATCATATCAAAAGCGTCTACAGATGTAACCCCATACTGGAGATGTTCAGCACTTTGTACCATTTAGCTTCTTATTTATTATATCACATATATTAAATCTTATTATTTTCAGGCATTTAATTAGTCACTGCACATGAGAAAATAACTGTTCCTTTAATTTTATATTTTAAAATAAATATCACCAAGACTCATTATTGTCTGAGAACTAACTCTGTGTATAGGCGTTTCATGCTCTCTTACTGCTGTGTATTTATATCACAACTAAAGAATTATAAAATGAGACTTTAGACAGAGCTATCTATGCCAGATGAATTAATTCCACAGTGTTTTATGTTCCATGTGTGAATAATAGTTCAGTAACATTCTTTTTCAGTTTTTGCCAAGCTTTACCTTCTGTGTTTGCACTTGGTATGATGTTGGAAGTTCACTCCATCACAGTCTTTTTCCCACTCTCCTCCCAACAATATGGTAGGATCTTTACAGGGATTTATTTAACAGTTCACTGGGAATCTGACTCTTCAATTTTATCACTTACTTTTCTTACCATTTTTGATAATTAGTATTGCCTGAATACAGACAAGATTTCTGGCATTTAACATACAGAAAACTGTGCTTAAAATAACATTACTGTGGTAACACACCAATAAATCCTGAAGAATTCATTTGAAAGGCTGAAATTATAGCCTTAATTTCCATGCTTTTGCTTTGCCTTGTTAAGAACAGTGGTAATGAAGTGTCATCCTTAACTTGGAATTGCCCAGCATCTGTTGGTTTGTGGCACAGCCCAACCCTAGCATTATTTAAATGTTTTTTTTGTGCATCTGAATATTAAATGGTGCCCTGAGGATTCAATTGAGCACTCAGGACTATGGTAGTTACAAAATTACAATTTCTCTGTGCTCATTTTGTGTTCATGCATCTATCAAACTAGTTCAGTGAAAAAAAGAAAAACCACAAAATCCAAAAGACACCCCACCAATAAAACCCAGGGAGGAGGGATTAAACCCAGATTATATTTGTGGAAATACTGTGGAGGTAGGGTTCTGTTTCCTTCCTTTAACTTTCAAGTTCAGTTCCCAGAGCAAGGATACTTTGAATTTCTCACAGTGCTCTGTGTCAGGTTTGCAAATCGCAGAGTTCATCTGTACTTAAATTTGCTTTGGTTTTCCTTAACAAATTAGCAAAAAACATATGCATGTATATAATAAATATATCAGCTGAGAGACTCTGAAACCTTAAACCTGTTTCTATCAGAAGAAAAAGGTGGAAATAATTTGAGAAGAGACACACCACATTCGTCTCAGGCTGCAAATGGTAGCAGACCGCCTCTGTCAAGATTCTCTGTTTTCATGCACTGCCATGACTTTATGTGTTTACGCAGGTTTAAATGGTGATAAGTTCAGTAACTCTGTTTCAAATGCACAGATGGATTGCTAAAATTTGAATTAAAAGTAGCATTAAAAATAGGGCTTTTGAGAATGTAGGGTTTGCTTCATTTCTTAGGATTCACAGAGGTCATTTTTCAAACCAGACAGCTTATGTAGGTACCTTTTTTTATTTCAGAAGAACTGTTGTTTACAGCTATATGAGCTGCTTTGATAAAATCTGTGTAATGCTGTGTAAAAACTTAACATTTTTTTTACTTTTAGATTCCATATTTGTGCCACTAACCAAGTTTGGGGTTTTTTTTTTTTTATTTTAAAAAGAGATTAGAATCACCATTTAGGAAAAAAATGAATGCTGATACAATGTTTAAACTAGTAAAATACTTGGAGTTTTTTACTGCAAGTATTGCTTCTTCTGAATGCTTGTCCCATCTTGCATTCCACGTAACATCAGCTGGCTTCTTCTCAGGGCAACTGCTAGTTTTTTCAAGGGGAAGAAAATGCCTTGCTGAGGGGAAAAAATAAGAGCAATCACATTCTTTCTTTACATTCTCTGCATTTATTCATGTCTCTTCCTCTTAATTTTTCATCTTTCTTATGTGGCCTGGAGCAGAATCTCATCTATTTACAATAATGGGAAAAAATATTGAAAAATAGTAGATCCTTTTCAAGGTCCATTAACTAAGCAATATGATGCATGTTGATGAAAGGTGCTGGCAGCCTCTCATAATTCAGGTCTGGAGAGTGATTCCATAACCAGTGTTGGCTCCATTGCTCAAAGCTCACCCTTAATGCTCCTGCTTAGGAAGGGCACATGAGGGATGCCATCCTTTGGCTGGGTTGACATTGGCATGAAGCCTGCAAGGAGCTGGATTCCACACCTTGTTCTCCTGTGCTGGTTTCTTGCTGGTGTCACAGCAGTGTCTTTGCAGACGGAGAGCCTCAGGACCCCCCAAGTGCATAATTATCTTTGGGTTCCTTTGATATTTCTAAGCATCGAGGACGTATGAGCAAATCATAGTAAATGGTTGAACTGCTTCAGCACAGCACCTGCAGGCTCTTGAATCATCGCTGGTGTACTCTGGTTTACAGGTACTGTTGGCTGACACAGCAGTGCCTTATTGAACTCAATTTCTTTACAATTAGTTGCTTGGCTGCTTAAAGAACCTCTTTGTGAGACCCATCAGAGGCCTGCTGGTTGTCAGTGGTACCCACAACTGTATCACTGCCTGTAAACATGAAAAATGTAAATCACATTGGAGACGAAGTGGAAGAACTGCAAGTGAAACATATGTGCCTAGAATTATATAAGGGCAAACCAGTGAGGGCTGGTATGCCACACAAGTACCTACATTAAGCCAAATGTGAAAATTAGCTCTGGTTTCAAGCATATCTTCATCCAGAAGAAAGAGAGAAACAGACTCGAACAAGTATGTTTTTCATCCTACCTATGTTGTTGCTTCCCAAGGTGTTATTCTATTATGTGAGAAAGATGTGCATAGCATAGCTGTCAAAACAGCAAACAACCACAGCCAGGCAGTTGCTGAACACCTGCAAATCCCACTGAAGCTGTGGAAGCTGCAGCTGCCAAGCTGTAGCTCAGCTCTTTGAAGGGATTGACTACAGTGAGTAATAACAAGAGCAATTAAGAGTCACAACTACCTTGCAATGTCTATTTTAGGGAGATTGGTTATATACTGTAGAAAGTCAAACTCCATTTCTGTACTGGAAATAAAAAGAGACTAATTAACTATTGCACACCAGTGAGTACTCCGGTTGTTATCCAAAGCCTGTGTAGGTTTTCTGGTTTTTTTTTGATTTCAAGGAACTTTTGGTGTTATTGTCTCAATAACAGTTATGCCAAGTTTGAAGAACCTGACAGAAACTCTAATAAGCACCTTATTTAAATTGTTCAGAATGACAGTGCATAACTTTTAAATAAAAAGCAGGCTCACTGAAAGAGATTTCCGTACCTGATACCAACAGAGGGCTGTAGCCAGTGTTGACTCCGAAAATCTGAGTGCTAAATTTAGATCACTGCATCGGCAGGAGATTAGCAAGCAGACATCAAATTGAGATAATGAGCTTATGATTAAAGAAGCAAAAATCACCTTTCCTCAAGAAGGAGCTTCATGAAGGCCTTGAGGAGCCCGGTGAAAGGCAAGCTGTGCGCGGTTTCCGAAGGTCTCAGTAATGATCTCTACCTCCATGTGCCTCAGTGTGGTACAGACAGGTAGGAATTTGCAATATTTTGCAGTCTGTGTGCAGTGAGCCACTCTTGCTCCAAGACCAAGTAGAGAAAATGACTCGGAAGGCTTCAAGTTCTACTTCGTTAGAAATATTTTACTTAAAGAGGAAAAGGCTTCATGATTGTTCAGAAATTGCTTTACATAGGTATGTTGACCAGTTGGTAGATTGCATTCACTTCAAATCTAATTCATTTACACCTTTGTTAAGTAAATCCAGTGTTGTTATATCCATTTTTGTCTTTTGGAAAGATGTAAGTGGTGTTTTTGAAGAAAATATAGATCGTTGTGCTTCTGGACATATTGCAAGCCTCTCAGTGGGGCTTCTGCCTTCCATTCACACAGAAAGTCATGGTTGTGAAATTCCCGTTTGCGATGCCCTTTTGACATTCCCCTGTGGGACAAAGGAGGACTGCATGAGTCCTCTTCCAGCTTCATTCATGAAATTCTCCAAGTAATTTCAATTTTACAATGGCTTTGCATGACTCTGTGTGTGATTTCTTCTAATACTTTCTTCTACTTGTTTTAAGGCCGCAGTGCACAGAACAAAAAATACTGCATCGGTTATTTTATTGATGGATGCAGGGGACCTGGTGGGAACTTAGAGAATAGAATCGATTTTTTGACTAACTTTCCCTTTGTAGCTGTCTTTAAGACTGGCCTCATAAAGTAGGCAACTTCAGTAGTAGTACATGAGCGTCAGCAGATAGAATCATCTTTGTGTTGCATTTTCTTTGAACTGTCATCATGTCCTTGCCTCCTTTGTTTTTGTTTTTTTTTCTTCTTGGATTTTTTTGTTTTGTTTTGTTTTCTTTTTTTGCTTCCCCTTTATTCTCTTTTCTGTCTCAGGCCTTTCATATTCTTCAACTTTGAGTTTAAACGACCTGTGTGTAGCTTGCAACACGAACAGAGAATTTCATTTATATTTGACAATTAATCAACAGGGAGAAAAGCCCAATGTCAAATTAACACTACTTTGTTGTACAACTCCCCTGATTGGCCTGAATCTGTATGTGTACGTGTGTTTGGAGCACAGGTTGCTTTTATTTTGTTACAAATATGCCTTCTTTTTTCGTTTTCTTTTTTTTTGAGAAATGCCAAGAGCCAGGAGCATCACCCTCAAAACAAGTGAAACAGTCGGTGTTTTGTGGCTGGTTTAACACACTCTCCCCATTATGGCTTGACTGTCTGCTGCACAAGACATCTACTCCGAGTGCTGCCTTGCACAGAGGACAGGTGTGACACTGGAGGAGCTCCTGGGGTGGTGGGCTGCAGTCTGGCTGCCTTCTCACACCTTTACCTTGCTTTGCACCCCAGACTGAAGGCTGGAAGCGTATGCCACATCTTTTTGTTCAAAGTGCGGCATGTGTGCATGCACACACACGCGCACAGTGTGAGTTTGTGTGACAGCTACCATGTTCTGATCGTGGCCACGGGACACAGCAGTTTCCTGTGGCTTCCCTACATGGAGCCTGTGGATGCAACAGTCTGGCAGCTCAGTACCTCTGTAAAAGTAGGGAGGGTCATCATGTCAGGTATTTTGTAGCATTTCTCTGGACGAGGGCTTGGGGATTGGACTTGTAAAATTTGTTTAAGTCGGTGTCACCCCTGTAGTTCCCTGTGCCCATGGGCTGACTCCCCTGGAGCAGTCATGCCCACGTCTAAGGTTTGTGCCCAAGGAAACACTTTACTGCAAACCTGCGTGCTTACCACAGGAAGGCTGAGGGAAGCTTGCTTTACATCCTACCAACTTACACTGCAGGATAGCAAGGAAAAGACTAAGAGCAGCAGGAGACAACAGAGTGCATTCAGTTCTTAAAACCCTATCGGCTCTATGGATGGCGATTTTGTTTTTTAAACAGGAGTGGAGTTATGGAAGTAAATGTCATATATGCTTTTGGAAAAGATGGATGTTGACATTCATAGGAGATTGTTTATTTGATTAGACAGATCTTGTTGTTCTTTCCCTGTTCCTTTCCTAAAGCTCTGGTATATCACAAAGTGGAAGCACTGATTAAACAAGATATTAACCATTTATTGGTTAAAACATTTTCTTTTCCTACAGACAAAACATTCAGAGTCAGTAAAATATTTATGCCTTATCTCGTTTTAATACATTCAAGAAAATAATGTAATTTTCAATTGCTTTCAAGGTTGGAGGAGAAACTTTATTACTGCTTAATTTGATCTCTGGTTTAATGCATTCTGTGTATTTTTTTCCCTATAACTTCCATTTGCATTATGTCACATATTTTAGACAGCTTTTAGCCTTTATCCAGCATTCACAGATAATGTAAAGAAGACTTTATTGCATCTCTAAGTAGTTTGCCCTAATGGCTAATCACTTTGCTGTTAACAGAGTGTTTTGTAACTTTACTCTGATGATTTATCTTTTTTTTCTCTGCTTTACGTTTCCAGCCATTGTCTCTCACTATCTAAAAAACTCGTCAGTTGTGGGGAAGTTGTTTTATAGCACTATATTGGTTAAATGATGTTGAGAGGCTCTCTGTTTCTGCTGGTTTACTGCAGTTTTGCAGAAGTGTTGGCTTATCCTCTGGCTCTCACAGCTCTTCTGTGACTCTATCCTAGCCTGGAGACACAGTGTGGTTCCCAAATAATAAAAAATGTGTTTGAAGAAGCAAAGATTTGATGAGAGTCCCCTTCTCTCGAAATGTAAAATGAGGATTAGTGGAATTGGTAAAACACTCAGACTTCTGCATAAGTGCTGTGTTATCCCAAGGCTCTGTAACTCTATCTCCTTTGTGTCTCCCACCACAAGTAACTTTTTTTAGATACAATTCTTTAAAAACATAATTATCTGAACACTGACCTTAGGGTAAGCTGACCCATTGGCTCTTTGCATTTAAAACTATTAAATCTCTGCTAACGTATCCATTAGAAACAAATGAAATAATGATGTGGATGAAGCTAAACCAAAGCACACAATTAATTAGATTTCATTTTATATTGTGATGGATTCCTGGAGCTCTGTGGGCACTGACCAAAGATACATTTGCTTTTCTCATGCAGGGTAATTGGATTACTAGGTAGTATGAGTCTTTAATCTTTGCTGATAGAGTGAGATAAATGTCTGCTAAATACACTGAGCAAACAGGAGTAGCTTAAGAAAAGAAGTGACAAAAAAGGTGTTGTGAATATAGAAGCTTAAACAATATTTCTTCTGGTGGTGGAGAGAAAAAAGTGGTTCTGTAGTCACTTTGCTGGTTAAACATACTGTGACAACAGGGGTAGCTGCTTCCTTGCACACTTTAATAGTGTCTCCCTGTATGCACTGAATTTTGAAATGGGGTATCTCCTTTTTGTGCCTGCATAAATGTCTTCACTTTTCAGGGAATGAATGTCGGAAAATACTTGGAAATTTTCCTCTGTGAGGAGCTCTGAAATTGAGGTGTTGGTAGTCATTTCTAAGACTGAAAATGAACACCAATTTTTCATCTTGTGATCAGGAATGAAAATACAGAGTGTGCTTTGGTAATATGGGGTTGGGCTATGTGTTTTATTTTTTAAGGTGTGGGAACATAAAAAGAAATATGACAAAACTGAAATAGCTTCACAATTCTGGAAGTTCATCCTACCAATCATCACCCTGAAAAAAGCAATGCCACTGATCTATGACTAGTCATAGACCTGCATTCAAGCAAAAACAGAGCACAAAAAATAAAGATTATGGGCTGTGCTCCTTGGTAGGGAAAAAATAAATAAATTGGTGTTGGGCTGCTATGAGACTGAAAACAATTTCCTATGGAAGACCTTTCCTCCTGAGCTGTAATTTATACCCTGCTTGAATACTTAGGCAGCACCTGATCTCTTTTGGATACCTGAGGAACATAGGAGGAAGCACAGATGTAACGCCCAGCTGCGGGAAATAACGGAGATCCGAGTGCCTCTGCAGAGCTCCAGGGCTGTCCTACGCAGCCAGAGAGAGGCACCTTCAGAGAGACAGTATGTGAACACCTTTTCTTAAAAGCCATCTGGGCAGAGTGTTCAAACTCTCTGTGGTGCTTGGAAAACCCAAATCTTGGAGGAGCAGGTCTGGATGACTAAAGAGCTTGAATTTCAGTAAGTGGGCAGACCACCTCCAGAAGTGTTGGTATCCTGAAATCCTGTCTTGAAGGCAGCTCTGGGCTGTGAATGAGCTCAATGGGCTGTGAATGAGCTCAGCAGGCTGCTGTCATTCTGGAGGGGTCAGATCACTGCCAATTACAAACTCAACAGGAACTGATCACCAAATTCACTTGGTAAAGCTTGTTTTAATAGGTATCCTGAGTTTGCTCCATTCTAGGAAAGCCACAAAGATCTGACACCTAGATCACAGTCTACAGATGAACCTCCCCTCTTTCTGGGTCATTTTGTGGCTGTAGGATTCTGGGAGATATGGAAACATATCCTGAACAGTTTCATAAATGTCAGAGAGGTCAATCTTCATTCCTTGATGTTTCACAAGAAAGTGATTGATACTTGGCACTTCTGTATAATAATAAAACATTTCCAAAGCTTAAGGTCAATAAATTTGTGTAATAAATAATGCATCCCAATGCTATTATAGTTCATACTTCAATAACTTTTCCAAGTTATTTTCCAAGGCTAAGATAATGGAAATTTTAGTCATGCTTTTTTTCCTTTTCAAAGAGCAAAGACTTTGAAATTCCTTTTAAGCCTAGTGCATGTTAAGGTTAGTGTCTCCTTGTGATTTCTATTGGAGTCAAAACTGTGATTTTGATTTGAATTTTCTATGAGTGTCTGCAAAATAGTGTGGTCTGTGGTTTCAAGTGGGTTCCAGATATCTTCATGTTGTTCTTTGTTTTAGACATTTCTGAATACACTCTTACTTTTTAATGAAGCAGCCCACAAAATTGGCTTTCTGTTCAGGTATCTTTCATCAAGTGTTTTGACAACTATGGTCTATCCCAAAGAGTGGCTCAATCACTGGATAACTCTTCACTTTCTCTACTGATATATGAATAAAACCTTCAGGTTAAGTGGTAATATAAAAGCACTCATCTTTATTCAAGGCATAAAGTTTATAAGATCTTTGTTTTTCTATGTTATTTTGTTTTCTCTTTTTTGATTTTTTTTTTTATTTTTGCCAGCAGTCTCTTTTTTTTTTTTTTTTTTTTTAACTTTGGATTCAGATAGCAACAGTAAATGGAGCTGATAAAGGAGAGAACTCCAGTCTTGTTTCCACTGATGAGGATGCAGGTTTGTGTTAAGAACTGTGCAGGTCTGTAAGGGTTCTCATTAGGCATGTAATAGAGATTGCAGACCAGATTAGTGAGATTTTCAGTCATACAAATCCCTAACTGTTCCAGAACCACATTTCAGCCAGCTTTAGAAATCAGATTAAAAGTTTCAAACTGCCTTGGTTTTCTTTTTAAGACCTCATATCAGGTTTTGGATGTGTTAGGCCACTTTTTGCCTTTGCTGTTTTCCATGAAACCATGATAGTTCGGCACTAATTCAGTTGCCAGAGCATAAATACAGAGAAAGAGGTGTAACCAGGCTCCTCAAACACTGCAGAAGGGGGCAGTTACTCTCTAGATCCTGTGCCACCCCTGGTAGTCTCACCTGAGCATCTCACGGAGTCTGCAGCAGCACTACATCTGCCAGTGTGTAGACAACTGAATTAATATCTTAACGTTTGCTTTTGAAAATGAGACAAAAGAGATGAAAGATTGTCTGAACTGAAAAAGCCTTGAATTACCCATTATTTAAACCCTCTTTTCTCACAAAACTGAAGAAGTTGACCAATAAAATGTTTAGAACATGAACTAGAAAAGAACAGAAGCTGCTTAATTTTCTCAAGTCCATCTTTAATTAACTATTCTCTAAAAACTCCTTCTGAAGGGTAGTTTTGAGAAATTTGTTTCCTGTAGCAGATACTGAGGATACATACTATTCTGGGATATTTGCCTGTTTAGGAATGCCTGTTCTCTGTTAGGTTGCTCAGGTTTGGTGGAGCAATTGTGGGGAGACACGGGAGAAACACAGAAAAATCTGAACTGAGACTGGAGGAAGGAGTCAGTGGACAGCATTTCAGACTTTGCTTGATGAGGGATTCGTCTTGCCAGGCTGAATTTAGCTAACTTATCCAGGTCCCCCGATAGAGAATAATGATCTCCAGAAAACAATTTTTCCCATCATCCTGAGAAAGCTGTTAACAAAACCAGAGACCATGTGAAATTGATCCTAACCTACCTCTTTACCTTCCTCTCAAGTCGACTTTATGATAGGAAAATTATGACTTAGCACATTTGCTTTCTCTTTTGATAAAATTTTTACCATTTTTCCTGCAAGCTGTCTTGTCGGGGGATTGCATGTGCCCTCTGCTTTGTCCTCATGCCTTCTGTCACATTTCTGCTGTCGTGCATGCTGATGGCACGGGATACAGCTTTCTCTAGCCAAAAAATGTAGAATCATATTTCTAGACTTATCCAGTCCTGTGCAGTAGCTCGTATCTCTGTCTTCTATCTTTTTCTACTCATTCTATAAAGGCCAGGGCAGAATTCTGTGCATGTAGACAGTCTTTCAGCCTCACTGTAGCTCTGGCACCCCAATTTATAATCTAATACCAGCTGTTGTAACCTTTCTGAATTGCCCCACAACAGCTGCCTGCAGGGAACACTGATGCCTCCAAATTCATCCTTGAATGCCAGGGACTAATTTAGGCACACAAAGCAAGTTCATAAGGAGTCCTCAGTGTTAGTGTATAAAAATATTACAGTAGATTTGCAGCTTTTGAGGCGTGATTTTAAAAGAAGAAAGCACAGCAATTGATGGCCAGAAAGAGACTGCATGGGGGAGGAAATACATGGTCACTTGTAAGCTGCAATCTGCTGAAACCCAGAGGGTTCTTTTAGGTTTGTCTTTTCTCTGATCCACGTTTGTTTACTTCAGCAGAACATGTTTTTGTCCGGAAGATATTTTGTGCTTTGAATAAAGCACGCAGTTTGCACAAAGAACTCTCTATTTTAAACTTGTATCAACCTTTTATGAAGTTTATTGTGGAAACTGCACAAATAGAAATGTGAGGATTCCAGCTTTTAAGGACAGGCTTTTCTCTCTGACTGGGAAGGTCACGGTATCTATTTCTTTTCCTTGTAAAATTTGTATATTACCAATAAAAGAATTTGAGGCCTCTTTCTAGCAAAGATAGGACACTTTTTACATCCTTGGACTTAAATCCACTTGTGACCTTGTTTTCTAAACTGTTACTTTTAGGTAAAGAACTTGGGCTTAAACTAGAAGTATTTTTCTTTGTATAGGTCCTCTCTTTTTCATTTGTTCTATTACAGTCAAACTGAATATTGCTACAGAAAGTGAACCACACTGTGTGCAATGCTAGAAATAATAAGCTGTACTTTCTGTGCTGAAGAAACAAACAGGCCAAAGAGAGGAGAGAACACAGAGGAGGAGTCAAGAAAAATCAGTCACTTTGTAATTGCTGGGAACCTGAAGTTCAGAGCTTGTTCAAGGTCACTCAGGAGCTGAGCACGAACGATGAGATTTAACCAGGCTTTCCGAATCTGAGGCCAGCCTTGCAATCATTGAAATATCTCTTCATCCAGAAGTTTGCAGTCACTTGACATTTGTGTTAATGCCTGACACTTGACTTCAGCATTTCAGCTTTGATAAGGGCACACTGGCTTCGCTTAAGATGAAAAGTGTTAAAAAAAAGTAGGGGATGGTTCGTTGTGCAGGCTCCTCCGTGGTGTGTGAAGACAGCTCACCCAGTTTCAATGAATTTGTACAAGAAACAATCCGAGTGAAACCTTACTGTAAGGATAGAGCCTCAACAGATAAATATGGTCAGTGGTTGCTTGTACTGCCAGTTGAGACAAAGGAGGCATCTTTTTCCAGCATGAACAGTTTAGGGGAATATTTGTCGACAAATCAGGAGTGCTTCTATACTTTTTTTTTATGGTCATTATGCCTTTTTGTGATCCTAAAGTTTTTTTTGTGTGCTGCCCTGTCCTTTAGGGGAGGAAAAAGGGTCGGGGTGAAAAGCAGTAGTAAGTCTGAGCCTACACAGCCTGTGCAGGGGTGTCACTGCAGGGTGAAGTGACTGGCAGAGGCCACCTTGTGGAAGCCAATAACACAACTGTACCTTTCTGCAAACCAGGGGGATTTTTCTGGTTTTGAGACTGATTATTAGATATTACTCACTAGGCAGGGGAAAAAAGAGCCCTATTTTTGAGACTTCTGTCAGTGCAGTTTCATGAGCTGACATACAGAGTGCTTAAATTGTAGCATTTAACCTAATGGAGGCAAAGAGCTTTGCAATTTCAATATTTTTAATATCTCCTTCTCCTTTCCTTCCCTTTTTCTTGTACCCAACTGCCAATTCCCTAATTACTACTGTGAATCTGTTTATTTCTAATAGGTTTTAAAGACGCAGCTTGTCATAATATCAGCAATGACTCTCCAGGTTTCTAATTTGTTACTTGTTTTTCTAACAGTGCTTGCCTCTACGTCTGCTCTTTTCAAATGCTCTCATAGCTGTTAATTTTATGTTGGATTATATTCAGAAAAATATTTTTTACAACTATATAGTCAAAGTCACTTCACAGTTTTTATAGAAGGAACAAAAAATGTTGGGACAAGAAGCTACAAAGAATATCTGTTATATACCAAAAATGACATTAAAAAGGTGGTCAATGGCAGGTTCTGTGAACCAAGAGCTCCTGCCAAGGTACACAGGTACACAGCATAGGGACAAAGCCACAGCATTGAGGGAGGATATGGAGTACACCGAAAATTTGGGTACAGTGCTTCCATGTGTTTTGCAGTGGGGGTGTTTCTTGTACCTCCAATTTTCCTGTGGAATTTTCCTTGTGTTGTCGTTCTGGCACATCGGGTATGTGAGTGTCACTAGTGGCCAGGGTTCGCCTTGAACAAAGCAAGGCCAGAGAAGGCAAATGATGTATTTTAACAGATGGGATAAAAAACAATTTGCTGTGGATTCTTTTCCTTTTAAAAGTAGAAATGTAAAGCACTCATGATCATACAATGGGATTAGTGCCAGCCTGGTTTCAGAACCTAAAGAAATAGAAACATGCACAAAACATCAGTAAGAATATTGTATATTTTTCTGCCTGAAAGGAAGGACTAAAAAGAGAAGTCTTGTTAAACATTGTGAAAACACCTCTATTCAAGATAGTTAAATAATTTTGTTTAAAAATGTTTGAAATAATCATATAGAATAGAAAAGAGGGACTTGTTAACTGGAGAGGAAATATGTCAAATGAACTGTAAATACGCTTGTTGAGTTTTCCATTTGGGGAAGCAGAGACAAGTTGTTTTTAAAGTACCTAAATGAGGGTTGAGTGGTTGTATGACATCTAATAAATTAAAGGCGTGACAACTTGTCTCCTGAATGATTCCTTGCAGTCACCCCTGCTGGGTTCCTAGGAGGAAAAATATTAGATCAAGTCTTTCTCCTGCCTGGCATAGCAGTAATGTGTTACAGCAGAATGCAGAAAAACAGACTGGGAGTGTGGTGGAGCCTCCAAAAATAAAGAGATAGCAAAGAAAAGATGCGCTCAGTCAAGGAATCTGATGGGTAATGGCAAATGATGCCTCATCACTGTGCAGAGAGGACCAGGAGTTGTTTGTCTGAACACAACCTGCGTTAACACAGCCTGCAAATCAGTGTGCTCTCCGTGAGAGGAGTGGCGGGTAAGCTGGTGTTAATGTCAGATTTATGTTAACACGCGCTGAGGAAATCAATACAAGGTAGCACTGTTTGCATAGGACAAACAGATTCCTGGCATGCTTGCTGCTTTTGATGAGCCAAAACTCGTGTGCACAGAGCCGCGAGTCTGCGCTGCATTGTGCAAACCAGAGGGTACTTCTGTGCAGGGAAAATAACACCTTTCAATAAAGCCTCAGAAAGGGCTTAGAGCCAATCTCCCTGTTGCTTGGCACAGGGGCAGGGGCTGCCCTTTACAGCAGTGTTTCTTTGGTCTGAATCGTATTTCCTTACATGTCAACTCATTCTTGGGGCAATCTCTTTAAGTCTGCCAGAAAACTGTAAACTGATTTGTTTGTATGATGAAGAGACCACGTGGGAAATCTCAGACATAGGCAAAATAAAAGACTTAGAAGAACCTGTGCTAAAGGAAAAATGTGCGTGCAAGAGTGCCCAAAATGTTCTGTCCTTCACCAAGCAGTTCCATCTGAAAGGCTGTGTCCAAATCAGTCAGAAATAGTATTTGATCCCAACTTTTTAAGTGCTTTTTGAAATCCTCATCTGCTCTCTCATCAGTGGCCAAAATTTCTATGAGTGGCAAGCTACATTTTTAATAAAAGTTGGGAGAGTTTGCATCTCTGCAGCTATGATTTTTCCCTCTCATACTGTGGTACTACCTTTCTTATACCTTTAATATCCAGTTGTTTGTTTAGTGTAACTTCTTCCTAGAAGAGCTTTTAGTGAGCCTAGTCTCTCACCCCTTAATGAACTGTGGATTGTTTACAGCTAATGAAGCTCACAGTAGCCCACTTTAATTGGAGGCTAATTTTCCTGGGCCCAACCTATAAGCCACAAAGAGTGTAAGTAGGACCTGACTGAAGGCCTGGGGTTGTTCAGTCCTCAATTCCCTCTTCTGCTCTCATGCTGCTAGAAGTTATTTCTTTTCCTAATGTACCCAGGATGTGACATTCCCAGCAGGATGGAGCTGTGGGGAAGCAGGGAGGAGCTTTTGCCAGCTTTTAGCTGCTGCTGCTCCACCAGGTGTGATGCACTGGGGCTTTGGGCTCTGAACAGTGCCTTTGTACCCCAAAGGAAGGACATACCAAGCTTCATGTACGGATTCTCATTTTTCAAGAGCACAAGGTTCCTTTTTCACACCTCTGGGTCTGGAGATGCTTCTAGTTTGGGAGCTGGCAGGTTGCATCTGATCCTTTTGACCCATTTGGGACCAGTTTCATTAAAGCAAAAGCTTTCTCAGTAAGAAAGATACAGAACCACTTCACTGAAGAGCATATTTCTTTCTATCCCTCTCCTACCTTAACTGAGCAGGTTAGTTTTGTACAGAGAAATGTTAGGACGTGTTTCCTTCTAAAATAATCCATCTTCTAGATCTCAAAGGTGCACAATGTGTTTTTGTGATGGTAAACTTCTTCAGAGATTCCTATTTTGGTAAGAAAAGTGAAAAAAAGAGACAATATTGCTCTTTGCTACAACTTCAGACACAGCAGCATCTGTATCATTTAATTCTAGACTGCGTGATACTTGGTTTCTGCATCACAGGATGGAAGACTGATTTTCTCCCTGCTTCTCACCAACAGATCAGTATTAATAATCCAAATAATAAATTTTAAAAGGACTCCTCAACTCCCTCCCTTACAAGAATAGCCTCTGTGTGTTTTGTTTTCGTTGATATAATATTTCTGCTTTGTTTAATTCAGATGCATTTATTTTTCCTTCCATCATTCATTTTACTGCATTGTCAGTGGTTCTGTGGGGATTCAGTTGATTAATGACTCATTTCTCTTCTTTGCATGCTCAAGAGAAACCTCCTTTCACAGTACTTCCCTCCAAAATAGTACAATCTTGAGAGAGGGGGAGCAAAACCTTCATGTGAAAACAAAAACCTAGTAGAATTGTAATGGAAAAAATGGGATGAATTAGGAACATTTTCATTTCAGCAGTTTCCTGAGTGTGGGAGAACATCTCCTGACCTGGATGCCTGTATTCAAGCATTCCTTTTTGACTGCCTCAGCAGCTGAAGATGTTACTGTCACCTACCGATTGGTGTCATGACCCACGTGGAGGTTAAACCTCTACTGGCTTTACTGACTGTCTGAATTCTTTCCGGCTTATTTCAGTTTCCCTCTTAGAGAGATAGAAAAGGATGGGTAAACACAGAGTCATGATCTTTACTCCCCTGCGAGGGAACTGAAGCAGGGGCAGAAAGTACATTGCTCTAGGTTTTGCTACAGAGCGGTGGTAGAGTCAAGAATTGGTCACAAATCCAGTTTTCTGCTTAGCCCTTCACATTCACACTTCTGGTACATGCATCCCGCTCTTGGTCTGAGTTTCTCCAAAATACCCGATAAATATTCCCTCAATTGCTAAATGTATCCTCTGGGATATCAAAACCCAAGGAATGAGCAGTCAGCTCTCAGTGATGATGGAAGATCTCCAAAACCCCATCCATTGCGTGGAAGTGTGTGACACTTCTGAGTGCCTCTGTCTGTGCAGGGAGGCAGATGGGGTCTTTGCAAATGAAGTGAGCCTGGAAGTTTACAAAAAAATTCAGTTAGGTCCTGGCAAGCCTTCCTTTGCAGGAACATCACATTTTTTTTTGCTTGCAATGATCTGAATTCCATTGTTTTGCACATCACAAGAGCCATAGTCATCTATCTGGCAGAGGACACCAACAAACTCACTTCTGGTTACTTCCTCATGTTTCCTCTGAGAATGCAATAATCTTTTAATAGGTATGGCAATGCAATCATAGATTTTTTTTTTTTTTTTCCCTTGTTGGAGATGAACCAGAAGCAGAGTTCCATGGCTAAATTAATTAGAAAGAAAACTACAGGTGCTCTTGCAATGCTGCTTGCAGGAAGGCAGATTTCCTGATAAATCAGTTTGTCTGACACACCGTTAATGAGAAATTAGGAACCGTGTTGTATTCTGTTCCTGAGTTTGACTGACTTAAATTTCCTTTCTTTCCTCTTTAGCTGTAAAGAATGGAGGGGAGGGAGAATGTATAGTAATTCCTTATGTAAGGTAAATTTTTTTCTCAATATGCACATTTATATATGAGTCTAGACACACACTGTTAATATCCTGATAGGGCTTTCATTTTCCAGCTGCCACGGTGCACAAAAATTGTTCTCTGATTACTAGCAACTAAAGCATCTTGTCAAAATGTTCTGAAGTAAACCTGTGAAGTAAGAAATTAGAAACGAGTATGTAGCATCTTACTAAAATCAGCAGACATGAAAGCTGTAATGTAAGGTGCATCCCCAAAAAGAGCATTCCTGTTTTGAACTGCCTTCTTCTCCTATCTTAGACTTTGATCCCATGTCTATGAGTTGTTTTGTGAATGAAGTTTTGGTCAACTGTGTTGGACGGACTGAGCTATGAGCATTTAGGTTCTGATCCTGCAAAGCATAAAGTGCCTTGTAAGAGCTGTGCAGCCTCTAGTGTCAGCGTGATGAGAAGTGACAACTTTCAAATGCTGTATCTCTGGTTATGAATGTGAAATATATGTTTTGGTAATAAAATGGTTCTGTTGTGCTGTTATTGGGCTGCATCAAGCGGGAAACAGGCTCAGTCTCTCAAACAAAAAGTCACGCACTTGCCTTGCCTGTTTTCCTGGGAAGTTACCATCCAGACTAGGATGAGAAAAGGAGAAACAGGATCCCTCAGCTGTCACAGTTCATAGTCACAGCACAAACAAGACTTCCTCAGGCATTAGACATAAGATGCCAGACTGAAATGTAGCAATGGAACCGCCAGCACCGATCCCCTTGTGTTAACCTCCATGCACAAAATGAAGACTGCAGTTGGATCTTATAAGGTGTTAAACTACAGCAGTAAAGATATTTAGGTACTCTCTCCATCAGTGTCAGCAAGGATTTCTGCTATGATTTTTTTTTGTGGTGTCATTTTTTTCTGGGTTGTTTTTGGTTTTTTGTTTTGTTTATTTTGCGTGTGTGTGTGGGGAGAGGGGTTTTGTGTTGATTTTTTTCTACTACTGAGGGCAGCGAGCAGGTTGTACTGGCCTTAGCTATCTAAAATCTCTCTCAGTAGATAAGCTTCATGCTGGGCTAACTCATGATACTTATATGTCACAATTTTATAATAGTGTCTGAAATTTGTTAGCTATGCATGGGCAGACTGGTCTCACAGGATAATTTTTCTTCTACAGATAATTACTTCTCCTCAAGAGATTTCACAAAGGCAGTGCATATGCAAACACACACACACACATATTCTATTTAAAAAAAAATCTGTTTTCTGTTTCATTAGGGTGTGGGTAGATAATCTGTAGGTCTCTAGTGATACATTCTTTGTGTTCAAAGTCTATTGATCTCATGTTTTACTAGATGAATTGCTTCCTGTCTATCTTTCTTTTCTTGGTATGTCTCTTTGAATAGATAGCTTTTGTGTTTGACACAAAGTAGAACTGGAATATTTTTTGGGGCAATAGCTGTTAAAGACATGGTCCCTCACATTGCAGGGTAGGTCAGTCGTTAAAGGTGTATTGATGTTTTGCTAATGTAGATTAGAAGAGCTCTGCTGAAGCCAGCAGAATGGAATTAGTTTTTACATAGAGATATGGTCAATATATTTAAGGATGGAGTGAGTGTTTTCACAAAAGTAAGTTAAATAGATTTTTTTTCTGGTGACTATTTCTGTTGGTCACACCTCATGTGCAGTTATTATTTCCATAGTAGACTAAACCATACTGTGTTACCACTCAGATCTACATGGACCTGGATTCATAGGAATGCCATTCATGCTATGAATCTTAAGTATTCTTTAGTTTCTATTTTTGAAGTAAAAGTTAGGAGCTGAATTGCTAGATGAATAGGCTAATATTTAAACATATGTCTAACCACAGCCTGTCAACACAAAGTAACTGACCAGTCAACACCAGTTGGACCCCTCTAGAAATTATGTTATTTGCTTCATGTTTAATTATATGAATTCAAGATGACCTGTCTGATCTTTACTAGTCCATTATGAGGAAAAATCACCGATAAGTGTAATTCCACATCTACATCAATTGCTGAAAGCTGCTTTTGTTTGTTTGTGGATGCTGGTTTGTGCAGTGCTAAGGAGGCTTTCGCTGTGTCCTTGGTGACTTGAGAGAGGCTGCAAGATCTTCTCTCCCTAAGAAGTGCTATCAAAAAAATGAAAAAGAAAATAAACGTTGAAAAATCATTCCAGGATGATACATTAACCTGAGAGGATGTGTTAATGAAAGGGCTGTGAACAAATGTCTAGATCAGCCCTTCTCACCCCTAGATATATGAGTTGCTTAAGTAAGATCAGCCTTTTTGCTCTGAGATCTGATGTGGTATCATACCATTCCTACCTAGCTGGTAATGCCCGTTTCATCTTCTACCTCTGTGCCTATACCCCTCAATATGTATAATTTGCAGTAACTAAAGGCCTGGCTACCATGTAATTGGCTTGACTGGTGAAACCTTCACTGACATCATTGGTATCAGTTAAAACCCCAAATAATTCCATATAGTACAATAAACCACCCAAGCCTTGTTTTCAAGGGCTGCTGAAGAAGGGATTCCCTAGGGCCAGAACAAGGTCCTGTCAATCCTCATAAACCCAGCTAAAAGCCCTTTGGCTCTTGAGTCTTATACAGTGACTGCTCACCACATTCACTTGCACCCAATGTTGTGAACATTTAGTGTTTGCAGGAAAACCTGCTTCCATTTCCACCATGGGGCAGGTTAGATGCAGAACTCTTCTTATCTTTTCTTATTTTTATCAGCTGGCATACATCCTTCCTCACCAATGAATAACTGCATACAATAGCAAGGCACTGCTTACAATAATTTACTTGTAAGCCTTTGAAAATGGTGTGTGGTCACAAAAAACACAAAGCAAAACACCAGAAAAAAACAAATTCTTATCAAAGAAAAGGCAAAGCAAAGAAAATCAGAATGTGTGTTAAAGATAAATCTTATGTTGCGACCTTAAAAATCTCCAGCTGGGATCCTGCTATTCAGAATAGCCCTTGGAAACTATTTTCAAAGGTTAGCTGCATGTGAAAAGGGAACAAAATAAAGTTTGACCACCCAGGGATTTGCAAACGTGTGTGGGAGCCACCAAAAGCCCCTGTACAGATGACTTGAAGAGATGAAGAAAAAAGTTCAGCTTTCCAACCAAGCAAGAGGGAATGTATGTTGTGTAAAAATTTGAATATCAAAGGAGGCCATTAAATCCATAACCTGACTTCACAGAGAGCCAATTTAACGAACACATACCAGAAAAAACATAAATTGCAGGACTGGGATACTTGGTGTGATCACACCATTTTGATGTCTGTCATGTTCCAAAGACTTTTCTGTGCAGGTCAAGAAGCAAACTCTGATCTAAACCTTGTCATACGACTAGTAGGGCAAGACAAAAAAGCTTAGGTTCAGAAAGGACCTGGATTTATGTGTAATATTTGAGAATGCACCTGGAGCCAGCTGCTACTAGAAAAACAGTAGACACTTGGCGTATAGTAATCCTTTCAGCAGGTTTAATGAAGCTTTGTCTCACAGATAGTCCATTCTGGCTTATTATTCGTTATTACTTATCGCTGGTGAAAGAGAAAACCTAAAAGCTGTGTTGAATTCTGGGCTCGGTTTTTGATGCATTTTTGCAGGTGGACAAAGATACAGAGAAGCCTTAAACAGCTGTAATATGGATGGGTACCTTGAGGTGAACAGTTCCAGTGTGGTGAAGGGGAAATGACATTCCCATCAGTTTTGTACCACATAGCCCTATGCACCAACAACTTTCATTTACTTCTAGTAAATTAAATGCAAAAGCATGAGGAAAAAAGCCAATAAAACCCTCATTCATTCAACTTCTTTTATTTCCCCTTTCTGGAACTCATGTCAAAGTATTAGGGCTATTTTCAATCTCCTGAAGCTTCACTTTGTAAAAGACTGAAGCAATGAAATCCAGTGTCCATGCCCACCCTGTGTAAGCTTTCTTACTTGCAGAAACAACAATTTTTTTTTTTTTTTAAATAATGTCAAAAGTACAAACAGGTTCACTAAAGGGTTAGATAAATTCATGTCTCTTAATAGCAGCTTCGTTGTTACTTCCAACTCCAGATGTCTCTGCACCACTAATTACAATAAATCAGAAAACTGTACTGAGGAAAAAATTGCTTTCAATATGTCCTTATTATTACATTCCTCAATTAACTCTAGACCCCTGGTGGAACTGGGAGGCTGAACTCGATGGGCTCAGCTCCACCCCAGTGTAATGCTTATGTTCACCTCACGTGTAAAACCTTTACAAAAAATAGTCTGATATAGAATTGTTTGATATAGAAAGCCTGACAACAGGCAGCAGCAATGTAACTAAGCAGGAAATACAGGATCAGAAATGCAAGTATGATCAGAGATAAAAAGGAAGAAAGAATTATGTCAATATAGATCCACTGAACAGCAATGAAAATGTGCTGGTTTATACCTCCTGTAGTCTTTACCAAGGTAACAGTATAAAGGATCTCTGGGAGTATAACAAATGTTTCTCTCTGGGCCTAATGGATCACAGCCAGCCATGGCTGCAAGCTGTGTGTGCTTACACCAGGGTTCAATTTGGCACAATAGATGCAAGCACGACGTGGCTTAGCAACTGATTTATGCTGGCTTTGTAGGCAGCTGACAGCAGACGCCTCCCAATAAAACCTTATCAGGGTGATACAAGGAAGAGAAGTGAGTAGAATCTTGGATGGCATGGCCACCCAAATCTGTACAATATTTGGGTTTTCTTGGTCCACTTCTGTGAACAAAAGATGGAGAGGAAATTAATGACCAGAGCCATAAAATCATTGGGTCAGGGGTGGGCAAGTGATGACACATTCCCTTGTGGAGTGTCAGAAGGGATAGTTCTCCGGGAGTCATCAGGTGGGGATGTTGTCCCCACCTGGGACACTGGGTTTGACAGAGAGATCAGCGTGTTTCCAGTCTGGCTCTGTTTTATCCTGCAGCTAGGGTGGGAATAAGTTTGTCCTTAGGTTAACAACTTGAGAAGAGATAGTGGGGAAAATCCATTGCTGTAAGATAAACTGTTGCAAACTGGTATTGCTATGTTTTCCCCTGGGGTGTTTGGAAATGAGCTGCCAGAGCTTTGCTATTTGGTCTCGTTTGACAACCTCACCCTGTGAGGGTGGAACTACTTGGGCAAATTCAGAGGAACAGCTCTGTCCCAGCAGAAAGGAATGAAAATGGAGCCTGCCAGGGATATTGTTAAGGCATGAACAAACTGTGCATCCCTGAAAAAATACTGAGTATGCCCAAAATGACAGAAGTTCTTAT
Source organism: Eulacestoma nigropectus (assembly GCA_013397775.1). NCBI lineage: Eukaryota > Metazoa > Chordata > Aves > Passeriformes > Eulacestoma > Eulacestoma nigropectus. Next base: position 4,004,159 of record VZTE01004350.1, on the reverse strand, counting down.
CAATCAATTATTTGAAAAAAACCCCTCCTTCCTCTCTGGTAAAGGATCCAGGTGCCTGTTGCATGTCCTGGCTCTTATACACAGAATTTGCTCTGTTTGCAAGCAACAGCACTGCTTTGGAAAATAGCCTATTTTCATTTTTTTTAATTAACCAATTATGAAAGTATTTTTAAGACATATATTCAGGGAAAGGTCATATTTTACAGTTATTGACTCTTTCAATATTTTAAAAAAAATTAGTGTCTGGTATATGGCCACAGGCAGAAACACGACTATGGTTGAGGTGAGCTATGTGTTCTGGATTAGTGACTCTCAGTGTGAGTCTTTGCCGTTGAGTGTAGCAACCAGGGCAAGAATGATGACTGAACTGGTCCTCAAAGACAAAATTTTTGGTGTGGAGAGCCAAAGCTGTGGTGTGTGCATATATGAGCACAGGGTACTTAAAGCAGCTTCCTTTACCAACAAAGCACATGTATAATGATGGATAAGTAAATACAGTTATTACTAATGTGAGAAGGTAAAGAAGAATATATGTTGAGACTAGTTATAATCATTAAACCATGCACTGGAATACACAGTATGTGCTGTGGTTAGCACACTGTGAACTTCCCATGTTTTACCTCTGAAACTATTTGAGATCCCCTATCTATTTCTGTTCTGCAGCTGGCTGCTCCTTGTTGTGTATCCCATTAGAACATAGCTTAAAATATTAGTTTGCATTGTTGGCTTTCTCTCCAGCATAGACCATAGGAGCAGACACCACCAAAGGATTCATGCATGGCACAGGAATACACCCAGAACAAGCTTCTGTGCTGTCAATGTTAGGAAACTATTCACCAACAGGAGCAGCAATTAGATTTCTTTGGTTTTTTCCTTTCCTTTTCTGATTTTTTGCCTTTATTTTGTTAGCTGAGAGAGAAGGGAGTAAGAAGAAAAAATGGCCAGTGAAACAGTGTTCAGTATAGATTCCTTGCTTTTGACTTGTGCTGGTAGCATTTTTGTCTCTTTGCTATGGGTGAAGCTTGTCTAAAGGTCTCAACAGTGCTGTTTGCTAAAGACTTTCTCGTATAAGGTTCTGTTCTTCCCATCTACTCTATAAAACACGACCATTTCAAGGCCAAATGGTCTGCCTTAGGCAGAATTGTTAAAGCTTTTGGGGGGGATGAAAAGGGGGAGTACAACTCTCATTATATGTAAAGAGGAAAAAGTGGTTGCTTTTTTTCCTGGCAACGAGAAACCAGAAGTCTCCTCCCCATGCTGAGGAAGGAAACAAGACCAGCATCTTCTGCATAAATTTACCTTCTAGAAATTCTACAGGATGAGAGCATTGTGTTCCAGTCTATTCTGGTTTTAGGGAGAAAAATACTAAAACCTATAAGGATCTTAAAAGAACTGTTTGTATTTTTTTTTTTTAAAACATTAGCTGCAAATCCTCAGATTTACACAGACGTAGATCAAAACTAAAATGCAAATGGAAAGTCGCTAATGCAAGGGCAGTTACAAAGGACCTGAGGAATTAGCAGGCCAAACATGCTTTGGTGGATACAGCTTTTAAAAAGTTTTCTCTTGTAAAGGATTATTTTGTCATTGTTTGTGTGAGACAAACTGTGTGAATAAAAGATATTCTGGGGGAGGGGGAAGAAATATGCAATAAAAGGAATTATTTCCTGAAAAGAAGCTTCCAAATCTCTCTTTAATCTTAGCTTGTCCCTTGTGTCCTCTGTTACTGTAATACCTTCCCTCCTCTGCCTCCTTTCCATTCTTACTGATCTGTGCTGAGAAGCTGGTTCAGAAGAAAAGCCAGGACTCTGCAGAAGAGGGTGTGTGTGTCTGTGTGAAGTTTTCAGTTAGGGTGGCTGGACCACAAGCAGTATCAAATAAACAGTTTCACTGAACCTGAGATTGGTATCTTTGCTGTAGCACCAGCCCTTCCAGGTCCCTTGGGATCCTGGTATTGGATTTTGCCTGTGCTTCTGCAGTGCAAGTGAGGAAGCAAATTTAAACAAATCAGCAAGTCCAGCTAAAATGTGGAAGATCAGAAGCCAGCAAAGAGTGTGAAAAGTGTATATAATCCTGTAATCCTCGGTCCTTGTTTTCTTCTTTTAGAGAAGAGCAATACTTCCCTCCTTTTTTTCTCTCTCTTTTAAACACTACAAGCAAAATTGTCTTAGGTTGTTTTTTGTGTATGTAGTTGTTCACTCTAATTTGCTTGCTATTCCACTGTTTGCTTCAGCAACTTTAAATTAATTTTAATTTTATCTGATTTTTCAAGTCAATATTTTCTTAAAATCAGTGTTAGTTGGTAATCCAAGGTCCATTTAAAGATCTGAACCCAGTTAATTTCTTCAGAGTGACAGGAGTGTTTAAGATTTCATCAGGGAATAGAATGCAGGCCTTCTCAGTCTTAAAAGATACCCTAACTTTCTAACCCTATCTACCAAAGAAATTAATATAGCAACCAGGCTGGACAGCAAGACAATCTTCATGATTCTTTGTCCAGCTTTTCAGCTTTTCTTCTTTCTTCCCTTTCCTTATCTTCTAGTAGCAGCAAGGACTAGATTCTTCAACAGTGTCGTACAAATATGCTCCCATCTGAGACCAGCACCAGTCTTATTATAGTTGAGGGTTTAATTTTGTTTGCTAGTAGGTATAACCATTGTCTGATGCTCGCTTTTCTGCTGATTGTTTCATCTTATCAATCTTGTTTATATTTGTTCTCTTTCCCACATAATCAAGATCCTGTCCCACTCTGCTAATGGCGTGTTTGTTAGTTGTAAAAACTTTTAAAATAAATTCAAAGAAAACTCCAACATTTAAAAAAATATTGATAATATTCTCCAGTTGTCTCAGATTCATTTTCAGCACCAAATGCAATGCAGAGTGCAAATACCCTTCACTGTGATTTGTGATGTAGCAGCTCCTGGAAGTGCTTGGTGGGAGAGATGCTGTGCATAGGTTTAATTAAGGCCCTAAATTGCAAACACTCTCAACAAACAAGACAGAGTCAGGAGGCAAATGAGGGTCTAAAGATGTGCATAAAACCAGATGGTAGCATGCACTGGGTCAGTAGGAACCCTGCTCAATAGCAGCCAGGGTTTGGCCCCATCTTGCCCGAGTTGAGTGACTACCGTTTGCCTCATTTGAAAAACCACCATGGAACAAGCTGGAATTAAATAAGTACCATAACTCTCATCCCATATCTCCTGCGCTACAAGAGAAAAGTATGTTTATATAAGAGTACTTTTTACTGTTCTTACACTTTCCCACTCTCAGCTAAAGATATTAATGTTATTCTCACAGTATTTATTTATAAAGAAAATTTATTCTGTTGAGGGGGGGGTGACATTTATGCTGATTTTACCACAGCCTTTTCACTGCCTGTGTCTTTTATTAGAGCTGTATTTCTTTCATAGCCTGGTGTTCATCCCCTCTTAGAAGTAAAATATTTTACCAAGCTGACCATCTGATGAAACATTTTTTCTGCTAGCTTCAGAATATATTTACGAAGTAGCATTGGAGGAGTGAAGGCATATAACACTTTCAGACAGTGTGCCACAGCATAAGGGTGATAGAGGTTTATGGGAGATATAAGAGAAAGGAGGGAATCACTTCCTTAGGGTGATTAAGCAGATTTTATTTACAGCACAAACTGGAAACATGCAAATTGTGTCTCTATTAAACACAACACTGCTTTAGAATTTAAGGCAGCTAGAGATGAATGCTTTGGTATTAATTTTCACCTAGCATATAAATGTTAGATCAAGTTAAGGTTTAGGATATGTCAACTATTTTAAAACTAAAAAAAAAAAAAAGATAAAAAACATGGATTTTGCAATTATCCCTAGAGAAACCATTGCAAGTACAATAAAAAGAAAACAGAAAGTCAAATTTTCAAGGCAAGTAAACCACATAAGAAAAAGTGGTTTTTCAAAGCTGAATCATAAAGGCTATTTAAGGTCTGCTAGCCAGTTTTTTATCGTAGTTCTTTCACACCATTGCAGGAACTGGTGAGAACTGGTAGAAGTTAGGTTCTTTTCCTGTCTTGCCTCTCCCTTCATTCCTAGTCTTGATTCCCAGCAGGGTGATCTGTGCTTCCCACTGCTGCTACTCTGTGCAGGAGAAGGGGAAAAACTGGGGTTCCCTTCCTGCTGGAGGAGGCATTTAGGTGATGTGCAGAGTGCAGCCTAGGAAGGAGGCACACACACCAGAGGGGCTGATGGACACCCAGGAGATGCAGAGAGGTTGTGACCACCTAGATCTGGCACAGAAACTGCTGATTAAACAAAGTGGGAGAAATTAATAAAAGCCAGTCTGGACCAGACCCAGATCTGTGAACAGTCATGGTGCCGGCTGTTCCCCCAGCCATATTGTGAAACTGCTTTTTCCCACTTCAGACTAAATTGAGAAAACACAGCATGTGATTTAGAATGAATTTCCTTGCATGATGGTAGAACAGGGCCTAACAAAACCTATTCTCTGCTGAGTCTCAGAGCTGCCCCCAAATCACAGCATTCCTTACGCAACACCCCTATGTCATCACCCCGAGCTGCTGCTCTCCATAAGGTTCAGACCCTGTGTGCAACACCGAGGAGATCCTGCTCTTGCTTGTGCATACATAAATCAGGTGCATTTCTGGAGTGTTGGACCCATGCTTCTGACAGCAAATAGGTAAACATAAAGCAGGCAGTCTCACATCTTTTTCTCAATACCATGTGCATTGCACATATTCCCCGTCACCTTCTTCCCGTTCTTTTTTCCACAGGAACAAAAAAGATGCTCAAATGTAGGAGATAAAAATCTCACCAGCTTTACAGGTTTCAATTAAATGCATATATTAATGTTATCCTCATGTGCTTATTTATAAACACAGTTTATACTTTTCTGCAAGTCATTCATGGAGCTGCTATGAAAGTGCTTCCCTTGACTGCATATTTTATTATCAGCATATTTCCTTAGCTACTTTCCTTTCGCCCTACCTTAGAAATAAAATATTTCATTGAAATGTCCATCTGATAAAATATTCCCCTTTAGACGTATATTTACTTGAAGACTGTTTGAAAAGTAAATTCGTGTAGTATTTAAGGCAGGAAGTGGTGCCAGCAGCAATAAATTAGCAGCAGGCTCACCTGCAGGTTTGTAGGCATTCTCTTCCTGCAATCATGTACACTCTGTCATTGTTAGCAGCAATACACACACTCCTATAGATCCTAATTCATCAAAGACTTATGCACAAGGTTTGAACAAAATCAAGTGATCCAGTTATCCAAACTGGAAGGGGATTTAAGTACATATCTGGACTGCAGAGTAAAGCTTCCCTGGGAGGTTGGGGGTTCATAAGGCTGTGTTCTTAATGATTTCCCAAACTGAAAGAGCAAAAGAGCCTTCAGTTAGATATTGAAGTGAGTACTTATTACTTGTGAGCACAGTGTTTGTTGTAAGTTTAAGCATGGCTTTTAGTTTAGGACACACTGCATTTTGCTTTCAGAGTTCAAACATATCCCAAACCCCTCAACAGAATTTTCCATCACCCTGTGGATTTTCCACCAAGGGCTGAATGCACTTAGCTGCCAGTGCCCATGTTTCAGCTAATGGCGAGTTGTCCTTCTGTTTGGCTATATTACAGAGCCTGAAGTCTGGTTTTTTCCCCACTCACTGCCCAAGTATCAAAGAGCCAACACACACATGTAGCTGAGGCAGGAGTCTCTAGCAGTTCACTTTACACAGACCTGCAGTGCACAAATTCCTGGTCTACTTCATGACCACCTCTCAAACATCTTTCTGTGGCCTCATCTATGTGTCCACCTGGTAAAAAATTGTGTCGCTTCTTGGCTTAAGGGTTCAAAGTTCTTCTCCCTGGAAGGCTATGATGAGTCTTCAGTGTGACTGAACTCAAAACTCATAAACACTCTAATGTCATGAATGGGATACATCATGAATTATACAGGTCAGAAAACAATGCAAGGATTTACCTCACTATACATGAGTCCATTTCCACAGTCTCCTTGTGGAAGCATTACATTTTCTGCCCAAGAAAGTCTTCAAACGCAAGGGTTCTGAGTGTGAGGAAGAGCCTCAGTCACCAAATTAATGGGACAGGGAATGTAAAGGTCATATTTGTGTAGTACCATTCAGTGTGGACATGGTACCTTAGGTCCGCATTAGCTCAGAAATCCTGCTATCCCAAATCACTTCTCTTTTCTTCAGAGTAACGTCAATGTATGCTTTTAAAGCCAATTGATACTGGAATGCCTAACATGATCTCAATGTGGGTTTTTTTTACACTGGATATCTCAACTCTTCTCTCATATAATCTCAGTGAATGACCTGGCGGGTTAGATCTGCTTGACAGCAGAGCTGCCTTCTCAGGGAAGGCAGCCCTGTTCACCTGTCTGTGCCCCTGTTAAATGTGTAATCCTCTGTTTCTGACAAATTAATCTCTTTTCTTCGCAAGCACTAACCGTGACACTACAAGCAGAGGATTATGCTTGCAAGCAGTGAAGAAACAGCAGAAGAATGTGCACTTTAAACACTCCTTGAAGTTCCTATTTCTTGTGTATCTTAGTAATAAAGATCTATGCAAGGGTAAAAAATGAGAATTTCTAGGATTAATGTAAGCTAGTACAACCAACATGCATTTAAAGGCCCCATAAATTCTTTCTGCCATGCAAAACCCTCAAGTAAAGAATACTGCTTCTTTCGGTTAGGAATGTCTCATTGAAACAGATTTTGAACTTTGAAGGAACTTTTAGATAAAAAGCACGGGTTTGAGCCTAGAATGAGAAAGTGGATGTACAATTTTTTGGGTTTTTTCAGTGCTTGTTTATCAGTGGTCAGGAGGAGTGACATGGAGATCCTGTCTACTGGCAGGGTACCTCCTTCCCTGCCACTGGACTCAGGTTGCATAAGAACTGGTGTGGTTGGGGAAATTGGCCAGATTCATAGCACTTTTTCACATTTTTCTTTCCTTTTCATTACTTTGCCTCTGAATTGTGCCTGCTAGCAGGGTCTTAGCACTAAACTCAGCCCAGGAGTGACTTCCCACAGGGTCAAAGCCATGGTTTGTGACACGGGCAGGTGAGATGTCCGCTCTAGGTAGTTCCATAGGAGGGAGCTAAAGCATATCTCTAGTCAGTCTTTCTCCTCCCCTTCCTCTCCCCTCTCCTGTGCTTTTTGAACCTAGGGAAATTAGCAGGGTTTTCTGTAAGATGCTTGCTGAGCCTCTTCCAACTTCTGCAGTTCTTAGGAACTTGACAAAAACCTTGTTTTGTCTTGCAGCCACAGCAGCAGTTCATGGAAGGTGGAAGCAGGTGAAACTTACTGTCTTGGAAAGAAGTTTTATAACAGTGGAGTGTTCAGGCCACAGATATCTTTATCTATTTTGTTTATGTGCATTAGTGCACTACTCATGCCCTTGATGCTGTGGAACCCAGAGTTCAGACTGTAATGTGGTGCAGGATGACGCAAATATTAGTAATTTTTCATCTTTGGCCTTTTCTTTCTAGCTCTTCTGTTAAAACTCCACTGAATCATCCCAGACTAAAAAAAAAAAAAGTTGATTTAATACCTCTCCAATAATTTACGTTGAAACAAAAAGAGGATTATACGTCTTTTTGTAGTAAACCCCCCCTTTCTTATTTTTTCCCTATTGAAATGATATCAGCATTTGTTTTTTTGTGAGGTGAGATGAAAGAAAGATAAAATAGGTATAGGCAGCATCAAATTGGTGAAAATACTTGTCCTTGAGTATAGCTGGATACATTATAGGGTAGGTTAAGGATACTTAAAATGAAGGATAGAATTCCTGCTGGTGATCCCAATGATGCAGAACACAGACCAATGTCTATAATGACTGATACAAACAGTGAGTAAAGTGGAAAAACAATATTCACCTGCCTATTTGAACTAATTTCTAAAATTTTCTGAAACATCTGATATTTGGGGTGGCATATTTCTATAAAACTTAGGAAAAATTGTTTTAAGAAGCATTTTAATTAATACTTGCATTTGTAATAAAAGCCTTTGTCTTCCAGCAGTGAAAGAGAGAAAAGGAACAACCGCAGGTGATAAATATTTTCACAATGCTATGGTGCCTTAATAAACACAGGTTTTTTTCTAACAGAGACTATGATTATTAAAAATACAAATAGTTTAATTAATTATAAATTATAATTTGATTTATAAGATGATGTTCCATATTAAATAATGCCAGATGGTGCCATTAAGGCATTAGCTCCCTGTAATAGATTCTGGATGACAAGGGAATTAAAAGAGGACAGAGTCCGGGAACCAAATTAAGTAAGCAGTGAAAACTCTGCCAGAATAAAAATAGTTTCCAAAGCATATCTCTCTCTCTCTCCCCCCCCACCTCTTTTTTAAAAGATAAATATTAAAAAACCCCAAAACCTACTTTTTTTTTGTTATGCTTTCAGCACTTATGATGGCAGCAGTATTCCAAAGGCAGTAAACAATGGATTAAATTTTCCATAACTTCATGTGCCTTATAAGCTTCCTTCAATAGCTTTGCATTGGTTAGTAAAATATCTGTTTCTACGTACCACAATTTGAAAAATGCTTCTGGATTTAGAGCAGCAAGGTTTGTTGCTTGTACTGCTGCTGGGTGATACTGATCCCTGTCCCCATGTCAGCGCTAGTGGCTGAGGTAAATCATTGCCTTAAAGTTCTTCTTCCTATGCAGGTTTTAGCCATGCACTCCTCTTTATAAGTAAAGTAAGGCTTTACTTATAAAGAGGACTTCCAAGGAACAAAATATGTACTTATACGCAGAAATCTCCAAGTACTACTAAAGTGAATGAAAAATCTTCCTTTCCCAAAGGTATGAGTGGGGTAAAAGAAAAGAATATGCAAATATATAGATTAGAATTACAATCACATAGGGGTGTTTAAAATAATTTTTGATGTTGATTTTTCAATAGGAGTTGTCTTTGTCCAAGTCATGTGAGGAAGGCGATTCTATGTCAGCCCTTGCCTTAATATCTCTCTTCTCCTGGCCCTCAGTTCTGACTTCATGTCTGTTCAGTGTGACTAAACACCTGCCACTGACTATGCTTTCTTTGCCATGGTTAGTTCCACTATGTCTTGCCTCTTAAAGGGATATTCTGGAGTCAGCTAAAACATGCATCTTATAGTGGCATCTTTATACTGAGTGGTTTTCATTGGGAGTTTTCTTGTTCTTTGTCCAGTGCCCTATTAATGTGAGCAGTGTCTGCTGGTGCAGTAATATCCCTCAGAGTATCATGTTTGCAGCTGCCCCATCAGGTGTATTCTCATATGCTTCTAGTTTTTAAGTTTGGTGTCCTTATTTGGTACAATTTTTTAATTTTTACAGAGGCTTTTCTTTTCAGTAGCTTAATGCTTCCCTACCTGGAGTGCAGGGAGGATGTATGACACTGAAAGCTCTGTAAAGTAATCCTTGTTATGAGCTGCAAGAAGCATCTACAGAGCCTGAGAAGGTCTTTAGGCTTAGCAAGTGCCACTTTCCTCTGGGAGCTGTGCTTATTTCTATTTGCATCCTTTTTTTTGTGAAAAAAAAAAAAAAGTGAAATAGTAAGGCTATCTTTCTTGAACTCAACCTCATGTATTTTATTTTGAAGTGTCTGATTCAAGAGCAGCAATCTTTTTTCCTGTACTCTTGAAGTTCTTGTTTTGATATATCATCTTTCTATTGAAAAATGACTGATGACTTCAGGCTCTGCCTTACAGGCAGTGTTTATAAATGGATCAGAAAAGCGACGTTGCATGGATTTGCATAAGAAGATAAAGTAATGGAGTTGAACCAATTTTATCTCTGAAATTCCCTATTTAAAGTGTTCTGGTCTTCAATGTAAGATGGTGCATAAAGTGTTGAGTTTGGACTTCTTGCTTTAAGCTTTGAATTTCTACTATAAGTGATTCCAGTACTTCCAAATTTGTTTTGGTACTGAATAAATTGAAAAGTTACATTATAATGCAAGTTAGTTATATTATAATGCAAGTTATGAAGGATGGTAGAAATTTTGTTTTGTTTATTTTATTTTGAAACTACCTGAGTAAGCTGTCTCTTCCTGATAAGGTTCAAAAATTTTATTTCAATGTTTTGTTTTGACATTTATTTTATAGTATAGTTTTAATTCAATAAACAGTCCATTTAAAGATGAAATTATGAATTTCAGTCACTGAAAATTCCATTAGTTCTAGTACAAATATAGAGAGAAGTGATCTGTATTTCAGTTGAAATATCACACTATTTCTGAAGTATTTACTGATGAAAAGCATTTTTTTCCTCCATACATTTTAAAGAAGTATGTGTTTGCAAGTCATTAAGTGCTGCTTTTATTTATTACCCAAAATGCATAGAACTTGCGTATTTCTACTCTGTCCCTGTGCCCCACAGACAGCAGCAAGAACTGTATGAATCTCTTGAATTTCACACAACATAGTTTTTAGCAACTTGGAAAAAAAAATACATTTTACAAATAACTTCTGGTTTTGCTAAACTTCAAGTAAAGACAACAAATTTCAACTTTATCACAGTTGGAAGGTGTTTCTTGGAACTCTCCAACCGCAGATTTTGTTCTGGTCATGTCTGTTAAGAATCTTACCTTATTTGATCTCGACTGGAAGAGAAGTTGTTCTTAGAAAATCTTAGAATCATGTGTGTATGTAGTTTTAGATATGTTTTAATATATATAATTAAAGTAATTGGTACTTTGAAATAATCCTTTCACCAAAAAACCCTGCTTTGTTTCAACAGCAAAGAATGATGGTATCTGTCATGTAATAGGTTGAATCCAGATTTTCCTCCCCTTGGAGTCTCATCTCTGTGATTTCCTTGTGAAATACTCTCTTTCCCTCTTCAGCTTTCTGCCTCTAATTTCAAGAGGTGAAGGGTCTCTGTGACTTATTTTTAAATATGTATGTATTTAAAGGATTATAAGTCAGCTAAAAAAAAAAAAAAAAAGGAGGAAAACAAACCCAATATTGGTGGCCCATCATTTGATTCTCTGATCCTGACCTGTATTACTGAACGACTGTCCCTGCCCAATTGCAGCTGGACTGCTCCAGACACAGCAGGAAATGGGTTGACATCTGTTGTGTGGTTCAGAGAGACTGCAGTCTTTGATTTGTCTCCTCCTGGGTGTGTGGTTATATCTCTGCAGCACAGGGAGCCCCTGTAGCACAGGCTGACATATTGCAGCAGGAAAAAAATGGCCTGGAAAAGCCCTCTGCCATAATGCTTGAGCATTCCAGCTGCTCTTCAAAGCCTATTGCAGAGGTAGTGGGTAAGAATAGGGAAATAAGCAGAATGTGGAGTATGAAAAGGATTCAATGCAAAAGGAAACTGCAAGAATTGAAGGAATAAATAAAAAAAAAAGAAAAACTAAGGGACAGTAATAGATTTCCAAAGGAAGGCTACCCAGTTGCTTGTGTTTCCATTTTCTTCTACTACTTAATAAAGGAATAATTAAAGTCTCCAGAAGGATATTTAAACAGACTAAAGGAACTGTGCGTCTTCTGTTCATTTATTTTTTTATTATCATATTAAGGATTGTGTGACGAACTTATGAAATGCTGTCCTGAAGGGAAGGAAGGAAGGAAGGAAGGAAGGAAGGAAGGAAGGAAGGAAGGAAGGAAGGAAGGAAGGAAGCTTTTATCTGAATAATTTGAACCAGTTACATTGTAGATAAATCTCTCCTAAAATGTTCAACTTCTTTGTTTTCAGGACTAATCTTTTAGTTAGCTCAGGTTAGGAAGATTATTTTCCTTACTCCATAGAGGTATCTTTTATAAAAATGTCTGTGAAGTACTTCAGTCTGACTTCCCATTGAGGAAGACTATTGATCCCATTTGCAGCTGGGTTATATATTCATATATCAAAACTAATAATGTCCACAAGTAATTCTCTACCCCACAATTGCTTTTAAGACCTGCTCCTGAAAGGGTTCTTTAGGAAAGCACAATTTAAAAGAATTTCTTATGCAAAAACCCTGAAACCAAACCAAAAAAAGCCAAATAAAAAAAGAAACAAAAACCACAAGCCCCCCAAAAAACCCAACGCTATCTAAATAAAAGGAAAAAGTGTTGAAATGAATTTGACTTCCTATATTTAGCAGTTTAAAATACTAAACAGTTACACTGAAAACAGCCTAGCATTGTTACTCTTACTCTGGTATCTTTTGTTTCCGTGAGGGTTTTTGCACTCAGTCATCATATGTATGAAATCAGGAGCAGGCTTCATATTGCCAGCTCTTTAAACCACAAGGAAATCTTTTGGTGTATATTTCCACGGGTGTGCATTTGAGAGGCAGGTAAGTGGCAAGCTAGTGAGAAGATGGGAGAACAGAGAATGTACTCTGATGTAAAGTTTAATTGCCTGTTTTTCCTTACATACATATCAGCTGTAGAGGTGAAACACCTCTAAATGGGTTTGCTCAGGTACATGGAGCATACATACTATTAAGAGTATTGTTCTTATAAAAAGATTGATCTAGGCTGGGACTCTAAAAACAGAAACTTGACAAAACACGAAAGATTGTTGAAATAAATGTACAATTAATTTAACTTGTGTTTCAAACACACACAATACCAGGCATAATTTTTTTAACCACCCCTGCTTTCTCTCTCTATTCATTGCACATTTAAATCCATTATGGAAAAAAAATTGAGAAAAAAAAATCCTGGTAGTTATTTTTATGATCAAATACCTTTTCCAATTAGTCTTGGCACCTCAATATAATCACGATGAATGTTATTAATTCAGCAGTCTACATCCTATTAAGGGTTTCATCATAGCAGTGTGTTCAGGAACTTAATGGCTTTTGCATATTAATGCTGCAGCCTGTGGTCTTGTGTCCATTAGTACTGTGTAACATGATGGGTTTGTACTCATACGTACAGATACAAACATAGAAACATATGGTTTCACACAATTCTCAATCAGGCCAATGCAGGGTTATGAAACAGTATTTGGAATTTATGCAAGCAACTCCTTGAAGATTATTGTACATTCAAAGTGTTCTCCACACAACAAAAGAGGTAATCAGATTATAAATCAGTAGGATATCAGTACAACAACATACAAGGCAGCAGTAGTAGTTGTTGCCAGACATGGTGCACAAGGGGTGGTGGTCTTTGGGGTCATGGTAAAAGTACACCTCACATGTACAATATTACTGCAAATATTTTTAAATCAAAGAGTGGTTCAAAAATGGGAACAGGGTGCTTTGTGAGAAATTGTGAAGGTTTGCAATGATTTGTGGGACAAAATTTTTTATAACTACTGGGTTATAACAGTCTGGTAGTCTCCCTTGCTTTCTCTTGACAGCAAAATAATTAGGAAAATATTTGAACTATCCAGCTAGATCCAGATCCAGACATAACACCGCCTTTTGTCCTCTTTCTTATTTAAAAAAAAAAAAAAAAGAAGGCAATATACCCTGATAATGCCACTGCTGCAAGTCCCCTGGTGCTGGGCAGGTCTCAGACTTGGAGAGAATGATCCTATTGCTTCAAACCTGAGCTCTTCCCCTGCCTTCCAAAAGGAACACCACACAAGATCTATTTAGGTATTATGCCCTCATCAGAAAGCGCATTTAAAGCTGAGCAATGAAATAGTCCTTGTATCACTAATTAAAATTCAGTGATGAGGTTGCTTAATTACTCCCTCCACTGAAAATTCTTACTTTACTTTTCACATTTATTCTGGTAATAATGTGTTGAAAAGCTCATCAGCCTCTGAAGGAAGGCAACAATTTTTCTCATGTACATAATCATTAAACTGACGAATAGGCACAGCACTATACAGTTATCAGTATTAGCACTGCAGACCCTTCACTATTAAAACTCTTTGCAGCAGAGGATTAAGTGCATAAAGGGGGGTTAGGGGAGGGGGGAAATGGTAGGAAACAACCAAGTTTGAAATCCTTCCCTTCCTTCCCTTTTCTGTCAAAGCAGTCACCTCAAATCAATTCATACTGAAATTCCTCCTTCCTGTACAAAAGCAAGATAATTGAGTGCACTTGATTCTGTAAAAAATTAATGATCTTATTTGCTTTTTCTTTATGGTTTAGACTAAAATGCTTTTCTCTTTTTTCTTTATTTTTTTTTTCATTCATGTTCATAAGATCTTAAAGCTGATGGATGAGTATAACTGCCTGCTGCAGGCTGCTTTCAAAATCAGTCACCAGCTCTGCCAGTGAAATAAGTAGGGTAGAGGGGAAAATTTCTGAATTAGCTTGTTGAAAATTAACTTGGGTAAAATAACTGCTTTGCAGCTCCTCAGCCATCTTCTCTCTTCTTCTTCTTCTTCTTCTTCTTCAATGCCACCAGGATAACTTGCTAGGAAATGGAAGACCCAAAGATCCCCTATGTTGTCAATACCATTCTCCCCAGGCAACACTGCAATGCACGTGGGACCTGAGGGATGTGTGGTGTGATGCTACCTGCAACTCTTCCTCACTTCTTCTAATGCAGAGCTCTGGATCCAGAGATCTCTATACACTACAAATAGGCATGGCAGCACTGACAAAATTGGCAGCTTAGAAGCACCAAAAATCTCTTTGAATAAAGAAGGAAATGATAGCAAATTTAAGCTGCTCAAGAAAACAGCAGCACAATAAATAGTGTATGGAAATGGGATGTTTCTTTAAGAGATGGAGGAAGGAATGCTGAAGCTTTTATTGAGCAGTTAATGCCCTCTCTACTTATTATCTTTGGAGTTTTTAAACCTTATGGCAGTCAGACATTTTAAAATTGAAGAATTTAATCTCTTCTGCTGTGATAAAGGGGGACTCAAAATGGGATTTGATCTTAAGTTCCAGGATGTTGGTTTAATTTTGCTGAGTTTGATGTTTTCTTTTGGTTTGTTTTCTTAGTATCATTTTTCTCTGGGTCCACAAACAGGGAGGTAAAATTCAAGACATATATCTGGAGTGTGATGCCTACCTTTTACAGGCATTTTTGCTTTGGAAAGGCAAGTATTTCCTATAGGATAAAAATTACTGCATTTACAAGTTTGCTGGTGATAAGGCAGGTGAAGCAAAGTCCAGCACTTCTAGGAATCACATCTCGGGCTAGTATTTTGAATTTCAGACCTTTGTTCATTGTGATGACCTTGGACTGTTACTTGCTCAACTTTATGTTCCAATCCTTTGAGGTCCATAAAGAATGGTTAAGAGTAGAAAATCCACATGGCTTACATATTTTTGGCAGCATTGCCAAATGTTTTGATGCAGTCTTACAGCTGAATGTGCAGTTTTTGTCCAGAATCTGCCTGTATCCAAATTTCCCCGTTGCACCATGGCAAACCATTGAAATACCATGCTAAACCTGTCAGTTTGGATCAGACCCTCTGAAAAGCTTAGACTAAGTGATGCAGTCTTTATTTTGTATGCATGACTAGAAAAAGCTCTTGCAGTGGATTACAGGAGGACTAGATTTCAGGTAATGGAAGACGTGCTTTGTTTTGGTACTTCTAACTGCTCTTCATTACGCTGTAGCCTGTCAGAGTCACTGCTGGATCAACCCTCTGGGAGGGAATGGTGGTAGCTTCACCACTTCGAATAATTTAAAAGCAATCTCATTCTTCAGGCAAAAGTCATCGGGTCTAATGAGGTACTAAAGCAACATATTATGGGTGCAAAAGACCAGATGTAACTGAAAACTCTCACGCCTCTTTGTCTTGTAGTCTGAGCAACAAAGGTACATTAAATGGAGTTGAGGAAAGCAGCAAAATCAAAGGCATGGCTTCAGATGAGGGCTTGGATAACTCATGCCCAGGCAGAAAGCACAGTTTGGAATTATGTTTTCAACTAGGGAGATGATTTGTCTGAAAATTAATATTGTATTGGATATGTCATCTAGCAACTATACGGTCCTTTATGTTTTCAAATCAAGAGATGACTATTTGCTATTCTTAACCCTTCTGAATTTTTTGGGGGGGGACGGTAAAACAAGTGGAAGCGATTTTCCCCCAATTATATGCTTGCACGGCAAATTAAACAAGTGTAGGAATCATTCAATGAATGTCACAGTGTGGTTGGCTATGTCAGAAATGCTTCTATTCAAAAATTATATATAGCAGCTCCCCTCCCCAAACCTATCTGGGGTTAAAGAGCTTTCAGAGGTTCCGAACTCTAATTTACTGTGCTGTGTAACCAAGGATCTCAAGAATTATTATACTCTGTAGGATTTGCTACAGTGTAATCTTCTTCCTAAAAGATGTTTTCTCTTTTTATGTCTCTCACTAAGCACTACTCAGAATGCAATAAGGGTTTGTATTTTCTTGCTCGTTAACAAAAAAGAAAAAAAGAAAAAAAAAAGGAAACAAAGAAAGAAAGAAACAAAAAAACTCCAAATATCACCTCACGTCCCAAACGTACACAAAGCAAAGAGCCAAAATAACCCTGTGCTGAACCCTGGTCTATTTGCAGTGACAAAGTACAGCTGATTAATAAGATATGATTATCTTTCATACATTCCACCTACAGGTGTCAATGATGGCATGCAAAGCTTTTTCTGACTGGAAAGAGCTTTGCCTCTGAAAGTATATTGAGATATTTAATTTGGAAGGATGGTGGTGTAATCAGTTACCTATCAAAATGAAATAAATGGAAGTGACATTGTGCCTGAACTCTGATATCTTTCTAACGAAAAAATATTTATGGCTGTATTTTCAGAATTACACCATTCGTAAAATTTCCATCTGGGAAATCATTTGTTGGAAGTATACTGAAAATTCAGGCTGTAAAGGGACAAGAAAATCACAGCTCATATGTCAAAAAAAATGTACCTTTTTTGTTTTGTTTTGTTTTGGTTTTTTTTTCTTTTCTTTTTTTTTTGTAACAGTGGAATATTATTATCTTTTCTGTGTCATTTTTGGATCAAGATATATGTCACTAAACATATTTAGATATTGAGTTAGCTTTGAGAAAATCCCTGTGATTGAAGCTGGAGATGTGATGAATCCTCTCCTGTGTCAACTTTTTTCCTCTGGTATTGAACACATCGTCCTTGCCGGTGAAGGGAAGAGGAGAGAAATTTCCACAGCAGCGTACAACTTGCCTCACAAGTCTGAGAAAGAAAGGTATAGCCCAGAGATCTCCACGTGCTGATTAGGAAAATATTCTGCTTGATCAGTAAGGGGTTACTGAAAAATTAATGCCTGAAGAAGATCTGAGGGCTTCAGGGTAATAAACAGCTGTAGCAGTAATATGTAAAGACCTCTTCTAAGTTAACTAAGTGCTAAGACTTCTACCCTTGCAAGTAAAATCCATAGGATGTAAGCTATATACATTCCACATTTTAGAGCACAGCAGAAATATTCTTGAAACAACTGCTTGAGGGGTTGGTTTTGGTTGTTTTTTTTCTTGCAAACATGTGAGACAAAATGCTCTGTGTCTATTTGTAATGGGAAGTAATGAGCTTCTCAACTGATGAAGCTTTAACAGTGACTTTGTGCTACCCCAGTAGAGCTGATGAGCACAAACAAGCTCTAACTCAGAGCAGATCTCAGAACTGCCAAGCATGCCAAGCAAGGGGCAGAAATAATAAGGGCAGATTTTCATGAGTTTTGTTCTGGTGTACAACTTTTGGAGTCCCAAATAAGTCTTGAGCTCTAATTAAATATTTTTCAGCACATGGGCTATTTGCAACATCTGTTTTCCTTTCCAGCTATTAATTAATAACATTTGAATTCACAGTGTGGTTTTGAGGGATAGGGATTTTTTTATGGTTTTGATTTGTTTTCTTGTGAGATAATTACAGAGTCTTGTTTCTTTAAGTGGTTATTGTTTATTTTCCTGTCAGAACTCCTGCTGTCAAGTCTGGTTGGTAGATGCCAAAGAGCTAAAAAAGGATTAGAGGAGCACGTGCACAGACAGTATTGGTAACATTTTCTGAGGAAGCAGGGCTGAACAAGTGCTTCTGGTTCCTGGATCCCTTGATCACCAGATGCCCAAGAATGATTTAGCTATTAAAGCAGCATGTCAAAACAGAACGGAGGGATGGAGCTGGGGTCAAATTGCCAACTTGTGAAATTAATTTCCTTTTTTAATTGACTTTCAAAAAAAAGAAAGTAGAGTGTTTGGAATGCAGGATTGAGATGTTCAAAACTATTCACAATAGTAGCTTTGGAGTTCAAAATGGGGCAAGCACACTGAAAATTTTATTGCAAATCTTCACTTTACTCCCCCAAATGCTTTCATATCACACTTCTTTCCTGTAAAAGGAAAAGGAAAATGCAAAACTGTAAAGTATTTTTGTGTGTGAGTGTGTGTTATAACCTGATTTCTCTTGTGACTGTAGTTTATTGACTTAAAGCTTATACAGATTCCCAGGTACCAAATGTTTTACTGGATCACCAGCTGGGTCTGCAGTTTTAGAAGCTGTCTTGTTGCCAGGCTGTTCTCAGTAGACACAGCACAGGCGGGCAAAAGGTTATGAGGATGAAATAGAGAAAAGAAGTAAAGAGCAGAGGAGTAAAGAAAGGCAGAAGGCACAGGGGAGTGGGACAGGTGGTTAAGTGGAAGATGCTGGTTTTTGTGGAAAGCATTCGTACAGTGCTCTGCACCCTGAGGTTTCCCTGAACCCGAACAATGTAACAATATGGGGTTGTGTATTCAGCTGGATGGTCATCCTCCTGTAACGCTGAATAGTCCTATTGTTCCTTCCTTCTATCTGCTTACACCGTGGATAAGTTTACTCTGTGTATTACCAGCGTGTGTCACTATTTCTTGAGCTGACTCCCTTTGTACTTTCTTTTGCACTTCTTCACAGGACTCTGTTTTTTCTGTCTCGAGTGTTGTTTGCAGCTTCTCCTAAATTTAAATTATCTGCGAATTTAACATGAAGTTTGTTACTTCTGGAACATTAATTATTACATTAAACAATTCAGATAGATCCTTTCAATTTTCTGCACTACATTATATTAAAGCACGGTGCTAATTTGTTAATGAACCCTTCTAATGTGCCTTTCATTCTTAGACCAGATCTGTAAATTAGCATGAGTACAGAGCACTGCACATTAGCTTGGCTCAGTCTGCTTAGTCAGAGAGGGCAAAATGCAAACACTGGATCACTGAACCTGCTGAATCCATGTGAAGGGATTACTTGAAGAAAATAACCTCCCTGACACAGACCACACTCTATCTCACCACAGATAAAAGAACAAGGTATCATTTTGTATTTTCTTTAGTGGGGATTTCACCAAGTTTAGCCACAAATTAGATTCCTTCAAAGTAGAGAGGATGATTGGCAAAACTGTATTCTATTTTTTTTCTCATTTTTCCTTTGAAACTCCTTTTGCTTTCATCAGTGTAAAGAACAGACAGACACATCAAATTAAAGACTTGGAATGGGAGGATCAAACAAATCTTATCAGGCTGCAGGAGAGAAGAGAAATTATTTGAAAGGTCCAGTTGTCCATGTCATAATCTCTCCTGCTCATCCCCAAAACAATGGTAAAGTGTTTGCTAAAGGCTCTGGAAGAATATGGACAGCTGCTCTAGCAAACAAACAGGAGTTCAGGTTTTTAAGAGCTTTAACATCGCAGCAGCCTTGTGCCACTGAGGAACTAAGACACAAAGAGATGAGTGATTTTCCATGGTTACAGCAAGCAGAAGACTCCTCACCACAGGTTCTCTGCATTCCCTTTTTTTATTAACTAACCCCATACATAGTTGTGGAGTTCAAATATACCCCATTTTCCTTATAAAAGGAGAAAGACATTGATTTGTTTTCTGAAACCTGTGGCTGTTTATAGGTGTGGGACACCTTTGTTTCTTCTCGCTTGAGCTGAGATGAAGTAATTTTCAGGATTTTTTACTTAATTCTTGAAAAGGATTATACTGTTGGTCCCTTTAGAAGCAACTGGTATTATCCAGTTTTAAAGAAAAATAATGAGGTTTCCCATTCACTTCCATCTATACAAAGAATATATTTGCACTCAGTCTTTTATGTTTGTATTTTAACGTAAATATTGCAAAAATATAATGTGCGGAATGGAAAAATGTTATGGTTTTTCTATGGTACATTTTGATGTTCTGTCTACAACTTCAAAGCATTCACTTCTTGAATTATTTGTAAAGAAAGAAATTCTTTGCAAAGAAAGAAATGCATGGTAACAGCCCATAATCTGCTTGCATAACTTGCTCACGGTCTGTTGTGGTGATGCACAGGGTGTGATGCGTGTGTAACGTTACCTCGTCACACTGGCAGGGAGATCTGGAATGCACTGGATCTGTGTGAGAAGGCCATCTCATTCTGTGACCTCTGCAAGAACAGTCTCTCTTTGTCCAAAATGATTTTAAGGAATCCTGGGGGAGTGTTGACAGTGACTTTTAAAAATTAAGCTATGAAACTTGGTTTTCTAGTTACATTTTATAAAATAAGAGAGGACAATTTGGGGAAATTACCCAGACACTTTTGTGCACCTTTCCAGATGAAATGCAGTTGGCTTTGTTTTTCTTGAAAATTCCATCTGATCTTGTAAATTTTCTCTTTAAAAATCAGCAAGAGACAAGAAATTACATTACTGGTCATAGTGAATGAAACTGGAATGACTCCTTTTTCTCTGTATTTAAGTCCCAGGCACATCTTATCTCTGCTTTGTAGCTTGGTATTTTCTCCAGTGACTTCTGGTGAGCACCCAGTTCTTTGCACACCAAGATTCTCATTTCAAAAAACAACTAAACCCTTATGAACGTGCTCTAGGTTTTCTTAGACCAGCTAAGATAACTCTGACAAGCACAGACTGAATCTATTTATTGTCAAAAGATGTCCAAGTAGAATACTTTAACTGAAAAAAGATCAATTATGTTAAAAGGTCTATTGCTCACTAGGGGATCGCAGAATCCCAAAGTACAATGAAATGCGTGGATTGAACTTCAGAAGTATTTCCCCTCAATGTACATTTTTCAATTATTTTCTTTTTTTTTTGGCTGCTTAATTGCTTCCTCTGTATTTCTTCTCTGTGGGAGAATTAGAGAGTGATTCTGAAACAGGAGGATGTCATATTTATTCTGTAGGCATTAAGAGTTCTAATTATTCCCTGATGATTCTCATACACAAAGCATTATATTTATGATGCTTTTTCTTAAATGATTAAACATGTGTTGGTTAAATGTTTGCTAAATATAAGGGCATCACATCCTTGATGCTGCTTCTCAGTAGGAAAATAATAAGGAAATAGTAGGTAGCTGTTACAGGAAAGTCTTTCCCAATAGACAGTAGCTATTTATCAGAAAGATACAGGCTGTCCTGTTTTTAAAAATATATATCTAATTATACCACATATTTTTTAATATGTGGTTCCATCTAAATTGTTTCCTTTTTGTTGTTGTTGTTTATGATTTTTCCTGTTTCACATCTGTTCTGTCTACTCTTCATCACATAAATAAAACCTTTTGAGGTTTGACTTTGTAAAAATATATCTCAGGTAGCTCATTAGAGTCACTTCTTTGTTTCCAAATTGGCAACAACATTTCTTTTAAAAGTTCTTGCCTTCAGCATCCTGGAGATCAAATGGAGTGTGTGCAAAGAAAACCGAACTGAAGGACACAGTGTGGAAATTAAGTAGGGAAAAGCCCTGAGTGGCTGCCCTAGGGATGTAGACCTTGTAAAAGTTGTCTCTGTCTTTCCATTTTGTCTGGGACCTGTCCTTGCCTGCTGCTTTTTCTCCCTTCTTCTTTTTTTCATATTGACACTTGGGATTCCCTTTATCTAATTTGTTCTTCCCTTAATTGACATTATTTCCTTTATCCCTTAACAGCTCCGCTTTCTTGCCAGCTCTCCTTCTCCTTTTCACACACAGGCTGCATGCTGAAATTGCTGGCGTTGCCCTATTCCACAGCATTTTCAGTTACTTATTTCTTATTTGCAAGCTGCCATCAGTGGGAGGGGTGACACTGGCATCTGATGCAAAATTCTGCACCTGCACATCAGCTCCCATCCTCTGTTCAGAACATGGTTGCCAAAAGCCTTGAATGATACTCTGGGTGTATGTGTGTGTGCCAGCACAAGAGGTACAGTGGGAAGAGCTGCTAGAAAAGCATGCAGGAGCATGCTTGTTAAAAGGGGTGTCAGTGGGGAGATGAGAAAAAACTACTCAGGCAAGCCCTTATACCAACTCTCAAACTGTCTGTTGAGTCTCTCTCTCCACCCTTGGCAAGTTTGGCATATTCTGAATTTTTGGTAACTCCTTCCCTGCTCTCAGTGGGAAATACATGCACATCCTAAAAGGATGTTACTTTAATCTTGATGTAAATAAGGAAGAAATGATGGATGCCACTGTCATCATTATATCTCTTTCATCAAACCAATAGCTTTTAAGAAAAACAAAACACAGAAGCAGCAACATATATTACTCTTGGTAGTGCATAAACTAGGTGAGCTAAAATAACCATGATCTTCATGGGTATTTGATTGTTCCAGTAGAACATGTCAAAATAAAAGGGACGAAATGCGTAAGGTGTTATTTATGTAATGAGGATGGAGTGAAGCTTTGAGCCCCACATGGACTTAGGGCTTGAGGTTTTGTAGGCCAAAAAAAAAATGCTTTGAAAAATTCTGTCCTTCTTGGTGTAGTGTAGAGAGACATTCCAAAGATGTATGTCAGTGGGGGAATAAAACGAGGTTCTGAGGGCAGGAAGTACAGCTTCACCATGGCACTGAAGGATGAAGAGAGACGTGGCTGGCTGGGGAACGAGCTTCACTCTTTGAAGCAGCAACTGGGTAAACACCATTGCTCTGAGATGTCATATTTCATTCCTCCAGTCATTGACCAGCTCTTGAGAGCTGAACATCACCAAGAAATGCATTTTTCAGCGCTGAGTGACTGGTAAGTTGGGCAAGCCTTAAATGTGTAAATCTTTGTATGTCAGGAGCAGGCTGTGTGTGGGGCTGCAGATAAAAAGATATGATGAAATGGATTTCTTCAAAGCAGTTTTATTTCCTGGGCCTGCTGTACTGCATAACATGTAAATTCAGAACGGCTCCACTGAATCCAGGGATGGATGGCATTTACTCTGCTGCGGCTGAGATCAAAGTGAATCTGGAAGACGTATGCATTTTAGTGCCCGTAACATTATGTATTATGCACACAAACCGACAACTCCTGAGCTCAGTTCCTGCTGTTAAGTGCCTTCCTCGCAACCTGCAAAGGCAGATTCTTTAATTAACCTTTAAATGATAATTATTTCACTGGCAGTGCACCAACCTAGAATCAAAGTAACTCAGTTCATCCTGTAGTAGGCTTGTCTCTGGAAGATATGTTAGATTATCCGGAGTACCTTGTTGAAGCTGAAGACTACTTCACCTTCTTGTTTTTTTCTGTATCCTGGTGGATTGGTGGGCAAATAGGATAAGGATATGGAGATAGATGGGAAAGGGCAGATGATTTGCTTTCCTGAGAACATTACAGAGTGGAAAAGGCAGAGTGCAGTGAAGCGTCCTTGGGGAAGCAACATGAAAATGTACTGGGAAGTCCAAAGGAAAATTGTCCATCTTTGTGACGTTGGAAATTACCTAAATGGGCCTTACTGTAAGAAGCATTGCTGTGAAGATAGGGAAAGACTTGCTATGACATTTGAGAGACATAAATCCATTAGATAAGTGATAGTACTTGCCGTCACTTCAGTGAGCTGGGCACGGAGCTGTTCTGTTGCATGGGTGGCTGGTTCTCATGCCTGGCTTATTGGCGCTACAGAGAACAATAGGTTAATTCCTCTCGAAACAAGGGAGGCAAATGATTTCCCAGGCATTTGTCATGTTCAATTTCTGACCGTCCCCTCATTCCTTGCTGAGTTTTATGCATTAAGTCCATACATATCCTGATAGTTCTGTACGATCACCTGAACGAAACACATGACGAAGTGCTAAGTAAGCAAAGAGGTGAAGACAGATTGTTGCCTCCTTTAGGTCTCTCATAGTGTTGTGTCCCTAAAAGCTATGGGAGGATTGTCTTCCTCTGCCTGGGATAGAGATGCCACTGAAGAGGAAACATGTCTAAACATGTTGCTATTCACCAAATGATGCAGAGCCATCATTTTAGAGAAAGTGATGATGTCAGGGCAAGCAGCCTTCTCTTTTTCCCACAACTTGCTTGTTTCCTCCAGGTTTTCAGGAAGAAACTGCCATGAAATAAAAGAACAGAAATGGTGAGTAAACCGTGTTCTGCTTTCAGGGCATCTTTTCAATCTGATTGGAAATCTCCCTGAGAGTGATGATACTGCCTTTTGTTATATAACTCCAAACTGTCCCAAGAAGCTTGATACTCCCATCTTCACCTTTTTGATTCTGCCAGCAGCTTTTCTCTGGAGGTGTGCTTTACTCTTCACTAAAGCCACATTGTGGCTGTGCACACAATTCACTAGTTCCCATTTATTCCCACGTGCTCATCAGCAAGTCTCTCATCTGAATGACTGGAATATATTGCTTTCTCCAGGCTAGTAAAGTAAGAATAAATGGATGAGACCACATTCCTTATCTCCAGACTGCAGAAACTTTTGTCAATCCACAAGATAGACTGGGCAGAAGCAGAATGCATAACAAGATCATTTGGGGTCATGGTACAATGATTAGATTCCTGCAGCCTGTGTTACTGTAGATTAGTACTCTGACTCCCTGGAGGAAAAACAAATTTGAAATTCTGCACTGCAGCCAGATGCCAGGCAAGCCATCATAAACAGAGTGTGAATCGGGGAAAAAACTCATGTCTTTTTTAAGGTACTGAGATCTTTTCCCAGCAAACCCTAATCTTGGTCTTAAATGGAAAGCTCAGTTCACCTTGCAATGCTGTACTCAAATGGGATATTTCTGGCTGCTTGCATTGATCACAGCTGTGGTTTGGTAAGCTTTAGGAGTGGTGCTTTTTCTTGAAAGAGGGAGAGAGGTCAGAAATGCACAAATCTCTAACTCTGACAGAAAGTTTTCAAGAGCTTTGTGGTAAGACCTAGACAAAATTGACCAGGGATTACCTTTGTGTTGTGGAATCAGTTACGATATCCACTGAATATATGTGAGAGACCACAATGTACTTCTTAGAAATAAACAAGTACTGAGCATGACACAGGCCAGGGGTGTGGTCTTTATTCTGCGCTGGCAAAGGGAAGTTTTCCAGGTTTTGGATGTCTGGCTGTAATTTCATAGCATACAGAGTAAAGGGCATTCTCCAGGTCAAAGCTGATGTTCATTTCTAGTCTGTACATTTGCTCCTGGGACAGGGGTTTATCAGTGTTCCTCTCTCACTTGACTTTTGCAGCATGGTAGCTGCTTTGGATGTGGTTTGGCTTATAGAGAAAAAGGGCTTAATCCTGATTTAGAGGCAGCCCCTTAGAGTGCTTGGGAGCAAGTACTTTTGTCCAAAATCTTGGCATCATGTAACAAGAGAAGTTCAGATTTCTCTAGACACACTACATACCTTCCATGGAAAAATACTGTTGTAGGAAGCTGGATTTCTAATACAAGGATCAAGCAGG
Organism: Eulacestoma nigropectus; assembly: GCA_013397775.1. Classification (NCBI taxonomy): domain Eukaryota; kingdom Metazoa; phylum Chordata; class Aves; order Passeriformes; genus Eulacestoma; species Eulacestoma nigropectus. The sequence goes on along the minus strand of VZTE01004350.1, from coordinate 3,978,690 downwards.
GAATTAATAATTAATTTTAAGGAAATAATCAAGCCTCATATGATAAGAAGAAAATAATAATTCTCTTAACAGAGCACAAACCCAAACTCCCTGATCCTTCTTTTTTATGTGGCAAAAGAGAAACATTTCATCCTGCCAAAAACCAGAAAACAACAACAAAAAGGTGTTAGCAAATGTGATCTTATTCCAGCAATGTCCAACCTAAGAGAACAATTTGTGCTTCTGCCAGTAGATACTGCAATTGGATACTATTTTGTGGCAGCAGAATTGTTGTAACTGCTGTGAAGGCACAGCATGCTGCTAAAAACCTGGCAACTTTTATGAATGCCATTTATATTACTGTAGGCTTTCTATAAACAGTGGCAATAAAAAGCTAAACTGTTTTAGAAATAAGATGCAGATATTAAAGATGAGTTTTTCTGCAACAGTAATGCCTTTTGGCAAGTGTGCTGACATTTAAAGAAAACATAAAAATAAAAATAATAAAAGTATCTCTTAGAGATAAAGATTTTCTAACTGCAGCCTTGACAGCAAGCAGAACCCCTTCCACAAGACAGAGCAGCAGCTGCAGAAATTAAACAGAATTCATTTGCTTGCTAATCTTGCAAGACCATGGGGACAGAGCACTGCTCCCAGGTAGCAAAGGCATTTCTTTTATGGATGAATATCACAGGGGAAGGAGCAAGTTTTTTGGCTGCCCTCTGATGCATGGCTCCACTAGGTAGAGCACAGCTTTACAGATATTTATGTTGACCTATTTGAGCTCATATATTAAGAATTTAATACTAGTTTGTTTGTTTGGCTTTGGTTTTGGTTTTTGGTTTGGATTTTTGGTTTGGTGGGGTTTTTTGAGCTGTCGCACTCTAGGGTTTTCTTTTGGGTCAGAGGGCTTTCTAATGAAGACCTTGAAACACTTATTTATGGGCATCATGTAACAGGCCATGCCTGATGTCACGGATATATATTTGAAAGCTTTGAACTACATCAGCTTTGTTAGTTTTCATTCTAACTATAATTTCTATTGCCTTCTAGAGTTGGAGAGGTTTCCTTTCAGTCAGGTTTAAAATAAATTTTCTCCAGAAGATCCCTGAGCTGAAAATGGCTGGAGGTTAAGGAACATGCGTGGTCTACTTTCATATTCTGCACTAATCATGTCCTTTTAGCCATCACTAGAGACTGGCTACTAGGGTTTGGTCTGAACTATTGAAGATGTTCCCCTATTCACATTTTCTTGTGTACTGGTGATGTTTTCCATCAAACAGCTGCTGGGGAAAAAACAAATGGGGAACATGATGGGAAATATCTTGCTGGTTTTAAGCTCCAGGATCCTTTCATGCAAGAACAGCTGTATACTAGCAGATCAGTCATGTAGACAGTCTTACACCTTGCAAGAATGATCCCTCCATCCCAGGAGACCTCAGTTTCAAAGAGGGTGTGTATAAGTGTGTTTTGTGCTTTCCTGCATGATTTAAAATATTAATAGAATCCCACTCATGCTTAACCACAGAGAATTTAGAAAGTTTTATATATTGTGAACTTATGAGGTACTTATAGCCATTTAAACTTAATCATGGGCTAATGGAGTAGTGTGGGAATTGTGTGTGCAGCTTTCCCAACAGAAAGCTGTTGCAAATACACTGGGCACCTGCTTCCCAGCCCAGCAGTGGGGCCAGGGTTTGCAGGGGTGTGTCTAAGATTAGGTTGTAGTTCATTGTCTGCAGCACTAAAATTATGCCTACCCAAGCTGAGTTCAGTGCCTGCTATTTATCTTACCTGGAGCAGGATAACAAGAGGCTATGATATCAGTGCCTACTCTCCTGATCTTAAGCGATTATTTCTCCCATGTTGTAGGAGGCTGTGAATATAAATATAGTTAAATATAGTTTTACCCCCATTTCCCTATTGTTCCACAGAAGCTTGAATTCTCTCTGCTGCATTTAGTATTAGCTATCTTGCAGAGCTGGGTACAATGTATAACACTTTTTTTTTTAAAACGAGACTTTATTTTCCCTTCTATTTGTGGACTTCTGGTGAACAGATCGACATTTTCTCAAAGTTATTCAGTGTGAAAATAATTAGGGACATCGAAGCATGAAGTTTGAGGGAAAATGGAAAAGGAAGGATGATTCACTGGCTGTGTATCGCTTCTTTAGGGATGATATTTACTGAGCACTGAGATTCAACACCCAAGCTCTTTGCATTCAATTCTCTAACTTCAAGGCTTTGTTTCTCTTGTTTGAATTATAAGGAATCAGGAATCAGCATAGTGGAGCTTTTTTCCAAAAATAATTGCTCTCTACATTAAATCTGAAATGTTTGCTTACAATGGCATTTTGAATAAAAGTTTAAGCCCACATAAATTTGTGAGAATTGGACGTTGTGACTTAGGTTTATGAATTTATCTTAAGAAACTTATTTAAATCTTTCCTGAAAAATGAACAGAACTTTTTTTTTAATGCTAATACCAGTTTATTCATTAAATAAATGTTTCTGCAGTTTTCAGTTGCTGAGGAAACAAATCCAAAAACTACCACGAGTCAATCTATTAGTAGTAGTGTCAGTAATTAGATTTGCCAGATATGTTTAACAAGAACTATGGAGCTGGGAGAGGCAGTCTGTGCTTCCTCCATTACCCTCACATCCTTTCCTGAGTGCGTTTTTGCACTCAGAGCTCCATCAAGTTCCTGTGGGATTCTTTAGAAATCTTCTTTCAAAGCTAACTGGGGGAGGCTGGGCAGAGTGTGCGACTGAGCCCTCCACACACAGAGGTGTCATTTGGGCTGCTTTAGGATACCAGGGGTCTGTGGGCAGTGAGCTGAGGGGAAACAGGACCTGCAGGGTATCAGAATCTCTCTAGAGGAGCAGCTGGATGTCACTCAGCACATCCTACATCTCTGGAATGACATTAAACATATTTTTATAGAATCACAACATTGCTGAGGCATCTCTGGAGATCATCTAATTCAAAGCCCATGATCAAAGTAGGGACAGCTAGGGCAAATTGTCCACAGTCATGGCCAGTTGTTTTTAATCATCTCCAGAGATGGGGTCTCCATAACTTCCCTTTGCAACCTGTTCCAATCTTTCTATACCCTCACCTAAAAAAGTTTTTTCCTGTATATTGAGGTGCTCAGGTGCCAGGGCAGCTTAGAATCCTGTTATGTCTAGCTTGAGTGCTGTGGTCACCAGTCATCTTTCGCTAACACATCCGGGTCCTTTTCTGCATGAGAATGGGAAGTGCAGGCAGCTGTGTGCAGGGCTGGGAGCAATGTGCCACTGACAAAAGATGTTTCAAACTGATGTCTCTTCAGTTGCTAAAATCAGAGCATATTACGCTATATTCGCAGTGGTCAGATCCGTGTGATGGGTAAAATGATGTGACTTTAATTTACCTGATGCTCAGACTTCCTTGTGTCCCACCAGAACACCCTATGTTTCCCAATATATGCTGGGATATTTAGAACTACATTCCACCTGTCCCATGGGGCAGAGTGTTTCAAAGGGAAAGGAATCATGCTGCCTCCACCAGGAACACAGTAGCGGGGGAATCTCACCCAACTTCTATCCAGGGGAAAGAACATCAGCATCCTATACATAATTCCTAAAATTTGCTAGTGGCATAAACATACAGGGGTAATTCGCAAGGCAGGGAGGAATCAGTTATGCTGTAGGTAGGCACCCTAGGCGACACCACATTGATGGAGCTTTTCGTGAGGAAATAGAAAAAAACAAATAGCTTTCCTGTTCAGCGCAGCAGCCCAAGGATGTCAGCTGCAGGAACTGATTAATCTGGGGTAAGCAGGGGTGTGAATGCAGAGCGAGCGATCCTGCGGTCAGTGCTGGAGCGCGGCTGCTCCAGGCAGGAAACACAGAGCAGCTCATTGTGTTCCTCCCCATGCACCCACGGGCAGCTGCTGTGCCACACATCCACGCCCAGGGCTGCCTCTGGAACCCACAGCCTGCACCACGCACCAGGAAATCCTTGTGTCCACCTGACAAGCTGGTTTCAGACCAGGAAACTTCTCAATAGGAGATGCATATCTGCCAAGGAATTGGGAAAGGGCCCAGCCCTGGTGATAGCACAAGAAGTTGTCTGCTGAGTCAGACCAAGGGGCTGCCCTGCCTGGGACTGTCACCAAAGGGGTCAGGGTGACCCTGTGAGCCTGGGTGCTGCCTGTGGGTGGTTCTCCTCGTGCTTCCCTGCATCTGCAGTCACTGGATGAGCAATGTGAGGTGGCACATCCTTGCCTATTTCCTTCAGTGTTTGTGCAGAGCTGTTTGCCATGATTTATTTTATTTATTTTGAGGATGTGAGTATTGCTTGCTGCCTCCAGCTTCCTGTGGCAGTAACTTTTGTGGATTTTTATAATTCAATGGTATTGTTTTGTTGTTGTTTGGTATTATTATTATTGTTATTATTACGTAACAGTGTATCTTAGGCCCTGCTCTGAAGATCAACACTCTATCCAATAGTCACCTAATATAATAGCCCTTGGTACCTTTCCAGTGAAGGAAGCCAGCCACCAGCCACTCCCTTCTAGTCATTCTCTGCCTTTCATCTTTCTATGACTGAAGCAGGAACAAAACCAGATTTCCCCCAATGGCAGGATAAGGAGGGTTGCAACATTTCCTTCTGCTCCAAGATAGATCTGCACACCTGCTAGATGGAAGTAATTATTAGTATCACTGTTGCTGTGGTCTGAGAATTTTATCTTGTGATGATTGTGTACTTAGGAACTTACTGATTGTCACAGGTAGAAAAAGGCTGGGTGAAGAAAAATCCATACACAATCATCATTTGAGTCAAAATCTGAATATCTCTCTACTAATTGTTGCAGATGTGATTGTATATACCTAGGCTATAGTTCTGCATGACCTAAGCTCAGCAGAGGACAAAATATGACCCATGATTCTAAATCCTTGAAGAAAGGTACCATGTATCTTCCTCTTTCTTCTAGAGACAAAATATGCCTTAAGTATTTAAGGACATCATCCTGCTGCTATCAACAGGAACTTCACCTTGTAGTAACACCTCACCTTCTAATAACACCACACCACACCATTTTGCTAGCATGAACAATCACAAAAAGAGAATTTCCATGCATATGGTGGTGGATTTTAAGCTAATGTCCCAAGAAGGAGACTGGAAACAGTACTATGTGATTCTCCTGACCCTTGGAACAAAATGAAAACATAGCTCAAATGGCTCATAATAATCTGTAGGCTTAATATCTGAAACAAAAAAATCAATGCAGAAATCTGAATAATGGATATGTTTGAGGAACTTTATCCTCCCCAGAGTTAAGCAAAAATAAAAGGTGAAATTTATCAGACACACTATTGGGAATTCATTGAAATCTGTTCTGTGGGAAGTGATGTGGGCAGATATCTTCCCCCTGCAGATCCATAATGCAACTTTCATAGAAATAATTTAAACTTGCCAATTCCACCATAAGAAAGCTGCCAGTTTGTACAGAGTTGGTGAAATTCTGCTGCTTGTTATTGCAAGCTCTTGATCAGTCCTTTTGAGTGGAATTTTTACTGCAGCCACAAGCAACTTGGGTTCTTCACAACAGGAATAAAAGGATTACAACTTTCAGTTAAAACTAGATGACTTTTTTTTTCTTCCCTTGAGAGGAACATGGGAAAATGAGAATTAGGTTTTAGTTGACATATCCCTGATTATTTTTCATCCTTTTCCTTTACAGAAATCTTAGGAAACAAAAATTGTTCAGCGAAAGTTGGTGTCTCTATTAAGAAGAAAGTTTCTGTAGAAGCAAAAACATTCAAAAAACTATGTATCCTCAAAAACCTGACTCTCAGATGTAGTCCATCCCCCTGAGAAAACTTAATTTTGATTTATTTGGCTGTGAGGAAAGGCAGCCTCTGGAGCTCCCTTGCTGACTCTTTCCACTTGGGATTTTGCTGACATGGTTCCTATGAGATTTGCTGACCATTTCTACAGGTGTCTGAAGTGCAGATTTGTTGTGAAAAGAGCAGATCTAGAGAATAAATAAGTCTTTTCAGGTGTACCTCATACTCTTCCTTTGCTTGAAGAAAACTTCCTTTGAACAGGCTGAAAATAAAGGGTTTTTTCTGTCAGCTGGCACCAAACACAGTGTGATTCATGTCTTGAGGTTGTTAGGATGATTCTCTGCAATCTCTTGGCCTGGGACCCAGCTTGGAAACAGCGCTGCAAACACAGAATATCTGTTCTTTGTTCTCCACGTGGCTGATAGTTTTTCTTCCTGCCCTAGGGAAATCTCACTGCCTGTATATAAAACACATCGCTGATTTCTCTGAACTTCACTTATTTACATTCTCACAGATCCTTTTTAATCAGGCAATTTACTAAATTTGTTTTCTCCAGAAATAGCACGGCATTAACTTGTGACAAATGACATTTCAACTTGTGACATCTCTCACTTAAATTAGTTTCAAGTGATTTTGAGTAAATGTGTGATTATATTAAGCATGAGTTTTAAAAGAATATTTTGCCATCCAGTATTCCACACAGTAATGAGGTAGAAATCCTTCCCATCTCACCTTTCTTTGGCAGTGTGCATTGAGCTCAATGACTTCAAGGGCTAAAGCACGAAGGTTTTGCACAGAAGAACTAGAAGAGTTGACTCACAGAGCATTAAGAAGAAAAGACGATAGAAGCATGTCACAATAAATCCAGGTTCTTAAGGGCCTGTTAAGGGGAGTGGGAGGGAAGATCCCTAGTAATCTTTATATATCTGACAGGTATCAGAGGGAAGTGTGTATCAGTGTATCATTCTAGTGCTCTCTAATCCTGCTTTGGAATCTTAACAATCTGTAGGATTTTATGCATTAAGTAATTTCTTCTCTATTGTAGAAAATAATGCTTAAAAAACATAAAACTTCAGCAGTTTAAAAGTAAACATTAAAAAAATGAGAAAGAAATTGGTTGTGATAAAGAAAAGAGATTCTGAATTAAAATATTCCCTTTCAAAGGACCAAAGAGAACAAGACATCAACATGTCTCCATTTCTCACCAGTTCAAACATGTTATTTCATATCAGAAACCTCCTGCATACTCTCCTACCACTGGCAGCAAGCTCTCAGACTGCCTGCTAGGTGAACAGGGAGCTTTATTTAGTGCAGACACCTGGAAACAGAAGGTCTTTCCCATTCCCCGGCACTGTAGCTCTTCTACTGACTAAAACCTCAGTTAAAATAAGTATTATTCAAGCTGTTGATGTTCTACTATACAAGGTTTCAGCTGTGTGTCACTACATATATCAAGGCTTCTTAAAAAAAAAGTATTAAGAAGCAGCTGTAGTGTCAACCCGAAAATGCTGTAAATGTTTCCGGATCCCAAGAGATTATGAGGAATAAGAGAAATGTGAGGGTTCTTTTAATAGCAATAAAAATCTAGCTTGATTTTTATTGATTTTTTTTTTTTTATCACTTCAGTCTTCAATTTGCATTTATGTCACATTTTCTGTCTTTTCTCCAAAATCGCAAGGAATGAAATCTACTTGAAAAACAGTGAAGAAGCAAGAGAAGGAAAACCAAGGCAGAAGTGTTAACTGGTTTAATGTCATTGAGCTTAAAACATCAAATATTTTGAAAGCCAGAAATGTGATGCTGTTCCCTTTGTTTAAGAAAAAAAAAAAAAATCCTATTTATCAAAAAATAGCTCAGTTTATTTAAAATATAAAAATGATTGCTAATTAAAAATTAAAAAAACCCCAAACAATCACTCAGGAAAGAAATAGTGAATAGCAATTAACCATCATTATTCCATATGCATGTGGTTATTTCTTCTTCTTTCTTTTTTTTTCATATATACTCTTTTAATGAAATAATTGTGTTTAACTTGAAAGGACCTTTAAAATTAGTCACTTTGTCAAATAACCACATATAAGCACCAGGGAACAATTAGGCTGTGGTAAAGAAGATGTGATTTTCATACTAGGACTTCTGATTTCTGTTGCTAGAAACCCTTGTTGCAGCCATCTTTTGTTCTGATGAACACATCTCTTTATTTCAACAGTATAACAAAAAGGCATATAATTTTAGACTTCAAAACTCTTTCTATACATTTAAGTTTGTTTTGGTTTGCTTTTGGGTTTGTTTCTGTGTCCCTGCCCTTGACAAGCAGTCAATCTTCAATACAAGCTTTATGATTTACAGCTCATGCAGCTGGATCAAAACAGCTTGTGAGGTTCAGGTTGTTATATCAGTCTTCTCCAGAACTACAGGATATGAATAAACATAGAAAATTTAGGCTGCATATGGTAATAAAAGGCCACATATCTTGACTTCTGCATTTAGCTACTAAAAGGCAGGAAAAAGCATTTAATATGTATGGAAATTTCAACTCTAAACTGGAAACTTTATTTAGCAATCCTCTGAAAGCCTTCTTAAGACTATTACAAGTGTGAACAAACAGAAATAACACTGAAATCAAACGTTATTTGCAAACTTACTTAAAAGGTGAGGCACTGAAAAGATTTTGAGCAGAAGGAGAACTTTACATGTTGGAAGAATCCATAGCCTCCACTAGCTTTAAGGCTTGATTTGCTCTTCTTTCTGTTTTCCACATGGAACAGTGGTTCTGCAGCATTTCTGGGATTTCTTTGTTACAGAAAGGCTGGATTCTGCCCTCTTCCCCATGCTGCACCGCTGTGTAACTGCTGCATGGTGCCCTGACAGTAAATAGGATGGTACTCGTGGGTGGCAGGGATGATGTTATGACTGAGATCATGTATATTTCCATGCATTTGTTTTAAGCAAAATGAATAATCTGATAAGAAAAGGCCAGTATAAAAGGAGACACATAACAGTTATTTGTTTGGGAAATATGTCCCAAAATATGCTCATAAGTACCGTATTTCTGACTCATTTTTCAAATACAGTTAAACTGAGAAGGGTAGCTATACAGATGTTCCTCTCGCATGATTGAAGTTCAAGTTAGTTTTCATAGGTATATAAAAGCTTAGAAATAAAAATGCATCAAAACTGTTAGAATATGTTGGCAGTGAGAACAGAAGAAAAAAATGTGAAATTTGAGTAACACTTTTAAAAATATGTATTTTCCATAGAGAAGTCCCAAGAAAAATTCAACCCTGAAAGGTAGAAAAATGATTTGTGTACAGCTTGCTCCTTGCCAGCATGTCAGGTACATTTTTTTGACCTCTTCAGCCGTAGACGTTTTCAGCCTAAAAAAAGTTGGCTGGGAGCAGCAAACTGCTCTTTGGAGAGGCAATGAAGCTCATGTGGTAGGAAGAAAGTTATCATAGGCAGGTACCTGCACAAACAGACAGAAACCAGCTAAGCTTTTTGTAGTTCTTATCTAAACTTCTGACAAACGTGATGGGACTTGGCTGGCCATTCCTGGTCAGTGTAAAACTAGTCCATATCCATCAAAGTTTTCTCTGACTTGGAATGATGTTTATGTGACTCATGTTACAGCAGGAACCTTCAGGGAGGAGAGTGTTGGAAGGGGGAAAGAAAAGAGGAGGAAGAGGCTAAATTTTCTCATTTCAAACTGTCTGGAGAATGTGCATGAGATGGGAAACCTGACTTCATACACCAGGCAGAACTCAGCTTGTTGCTGGATTCTGCTTGCTTCAAGATATCCAAATTGCAGATGAGCAGAGTTGTTTCCATTAAAATTATTTAATCATATGAGTCTCAAAATATGTCAGAAATATAAAGAGATAAAGAAACAAAGGAGTCTGGGAATGAAATACTAAAGACACTGATCATAAAGTTGTGATTAAACATTTTTCTGTCAAAATGTCTCTGTGGACAGAGTAACTTTTATTTACAGAACATGTTTGTCCAATACATTTAGATTTCAGTGTTTTCAGATATCTTACTTTTAATAACAAAATATATCTAAGAACAGAGAGAAGTGGTTTAAAAATACTTTTACTCAGAAGTTACTCTCCAATAAAATAATACAATAAAATTCTGTGAGTGCAGAGGAAATTTCATTGTTTCTTAAAGTAGAGCAAAAAAATGCATCACATTCATATAAATTGGGGATTTTAAAACAAAATCTTATTTTCCGTTACTAACGTATTTTCAACTTCCTGACTTTTAAAATTGAAGAGCTGTCGAGAAGAAACACCTTTAGGTAATCCATTGCATTTATATCTCTCTAAAAAATGTTGAATTCAGAGTATTGATTTATGTAGAAAAAGAAAAAAAGCCCTTGCAGTGTCTCTAAACCTTTTACTTTTTCAGCTTTCTAACTTCAAGGCTTTATTGTGTAGCAGATTTACATCTGACATTTGGAGTAAATTTCAAGAGGTCTCAGAAGAACCTGAGCTCTACAAGCATGCAGTACCCTTTAAAGTCTAACAGCAGAGTCACTCTAGTCCAGATCTGCATTAAAGAAGGCAGAGCTGGGTAATTCGGTGTTCTCAGACTCCAGATTTGTAGGCTGTTATATCCAATCAGTGTGATCATTTTAGTGTTATGTTCAAAAAAATGCTATTCTACAGCACCATCTCTGCCACACTGACATAATAACAAATATGGGGCTCCAGTGATGTGGTGCAGTTGGAATTACTTTGTATGGTATGAGTGTACATAAACAAATATACTGAACTTTTAATGTAATCTCTTTCGAGTAGGAAAAATAGACAATATATCAACTTATGCAGGCTGTAAACCCACTAAGTAAGCCATCAGCGTGTTTTATCAGTCTTGCCTCTTCCTATGAGCCATACAATATTTTGTGACCCTTCCAAAACCCTTCACAGCCTTCATCTATTTATCCATAGAGATCTCTGTGACTGTCCATATGCCCTCTAATCCAGAGTCTGCTCTCTCACTTAACTAGAGTCGGCATTTAACACAGGAACCAGAGGCATGCCTCCACAGACACAAATCTAGCTTGTTATTGTTTTTATTTAAAGCTTTCCCTTATCCATTCCCACTTCTCATTCTCTTATTGTTGGACTAATCCCAGTGTATCTGAAGATTTTTCTTTGCTGTGACAGTAGTCTCAGTTTTCCATAGTTCCCAAGCCAATATAGATGGACTACAGATATATGTGTTTCTAGGTACACCATTTGTTTTTTGATCCTTTTTCATTGTGACTCTGCAAAATGAAAAGATGTATGTCTTGTTTGTGCTTCCAAGAAGGAAAGTACTATATAGGAGAATTAAGGGGTTTTGTGACTGTTTTCCTGGCTTCTCTCCCATTATTTTGACTGCGTTACACTTTGGAGAAAATCTTTTTTTATATCTGGGTAACCATCAATCTGTAAAAATAGCATTTAGTCAGAGGAAATAAACAAAAACATGTTTGCTTTTTAAATTTTGATTCTTGGTTTTGATTTTTTTTTTTTAGTCCTACATGGCTGAGTAACTCTCTAACTTTCCAACAAAACCATTCTAGATTTCTGTGTTTGCTTGTTTGTGAGCCAAGGTGACAATTTTTTTCACACTGTTATATTTCAGCTGAAAAGAACATTCATGTGTAGCAAAAACAGCAATATGCATGAAATTTGAGGGGGACAGAATAAAATATGGTAGAGCAAAGTGGAAGGACATCCCAAAGACCTCATGCCAACCGCTGTGTTACTGCATATCTGTTTCCCTTCCTACACAACTGTAGTATGTTGCTTTTCCTTTTTTGCAAATACTGATAATATCAAGGCTCAAACACTTACAGATCTGGTTTGGGAAGCACTGTGACAGAGCCATGTATTTGCTTGAACTTGAACCTTTCAAAAGCTGAATCCCGAATCCTGTCCTTCTGGGCTACAAAATACAGAAATAAGAGGAATGTCAGTTTTTATCAATTTTAAATAATTTGTTTCAGCTCATAAAATACCCTCCCAGTCAATTCAACTATCACATTGTCTAGTCTTCGCCTGCAGACTTTTCTTTCTGTTCTTGTGATAATTGCAATATTCAGTGTGCATGTGCATCTTTGATCACTGTTCAGCTGATGTCTCAGTGTGTAGCAGAGGTAAGAGGCTTCCCTCTGCAGCAGATTGATATTTTGTTGATCTCTTGATTACTATAGTGTCATGTTTTACAAAAGGACAAAGAGCTTTTAAAAATTACCAATATCAATTACTCCTTTTATGATCAGTGTCATGGGAGTTACTAATTGTGACTTGGGGGAAAAAAAGTCAAAAGTGAGTATCAAAACCATGATGCTTGAGGTGAGGTAAGGAAGATTTGCTTTTGTCCTATTGTGATCATCTGTGGCTGGGAGCCTTTGTGTCTACTGGCAGAATATACGAGCTACAGGATGCTCATTCCAGCTGCTATGTGAGGTTGCATTTTCTTCCATCAAGACAAGTCAAATACAGATCACCAGCTGTCTGACACTTCCTTCATGAACAAAGAATTGGATCCCCCAGTAATTACTTTTACCGTGACTTCTATGAGCCCTTTGTCAGGCCCAAAATTTGGATTAAAGTCGCATTTCTAAGAGCTAAAGGGCTTACCTGAGATATATAGGATGTATGCTGGATTCATGGGGATTAACAGTGAAATGAATATCCAGGTCCCACAGAAGCAAGTACAAAAACAGCCACTAATGTCGCTACAAGCTGGATAGGACTGCTAAAAAAAAATTCCTAAGTGAAAATAGGACATTTCTAGTTACTCCTACAAGGAAAAATGTCTCTGGAGAATTCCTCCCTGTAAAATAATAATGCAACTTTTGGAGCTTTTGTATTTCCCTATTTCACACTCTGTATCAAACCTGCAGTTATTATGCACAGCCAGATATGAAGCAGTTTTGGAGACTTGTGCAAATATCACCATGTTACTTAGAAAAACACATACTCTGTATGTATATTTAGATCAAAGAGTTTTCTCACAGTTTTACAGTGAGTGTAGTCCATAAAATGATAATGTAGATGTGAGAAATAGTGCAGTCTGAGGTGATTTCAGTGGAAAGAGGGCTTTGTATAAATCACAAATATACTTCAAATGGTCTTTGTCTTATGCAAGCACAGAAATTTCTGATTCCTTCACTTGGAATGGAGGAACTATAGAAATAGAAGAATTTCATTAGTACTTCTTCCCTAATCACTCACAACGACCATCAGCTACTGGGAGAGGGGGTGAAGGAAGTATTCTCAAGCCCCTCAAAACCAGTTGAAAGATTTTAATAAGTTCTGTGGATGTTGAATAATTTGGAGTGAGCACTAAAGGGGGAGTGGCAGTTTCTCCGAAAAATTAAACTGGCTCGGCTAAGTCCTAGAACAGGCATTACTCTCTAAAAGTGCTCAGTTCTCTTTTGCATTCAAACTTGGCTTTTTCCCACCTCAACACTCTTTGAAGCAAAGCATTTAATATGTCAGTAAAATGGGAAAAGGGATAATACTTTTTTCCTTATTCAAGCTATCCTTATATATAGTAGGTACATAATGAGGACAGTCCAGAAGAGGACAGTGAAGTACAAAGCTATAAAATGAGGAAAGATGAGAGAAACTGGAGATTTTCCGTTCAGAAAAAGAAAATGCATAGGAAGGTGCCGTGGTGTTCCCCAAACGTGAAAAATATCACTGAAAAGGCAAAGAGAATAAACTTATTTCTGAGGATAGGTTGGGAAGCCACAGATTTGTACTGAATTGAGCTACGTGCAGGTTAGAAACTGAGGAAAGATTTCTAGTAGTGGGAGCAGTCAGGGTTTGCCTAGGGGTGCATAGGATCCAAAAAAGGCAGAAAACGGTTGTCAGGAGAGTTGGGTAGAGCCAGTCTATATCCTATGTTACCTCTCTTATCTCCTAAATGAAACTAGTTATATCTGTTGACTTGCAAAATCGTTCTCCTTAGAGCATTAATTACCTACCACCTGCCAAGATTCTAAATTTTAAACAAGATTTCATCTCTTATTATCATGTTCGTCTCCTACACTCAGTTCTCTGACTGCCTGTGTATTGCTGGTGATCCAAATCCTCATTAAATCAGTGATTTTTAATTTTTTTTAATTCATGTACAAATCCCAAATCTTCTTTTTATTAAGTATTCAAGATGTAAATTTGGAAAAATAGTAATTTTGTAGAGTGATCTTTGTCTTGCTGAGGTTACTGCTTGTTGGTTCTGGATTTGCTTGTATTGCTGTTCAATGCAGACAGTTGACCTTATTTTTATCAGTTTATTCCCCAAACAATTTTTCATCTAAAATTCTAAAGTAATTCACATTTAATTTTATACACATTATTATCTTTGGCTGCTAAGCACTAGACAAAGTAAGATTAATCCTCTTAAAGAGAGGGGGGGAAAAAAAGGGAAAAAATGTGCTCTTGAATCTATTATCAGCCAACATGTGTATTTTTCCCAAACTCCTGCCTCTTGCATTATGCAAGCTCAAAATTTTTCTGGAATCTAAGGTTTCCTAACAATAATGGGCTGTGCCTAATGCATCAAATTATCACAGTGGCAAGACAGCAAAATTTTTTTTTTTCTTCTTTATCTTACATATTGCTAAGTATTTTAAATCTGTCGTGTATGACTGATCTGAATGTTTTAATGCTTTATGCAGATAATTGTCTCAGATCCTCCACAGCATAAATTCAAAAGCAGTAATAAGTTAGGTAAAGTTAGGGTCATTATTGACCTGAAATTCTACCCTCATGACAAGTCATTTTAAACATGTTTTTAAATAATTTCATCTTAGCTTTTGGCAAATTTTCAAAGTTAAGCATAGATGTGGGCAATGAGTCTTCAAACATATTATTTAGAGCTTCTCTAAGCAGATTTATTAAGCCCTGCTAATGAACAAGAGCATTCTGATACGTAAATATTGAATTTAAAATTAAGTATCCCTATGTTTCGGACAATTTCTTTTTTATTGTTGTTTTTGGGTGTTTTTATATGTGCAAACTTGATGCCAGTATTAAAACCTAAGTGTGAAGGATAATTCACATCTTACACTTCCTCTTTTGGTTGGAAATTATTTTTCTCCTACAGGGTAATTTCCAGAGGTTTTCCAGGCTCTCAGATGAGATCAACATATGATCTCATCTGCCTTGAAAATTGCAGCTCTGGTCTCAGAGTTGAGTCCCCAACACTGGCTCACTGCTGAGTGAAGTTCCAGAAGCTTGACTGGAAATATGACTATATATTTCAGATCTGCTACTAGGTCTTAATTCAGTACAGGGGTCAAAGAACTTACTATTTTTATTTGACATTAAAAAAAAAGAAGAAGGAATAGCAGAGATGAAGAAGCAGCCATTTCTCCATTTCAATTTATTAATATGACAGCTCTTCAGAGGGCAGTGCATGTATCACCAAGCACTGATTCAGAGAAGTAATGCTGACTGCTGGGAAATAAACTCTCCGTGGAGGTGTGATCTGATACTTAACCAACGTGATTCTTAGCTCTAAGCTTGGCATGGTATAGCTGACTAAAAAGTACTTGGTGCATGCTCCATTTTTATTTAGGAGGGATGTGGCTTTTGTGTGGGGGAGTTCCTCTGATACTAGAAAGGGTCAAAATTGACCTACAGAAAGGTTTCTGTGTACAGCAGACCTGACCCGAGCAGGAGAATCAGGACAGTTTTGGGGATTGGAAGGGATATGGTTTGGATACGATCAACAAATACTGGCAAAGCAAAAAAAATTCTGAAAGCAGCCTGCTGATCTGTATCAGAAAACTGTACATGATGGAAGGAAGTTCAAGACTTTAGACTCTTTTATACTAAGGTTGCGATGCCTGTTTGAGACAAAAGGTAGTTTAATAAGTTGGAGTAGTTCATCTAAAGATATGTTGAATTCTCCATCCCTGGAAATCAAAGACTGGAAACCTTTTGAAAAGTAGATCAAATGAGAATTACAGCCTTGATTCAGAAATGCAGACTCGTATCATCCAAAGCACAAATTCAAAATCAGGAGTAAATAAAAGAGTCAAAGTTATTTAGCCTGTAATATGGAGGATGCTGGAGGAAATGATCGGCTGACACTTCAGTCTTTGAAAGTGGTGTCTGAATTGCTACTTTACATCGTGATTTGACTTTATTAACATATTAAGTATCAGACTATTGTCTAGAATTCTTTTATGTTGGCCTTTTTTAATGGTACAGCTTCCTCTCTATTTTCTTTTTTCCTTTCCATGTCCTGGTGATGTCCTATAATCAAAAATAAATAAGAAATTAACTTTTATTTGTTTTATTTAATTGAAAACATGTGCTCATAGCTTATGGGAATTAGTTCTTTAAAAATGAGTAATAACCAAATTGTTCTGATTCCTGATATGATATTTCAGAGTTTGAAATCTAATTTACCCTGACTAAGAATCCAGACCAGTAGTGACATGTTTTCATATCAGATTACCTAAATATGGCAACTCAGAAGCTGAGAAACACCGTAGGCAAATGAGCCAAAATATGTGCAGGCAGGTCATTTCCCTGGAGAAGCAGCACTCTGCAACTCCATACTTCCTCCACTCCATGTATTCTTTTATAACAGGGTATCACCTGTACTCTTTTGACAGATACTGCCAAAATTGCTGTTTGTGTTAAATATAATAAACTCTATCCAACTCATAGTGCTTCGGGACCTGTCACTAAGTCACTTAAAAAATCCTTTGAAAAGCATTTTTTATGTGAGAGAATTTGGGATGTATAACAGACAAGCAACCAAGTGAAAATAAAATTTGTGACTTAAGTGAAGTAATAACTTGAGGATTTCAAAATACCGTAGTTATGTCCTTTATTGACTCCAGGCATGGGAAACAGAAATACTGACTTTGCAAGGTGATCCTTTCAACTCTACTGGAATCTAAATTCCAGTGTAAAATATATCGTAATATTAGAAGTGAATTTTAAAATCTCTTTTCTTAAGAACAACACTACTGTGACTGACCTTGAAAGATTTGTCTCTTTATAAACTTACTCTAAAACATCCTGCCACTTCTCTTTTTTTTCCCAGTGCCTGAAGGTGAGATGTATTGATGTTAGTTTTCAGCATTATTATTTGTTCTGCAGAGTGAACTTATTGTGTAATTATATCTACCAGTAGCAGTAGCTACCACCAACTGTCAGCCAAACAGAATTACTGGGTAAAACAGTCCTCCACAGAAGCCTCTTTCAGTTATTCAAGTGTTAAATCACAGTGTCACCCCCAAAAATATCCCACAACCAGTTGTTTGCTGCATCCTAGGGGAAAGGGAACTGAAAATCACAATGGTTTCCAGGTAAAACAGAAATGATGGCAGTATCATCTTTCCTTCAAGCTCTTTCTGGGTTCCTGTGATCCTTGCAAAGAAGTGACACATTTGTGTGGTCCCTTTTAAGTGCTGATAGCACCTTGCTTATAGTATAAAGATGCCACTGGGCAATCTCAGAGATAAGCAGCAGTTAAACTCAGGCTGCTTACTGAAGGGTCACACGTGTTAGGTGTATTATCCAGTGGCATTTGGGCATAAGCCTTGCCTATGATTACTGCATCAATCAGTAGTACATAAAAGGTAGGATTGCCAGGTTTTTCATATTACCAAGCAGTGTAGTGCAAAAAAAAAAAAAAATCCAAAAAACCCAAAACAAAACAAAACAAAACAAAACAAAAAAAACCCCACCACCAAAGCAAACCAACCAAACAAAAAACCCAACAAGCAACCAAAAAACAAACAACCCCCCCAAAAACAACAACAAACAACAAACAGACAAACAAAACCCCACAAAACAAAATCCACAAATCAGAAAAAAAAAAAAAAGAAAGGTTTGGGAGTTGGTTGGATACAATCCATTAGAGCTCTCAAAGTGCATGTCTGCATGGCAGGTGTGCCAGCAAAGAGGCTCATGCAGGTGGCCAGCCCCAGCCCCTACGTCTCTGCCTGGCAAGTGAGGTGCACCCACCTCATGAGTGGGACACTCTCAATGGCAACTGGCCCAAGGCTTTGGCCACGGGGAGCTGCTTGAGCACACACTGTGCCCTTGACACAATACCTCGGGCTTTCTACTATAAACATGGGCAAATTTATATCCAGAAGGGGCTGCTTGAGCACATCAAAATGCTAACATAGGTATTCCAGCCTGCTCTAGGTGTCAGCTGTACTCATTCACTGTCTCATACCAGCCATGGATTTTGCTAACATAAAGCATTCCACAAGTAAAATGCTCATGTGAGAAGAACAGTTCTCTAAGAATTTTCCTAGAACTTCTTGAACACTGATAGCAGTGGAAGGCTCAGTGCACTCCGCATCTGAGTGCCATATACAGCATTAAAGAAATACTTAGCAAAACAATTCCTGTCCACAGTCAGACACCAGCACAAATACTAGCAGCACACATTCCCTGTGGCAAGGACCTCATGTACCTTGAAGTTTCCTATCACACCAGATGCATCCACGGTTCTGCTTTGATTTTATGTAAGACACGCTTGTTCCGTCATATTTTCAGGGATGGGAAACTTATAAGAATGCTTGTTATTCTGTATGATAGCAGCGGGGTTTTGTTTGGTTCCATGTGCTTGAATAGCCTGAGGAGTTCACAAACGTGTTTGATTTGCATTGAGTGAAGAGCCTTAGAAACTGCTGTGAGGAGCAATGAGAAGCACAAGCTGATGCAGCAAGCAAGTGGTTGGTGTGCAAATCTCTTTCCTTTCTTTGAAAAATATATGGGTTTATTTAGTTCTCCTGTGATGGCAAATTCTTGAGCTGAGATCAGAGACAAATAATTCAGAACATCTTGTATATTGCAACCAAGAGCTACCAAGTCCTCAGAGTTCATCACTCATTCCAGGAAGGGTTTGAACCGTCGGGTTTTGCAGCCAGGCCCACCTGCAGATGCTCTGAAGACATCTTCTGCATACAGTGTCCAGTGCTTGATTTATGTACAAACATCCAGAAGCCTACACACTTCACTCTGTCATTTCAGGACAAGACACGGAAAAGCAGTTCTTCCAGTGGGAAATTAAATGTAACTCTAGCCCAGATTCTGGAGTATTCATCGACAAGTATTTATTGACTGTCCTCTGGGGCCTTCCAGAGTCTGACAAAAGATTAAATAAGGACCTCTATCATGTCCTTGGAAATGCTGATTGAAAATGGTGGATCAGCGATTAGACTGAACATGGATAAAAACTAGTCATCTATCACTGGTGGTTAATCTCTTTTTCAGAAGGGAGAGCATGTTGATCAGAATCAGAATGCTTGAAGTTAGGTACACTTTAAATGACAATGTTGGCACCTAGACATGCATCAATAAGGCTCTTTTAATGTGCCTTACATCATTCTGCCCAAATTATTTCATTGGCTCTTCTATCATCCTTCTAAAAACTTATCGATCTCTTATTTTCCTTTATAGTTGTTTTATGTCAGGATGTTCTTTGTTGCGCTTGCAATGATGTCGCAAGTTTCCAATGTTGTTGTAGTTTCACAAAGATCGTTATTTGTTAAGTTACAGTCCAGGAGTGTAAATAGGTAGTGAATCTAATGGACTTGCTTTCAGTCAGTCTCTTGGTCCCTGGTGCTGTTGTTGTCAAAGTGATCTCACTTGGAAGTTTCAGAATTATTCTTAAATTGTTAAACAATGCTAGAAATAAGTCAAGGATTTTTTTTCTAGTTTTAGAGAAATGAGAGTGGGGAAAAAGAAGAGTAATTTTATGCGATTTTTAAAATTCTTCTTTCCTATTTTTGGTAATTAATTTTTTTATTTCTTTTTCCCCATGCTGGTTGAGTAATTGAACTGTTTTCTCATCTGGCTTGTTCCATTTGAAAGTCCATTTGTAGATCCCTCTTCAAAGTAAACATGTCCAGCTCGTTAAATGTACCCTGCAAACACCATTGTTAATAAAATAACCTGCTTGATTCCACCCAAAAAAATGTTTTGCACATAGGCTACACTTCTCTTCTTGTATACAAATATGTGAAGGAACTACACATTACTGACATGACAGGAAAAGCTTGAAGAATTAGTGTTCTGGACCTGAAGAAAAAAGACCACTGATCTCAATTTTTTGGGGGCAAAAGGATGAAAAGAATGGTTTGCAGTTCACCATAAGTACTCGAAGAACTGGGATTAGTCTTTCTGTCACTGGGAGATTCATGGCTAGCACAGCCAGTTGTAGCTATAAGCTGCACTTTATTAGGCTGGTAGCATACTGACTTGCTAATTCTGCATCAGTTCAGGTGGTAATCTGCACTGTGGCAGAATGGCAAAGAGTCAATATGACGTGTGGTGTTATATCTTGCAGCAAACTAGAAGTCTTTGGATATGAATTAAGTTCCAGTGTAATTTACAATCTGCTCTAGAGTTGCTTTCTTTGAAGAAAAAAAAAAGAAAATTAAAAAAAGAAGAGTGTTCATCCTTCTACCGTCTGTGCCATGTAACTGAATATAATATTTTAGGTATTTTCAAACAAGCATTTTGGCAATCAGAACCATATGCTCCTTAAATAGTCCATCAAAGTCAGAATGCTAATATGAGTTGTTGTTTGCTGCTGCTGCTGTTTTTCCCAAAAATCAACCTTTCATGCAGTGTCTGACAATTTTGAAGAAATCAGAAGAAAGCACAGATTCTGTAACAAGTTCCATTTTAAGAGATGTTTCTTTAATCTGTAAAACATGTCATAACGTACTCTGGAGTAATGTCTTTTAAATTAAACATTTGGCAAGATGCTGTGCTAAGGTACTCCATGATGCTAAATGAATAACAAATTCTCTGGGACTGCCTTTGTAATCAGATAAACAGACTTGCATGCCACCTCAAAGACCTTAATTTATTACATTTTGTATTGGATTCGGTCATGAGCTGTCAATTATTTGCATTGTGGGTTGTTTTTCTTTTGTTCTTTGTTGTTATCAGTGCCTCAACTGTTGTGTACAATTTGTGACACAGTTGTAAACTTCTGGCCTTTTGGAAAAATCCTCATTGAATCAGCAGTTTCTGCTACGTGCTTTCAGGCTAGATCCTTCTCAGCATCAAAATGTATGTTGGTGTTTTGTTATGTCTGTTGCACATCCTAAAGTCTTCCCCAACTACAGCTGCACTCATTCCCCTAATCCAACCGTGCTTTCACCTGTTATTAACTTTTCTCTTTGAATTTCTTTTATAGAGGCAGAAATTTAAACCCATCAGTGACTTTAAAAGAATTGTTATCATCTCATTGCTTGTCTCCTGGTAATGGGCATAGCAAGCTGTACTTCGTCACTTCTAATGACCAGAAATCAGCTATCTTTTCCTTTCCACTGTTGTCATTATCTCTTGTTTGCTAATTATAATCTCTTACCTCTTGCAATGGTTCCCAAGCAAACAAGGGCATAGGCTTAAAAAGGGCAGTCATTTTGCACAGTGATTGTTATTAATCAACACAGGTTTTCTCAGCCTGCGTGGCAGGACTTGCCTGCACAGCCAGGCCTGGGCTCAGTCTATCCTCACTGTGATCTTCTTCTGGGTGTGTTGGCAGTGGTGTGCCTGAAATACAGGGCTTCAGCCCTCCCTTGTTAGTGCATTCCTATGCTGACAAATCCTATGAGTGCCTATCTAGTGGCAAAATGTCTGGGGAAGCAAACAAAGAAGGACTTTTATATTCAGAATTTTCATCACCTTTGAGCACCGTTGAGTGGTGAATGCTTTGTACTTATCTGCTGTGCTCTGACTTGGGTCACCAGCTGTCCCTCTCCTCAAAATATTGTTATCAGTGAGAGAATACTGCACATGTGTAGCTGTCGCTGCTTTGTACAGCTGCTTCAGGGTTTACAATCTACATATGCTCCAGCTTTTCAAAACTTCAGAGAAGTCTTACCAGAAGGTGTGGACTACCTTCTGGTCTGTTTACTATATACCCTGGCCAATGACTTGGCAAAAATGTCAAAGCAGTTTAGGAAAATTCCTGTAATCTGGATAGAATTGAAGTCAAGGGAAGGAATCCTGTTGCATTAACATTTGGATTAGATCTCTGCTGAAGAAGATCTTCAGCTGTGCAAATAAATACCAAAGTTTTTCTGCTGGCAAAACATTCCAAATCACTTGTTGCTGTCATCTGTAGATGCTATTCAACAGGAACAAAATGCAGGCTGTTGAACTTGTTTTAGAGGAGAAGTCCTAGGATAGACTTCAGCCATTTAGTCAGGAAGTGGATGGAAAGACCCACATAGTGGGGAGTGTGACACCCCGTATTCAGAGTGTGTGACAGACATTATCACATTAAGAGGCAGAAAAGAGTGTCAGAGATTTTAAGGACCAAAGATGATGTTTTGATCCCATTATTTAACCCTTCTTATAATGTAGGTCATGTAGTCACCTATTTGTTTATCATGTGTGTTTATCAACTGTTTCTTAAACTGCACAGATGTGGATTTGGGATAAGAGGAGTGTAACACAGTCTCACGTCTGTAACTGTATTATCAAAACATCAGCTGTGAGTGTCTTCCCCTGTCACAAAAGAACTTCACCTACTAATGAAGGCTTTCTCTGCCTGTGGCTACCCAGTCCTTTGTGCTTCTCTTTATGTTCTTGTGTATCTTTTCCATTTCTACAAATGGGAAGAACTCAAAATGCACAGTGACTGTATATCATTTGCATACTATACATACTGTAATTTCTCCAAAGGTGACATATTGTCAGCATGTGTAAGTTATTTATCTGCAAAAGGTGTGAGAGGAGTTCCAGAGGAGTCTGCATTGCTAGGAAATAACTCCCCCTTCAAACACACACCAGCTGCTTCCCTTTTTCACCGGGGTGTTTGCATCATGTCACCACCTGACATCATTTGCCCTGGAGGCTCCAGGAAGGAATAGAACAGTTGCCATGTTAATTAGAGGAGACTGATAAAACCTGATGTTTTATTTATTTTCTTGAGGAGGGATTTGTGTTTCTTATCTTGTTTTATGGTAATATTTTTATGATGAATTTTTTGAAGTTTAGCTCAGAATCTGTTCTCCTGAGGAACAAGGGTTACAGCAAATTACAGAGGTCTTCAGTGCTTGAGATTTCTCAGTAAAATTAACCCACCCGTGACCGCAGTTAATTAACTGTCATCACATGCTCGAGGACTCTAACTTAGCTCCTGATGATGTTATAGATAGAATTAGACATGTGCACTGTTAAAGCATTTATCTTTGATGACTGAGATAGAATCTGTACTGTGATTAAAACCACTAGTTTACAAACACAGCAAATACCTGACAACTGCAGCAAGTTATGCCGGGAAGTGAACAGAGTTGTCTAGGTCCATTTCATGGAGGTTGAAGATCTGAACACCTTTGTGGATATTGGCTCACAATGGTCCTTTTGCCTTTGGAGTAATTGGCTGCTGGCAGAACTCATGGAGTACGGTTATTGCATTGCTGTAACTACAAGGACTCATCATGCTTGAATAAGGTCAGGATAAGTCTGGATGTCAGAGTGACCCATGGCAATTAAAAGAACACAACTAACCTCTTGGAAAAGAGCTAGACTAGAAAACCAAGCAGTAAGACAGAGAAGAATAGTTGTGGGTGTTTTGGTCTCAGATTTGTCATAGTTCAAGTTTAAGCTTCAGACTGTGCTGTCGCACGTAACGAAACCTTTGTTGAAAATCAAAGTTTTAATCCCTTCCTTGTGAATTTCCAGAGGAATTGTTTAAAACCAAAAGGCAAACACCTGACTTTTATGGATATCTTGTTTTACAGATCCATTTTACATAAATAATTTGACTGAACCAATCCACACTGAAGTCTTGGTATTTACATTATATTAGTTTCTAGAATCTCCAACCATGCATGTGGTATCATCTTTCTAAATACTGTGCATAATTCAATTAAAAGATACAGTTTCCAGAAACATCTCTAACACAAAAGAAAGCTTAGATGGAGTCCTGGTTTTGGCTGGGATAGTGTTAGTTTTCTTCTTAGTAGCTGGTACAATGCTGTGTTAGTATTTAGTATGAGAATAATGGTGATACCACACTGACTTTTAAGGGTTGCTAAATAATGCATCTCTAAGTCACGGACTTTTCAGTGTCTCATGATCTGCCACTGCAGAGGTGCACAAAAAGCTGAGAGGGAGCAGGGTCAGGACAGCTGATCTAAGCTGGCCAAAGGGATGTCCCATACGATACAACACCAGGTTTAGTGTATAAACTGGGGGAATTTGGTGGGGTGGCACCAATCACTGCCTGGGGACTGGGTGGGCATCAGTCAGTGGATAGTGAGTGATTGCACTGTGCGTCATTTCTTTTCCTTGGGTTTTATTTCTCTCCATTTTATTACAATTATTTTTATAATTGTCGTTATCATTATTGTTATTATTTTACTTTGCTTCAATTATTAAGTTGTTCTTATCTCAATACACAAGTTTTATTTTTTTTCCAATTCTCCCCACCACCCTACCAAGGAGAAGGGAGTGAACAAGTGGCTGCATGGTAATTAGCTGCCAGCTGGGGATAAACAACCATGGGTGAAGGAAAAAAAACGTCCAATAAGAGAAAGACCATTTAGTTCACGCTAACTTTAAGCACAGATTAAAATCAATTGTCATTCAGCAAAAAATATAAGCATTTCTCCCATTAAATTTAGCTC
The DNA here is from genome assembly GCA_013397775.1 of Eulacestoma nigropectus. Lineage (NCBI taxonomy): Eukaryota > Metazoa > Chordata > Aves > Passeriformes > Eulacestoma > Eulacestoma nigropectus. The sequence goes on along the minus strand of VZTE01004350.1, from coordinate 3,954,236 downwards.
ACCATCCATTTGGGGCAAACACGGAGTTTCATACTTGGGTAAAGAGTTTACCTGAGCAGGATTCTGATTCTTGATTGGGGCTACTTGAAGCAACTGCAATATGAACAACAACAAAAACACTAATACGTCACATTAATTAGTGTCACATAGCAACAAAAATACCTCTGACAAACATTGTTCCTATTCCAGATTTTGTACAATTTTTTGTAGTTTCTATGGAAAAAACTTTTGGGTTTACCTTTAAGCTCTTTGCCCTGGCTGTGATTTTAATAAGGTTTTTTTATGCAAATAGCATACTATTCACAATTTTTCAGTGTCTTGTACTTGATTACATTATCAGCTTGCCTTCCGTACTTGCTGTCTTGCTGCTAATAATGTTACAGATCATATAACGAAGTTAATAATGTAAGCAACTGTGTCACTTTCATCATCTGTTCCACCAATGTACACAAATTAATAGGGACTGCTGCAATAATTTTGGAGACTTGATAACCCACTGTCGCCCTGGTTTTTCTGCTGTTCTGTTTTTTTACTTTTGTAGTAGAAGTTCTCACGCACTTTCTGTAAACATGGTCATGTTTTGTTATCTGTACTTTATTGTTTTCATTCCGTTCTCCTAGGCGGAGACAATTGATGGATTTTTCCTTTGACCAGTGTGATTGAGGGGTGGTAATTTCTCCCTCCAATCCACGGTGGTTCTTAAGAACATATCAAATAAAGTTCGGGGTTTTGCCCCGCTCTCTTTTTCTTGCTTCCCACCTGGCGAGGTCTGCGTGGTTTTTTCGTGTCTGTGTGCGACATCCCACCATGTGTGAGAGGCTTAACCCATCAGATGTGGGAGCTTGTGGTCATCAAAATGGTTGTACCATTTTTCTCCAAGCCCATTTCTTGCTGAGAAAAAAAGAAAAATTTTCATACTCTTTCCTAAGGGTCTATCTTTAGATTTTACTAAAATTATTTGGAAAGAACTAAAAACTAGCCAGACCAAAGAAAATGGTACAAAGACACAATTTTTCCTCTAATTGTCATAGATTTGAGCAATATGTTCTTGCCAACAATTAAAATGCATCAATTTACAAAGCTGTTTATGCAGCACATGAATTACTTGGAATAAGTTTCATTATGGTAATTAATATGCATGACACTGCATCGCAATATGAAACCTATCAAGCCTGGCTTGTTTATTTTATTGTTGTTGTTGTTCTTTTGATAGAATGTCATTTGAGGGCAAAACCACCCTCATCAATAAGATCTCAGTGTCTTTTCAAAGGCTCAGTCTCAGTTCATATTTCCAAGATGACATCATGTTTTTGAAATATTAATTTATATGCATAATACCTTTGTTACATACACTTTACAAAGAACAGTTGAGTGTATAATATACATGGAAACTAATTTTCACACATTTGGGTTTTTGAGCTTTAGGATAGACACTGTAGAGTTTCCTTAAGAGACCTTTGGTTAAGGCCGGCTGAGGATACACATCCATAGACCTGTGGCTTGGGTTTGCATCTGAACAGCCCTGACTCCAAGGGAAAAGCAATTTGAATTGGAACTACCTGGATTTGCTTCATTTTTCTCAAAGCCTTGTAGTTCTGTGAATGCCGCCAAAACCTTGACCCTAATGTATATGTATAACCTTTTGAGAAACTAGAAGGAGTCCATAGTATGGTATAAAGCAAAAAGTCTAGAGAGTTTCCAATTGGTTTAGGTTTCATTTTAAATATTTCTGTGATTTCAGGTGAAGAGCACCTCAATAGCATTATACCATGAAAAGCTCCTTGTCAGTCCAGTTTCCATAAATCTAACCTATTTAGATTTCTGTGAAGCTTTTCATATTTTGTTATAAAAAAAAATTATTGACTAAGATTAAAAGGAACAGAACTGGTAGAAAGCTGGAAAGATGCATGAGAAACTGAAATACAACTAAGGAAAATATTGGGCTGAAGGGAGCTTTGTAATTGAGATACTGAAAGCTCATCTTGCTTAATATACCCATCACAGTTTTCATTGTGATCAGTGTGATACACAGTGCTTTTGAAACACGTTAATATTTCAAAGGTAGAAAGGATACCAGTAAAGAGTAAGGATCCAGGTACTATATAGAATTTGCTGAATGATCTTGAGGTCCTGAAGTAATGGAAAGAGAAGGTCATGCATACCAGAACTAATAAAAAAATTTGGGCAGTATTTAGCAGTAGGAGAGAAGGAAAACCCGTTTCGTGTTTTGCTCAGTCATAGTATGATGCAGTTATGGAAAAAAGAAAATATAATTCTACTGTGTCTCAGTCTAAGAGCTTACAACAGAAATAGCAAAGTATTGGCAACGATACCAAAGCCTGTACAGTTCTTAATTTTATTCCTGTATTGGGGTTGTATGGCAAGGCTTTGGTAATGGGGGCTACCATTTCTGTGAGAAACTGCTTTAATCTTTTCTGATGTCTGTTGGAGTCAATGCCAGATGGCCCCAAGATGGACCTGCTGATGGCCAAGGTCTGTCCCTATCTCAAGCCTCCAGCTTTTTGTTTTATTTTCTCTCTCCTGTTCAGCTAAGAAGGGCAGTGGTACAGTGGCTTTGGTGGGTATCCTGTGTCCAGCCACAGTCAACACACCCCAATTCCTTACGTATTATTCTACTCACTTGTGTAAGAGAATGATTTGAAACTGAAACAGCTGCAGAGAAAAATAAAGGAATTGGAGATATACAGGAGAATGAAAGGTAGAAACCTGCTTTTTTAACCTAATAAACTGAAGTCTATGCCTGCTGTCTCTAATTGTCTCAAGAGAAGGAACCCGAAGGATGAGTATCAGATAAAGGGCAAGGTGGAAAAAGAATAAAGTACATATGAGCTAATTATGTTGTAATTATATAAAAAACTCCTGTATTTTCAGAGCTTTGATTTGGTGTCCTATATCAAATGATGAGAAACCTGCCTATGTAAGCACAGATCAGCACACTACATTAAGGGCAGGAATTATACAAGGTGCCAAACATTGACAGGACTTTGATAGCCTGTGAAGGGCCTGGTGACTCAGCTGAATCCTGCCTAGCCTTACACATGCCTCTCTCCCCAGCCGATTGTCATGCTGTGAATGTGACTTTCTCTTGCAAATTTTCATATTTAACAATGCATCCTACCATCAAAATGAGAGGTGAAAAGGGATGTTTCTACTACAGACTGTTGCCTTGTAAAATGTTGTGCTTCTGAAGTAAACAGAAAAGATTGCTCTGGATGGAGCAAGTTTCAAAGAAATCATAAGCTTTTTTTTATTTCTTTTGGTTTTGATTTCTCCTTAGAAAAACAGCCAAGGGAGTAGAGTATTCTTAAGGAAAAGGAAAAACAAAAAAGAAATTAAGGCATGGAAATGATACAGCTGGCATTGTCTATAAATGGTGCCCTGGGTTTCAGAGCAGCTCCTTAAGTCCCTAGATACCCAAAGGGAGAAGCACAGCAGGAAGTGGAAGTGGTGATTTGTATTTCTTTTCCTCAATAGCATAGTTAAGCTATGGTACACGTCCACTGATGTACAAGAAAGGTGAACTGCCAGGATGTTGTGACTCACTAGAAATATCTGGTGTCAAATCTTGTAAGACTAAATAACACAGAATGTATTAGAGGCTAATAAACAGCCATTAACCACCCAGCATTCAGATTTACCAATTACCACACTGTTCTAGGCCAAGGACCTGCTCACTGTGGCTGACAACATCACATTAATGAATCTCAAGTCTTAACCTCCTTGAATTCATGAATAAAAATTTGACTCCACATAACTTGATTACCGCAAAATGGAAACTTTAGTTGAGTCTAAGCAGTGGTTATGAGGTTGAGATGAGAGAAAGACAACCCTACTCCATCATTGGTAATTTAAACTCGTATAAAACCGAGCACCTGTCACAGTGATAAATGGGTTTTCTTGTTATCTTGCTGTCGGTATCATTTCCCAGTCAGATTCCTATCAGACACCCAGACAACACTGTGGAAACCAAGGTACAATTGTCTTCATTTTATTTCTCTTCCAGAGAAATGGGTAAAGGTTACAAGATGCTTATAAATGTGATTGATTTCATTTTCTTTGAGCCATTCCCAGAACACAGTTTAATTTACTTGTATATGCAGATGTAAGGTTTTTATAGGCACCACAGAAGAGAAAGCTGCTCATTGTTTACTGTCGCCAAGGTAAAGCCGCAGCCACCCTGAATCAGGAAGTGTCCCAATGGGTTACAACTTTCAAACTCCATTTCGCTGTGTATGATTGAGAGAAATAAATTTTTAAATCTGTTTTGCTTTACATCAGTGCCTCAAAAATTTAAGTGTCTTCAGCCTGAGGAATGAGACTGAAAGTATAATGTAGAGAAGCTCCTTCCTTGCAACTCCAGTGTGTTTTTCTTCCAGGCACGTTATTTTTTTTTCTTGACTTAAATTTTTTGTAAGGTTTTTTTTTTTTTGTTTTAATCTTTTGCAGAAAACATGTAGAAAAATAAAGAAAGAGGGAAGGAGAAAATCTCCAATATTTAAAAATATTAAACTTGGGAGAATTGTCTGTTAAACAACATGAGTGAACAAACAATCACTGTGCTCATTTCTCATTGTAGAAACCGTGCAAAGGCTGTCACGTGGTACCCATATGAATAAAGAGAGTTGTCTCATCCTGACCTATCTGACGGGTTTGGGATTAGCTTTATAATAGTGCAAAGTATTTTTATCCTTTTACAACTTCAGTGCCATGCATGCAGCTAGATCATAGTGAATTTTCATTCTCTCTTGCTGGGCTGTGGTTCTAAAATATATATTTGAATGTTTATGGATTTTCCTGCAAGTCACACAGAACAGTTTGTGAACATGGAATGAGACCTCCAGAGAGTAGAATAATATAATGGATTTCTTTTAAGCTGTAGCTGATTTTCTCTCTTTTACAGAAAACTTGAAATAAGCAGAAGACTCAGATTCTGTCTCTACCTGTTGCTTTTCCATATTCTCTTCCTAGAGTGACACAAGTAGGTTGGTTGTTCCCTGTTGAAACTGTCTCTGTGTACAGGAAAATATTTATATTCCTTGATTGTGAAACAGGAGGTGAGAGAAGAGACAATTTTTTCCTGAAAATTAACAGTTTTCTTTCATTTTGTGAGAAAGGAGCCTGCTTTTAGAAGATGCTATAACAAATGCTGCTGTATTTCAGCTGCTAGTAAAAAAAGTAACAATCCTGAAGAAGGGAATAGAAGGATCTAAGAGTGGCAACAGGGTTGTTTGTACGTTTCCAAACAAATAATCCAATAATATGTTGTCAGGATAGTCTCCTATGGGGGGCACAGACCAAGGCTGGTGAAGTGCTGGCACTACTTTCCAGCAGCAGACAGAGCAGTCCTGCTGCGGTCAGGGAAAGCAGGAGAAAAACACAGCAGCAAAAGTCAGAAGTGGAGAGATATAACAATATAACAACATGGTAATTGTCAAAATGTTCCACGGTAGAATTTCTCTGAGATGTGAAATTGAGTCCTGTAAGATAGAGCAGAGAATAGAAAACACTTCTTGAGTGAACCCTCCTCTGTTAAGTCTCTGTATCCAGGGCAAGTGCGTGATACTTCCTCCTCCAGTTAAGTGTGGAAAGAAAGGACTGAGGTGTGCTAAGCTCTTTGAAAAAAAGATCCTGCAAGTGAACATTTCAAGAGCATTTTTGAGGCTTCTGTCTGACAGGACATCATAAATGATGGTTTTTTCTTCTCTCCCATTGCCTACTGCTTAGGTGTAAGATGCTCCTCCTGAGCTGCTGCCTGCTTTGGATACAACCTGAGCGCCTGAATTTTCCTTTAGTTCTGTGCAAGGGTTCAAATCCAGGTTCCCGCTCTTTAGCTGTTATTGCCCTTCTCATTAGGTCATTAGTGAAATCTTTTACCTGATTAAGAACTGTGTGCTTTATGGTGTGCATAAGTCATCATAAAGAATAAAATCCTGAGGCTTCTTACCTGTTTCCTCAGGTTCCCCTTTCATCAATGGCCAGGCAAGAGAGTCCATGACTCTTTGGGATGTAAAAATAGATCATAGCTGGAAATGTGTAAAGTTTTGTATTTATTTAAGTTGAATGTCATCCTTTCTTCAAAGAAGGCTAAGAAGGCAAACAAGAAAAGTACAATTTCTCCACTGCATTGACATTTGTGTTTGAAAAGTACAAAATTATGTGAGCTGCCCATACTATTAATATTAATAAAGTTTTAAAAAAATCCTCTCACAAGGGATTTGTGTTAATCTTACGTGATTCAGCTTCTGGCTGCATAATGAAGATCTTGCATATTTAATAAGCAAATTGAAGTAGTCCCAAATGAATGAACAACATAGCGTTGTAGAAAGAAATGGGGCGGAGGGGAGGGGGAATTCTTGTCGGATGAGGTGGCTGAAAAAAACACCGATCTACTGGCATTTTTATGTCTCCTATCAAATGTCATTGTGAATTGAAAATGGAATGTCTGAAAAAAATAAGGAGCAGCAAGTTTCTATATAACCTGATGAATGTAACTCAGTTGTTTCCATGAAATCATATTAAAAAGGTCATCAGTCTACATATGAAAATACCATGGCAGTTATTCTATTGCTCTTTCAATTTGGAATAGGCACTTGAATGTCATCAAAGAGAAATAGTTGATATTCTATAATTAAAAGTAGATTTTGATTCACAGTGGGGAAGATGATAAGAATGGATCCTTCCATTCCGCTGATGTAGACATGCATCTTACTCAGGAATCAAAGAAACTGTCTGGAGGATGAAAAGAAAATATGATTAAATTAAAATGTCTGGGGTATAAAAATGTGCATGTGAAAAGAACTGAAAAATTCCCCCTTCTTGTGCTGTTCTACAAGTAACTCCTTTGGGTAAAGCCTTTGCCATAGCAACAGTTAAAACCTTTATGAGGTGCAAAGTTTTGCTAAGAAAATGAAGGCTTTCCATTCCAGTTCAATTGATGTCTTGAAATGATAATAAGTCTGGCATAAGATTATCATCAGTTTAAAGATGCATTTTTAAAGACTATAACAACAAAGAGTCTGTGGTGCTTTTTCAAAGTAAGATACACACGTGTGCTGTATCTTCTGCTGGAGGTGAGGAGAAATCACAACTCAAATGAACTGAGGTTGTGCTCACTGTCCTGCTACCTGTTCTCTTTCATGTTTCATCATTTTTGATATCTGCATGTCTATCTTTGCTTTTAGCCTCTCTCTGTCTTGTACACTCTATATTTTTCACTTTTTTTACAAATAGTTACAAATACAAGAAAGCATTGGGGAAGATTTTAATATTATAATGTAACTTTTCCTTGTACTTCTGCTAGCTCAGTTCTTTGCATTACACTTCCTTCTACCTCTCACTGTATTGTCTCTTTCTTCTGTGGAAAATCAGAGATCCAGGCCTTCCCTCATGCCTTGGTCTTGATTTTGTTTTTCAACCACCAACAGCTCTCCATGACACCTGCTCCTTCAATAGGCTTTTACTTCTGTTGATGGTGAGGCTCTCATTGCCTTTTTCTGCAGGATTTCAGCTCTTGCATGTTCTCAATATTGTCTCTGTGGATAGTCTAAAATTTAAATTGTCTCATTCTGTGCATTCTTATGCAGGCTCCTAAAAGCAGAGCTACAAAGGTTTTCATTTATGTCATCATCCTTTTCACTGAAGGACCTCAGCTCTTCACAAGATACCGGCAGCTATCTCAGAGGATTAGAGTGAGTCATAAGAGGATCATCTGATTGTCTGACAGTCCTGTGAGTTTCTTGGCATTTGTGCTTTTGGAATTTAAACGGTGTCAATTATACCTTCACATAGAGCTTTTCCTCAAACTATGCCAAAAAAACACTGGTTTATCTTGCCTTTTTGCCTCTGCATCAGTTAGTAGAATGGAAATTCTCTGTGCTGCAAACTGCTGAACACTTAAACACCCCCTCCTCTTTCCCATTTTCTGAACCCTAGGCTTTGTAGTTATTTCTTCTCTTTTGTCTCCTCTTCATTCCTCTTTGCATGAGGGATCTGTCCCGACATTGTGAGACTGGGATTGCAAGATTAGAATGGAAATGTGTGAAATTGAAACCTCTGTCTATCACTTTGCAATCAGCACTCTGCACTGCTTTTTCCTGGCTGCTATCAAAACTCTGAGTTACACTTTTATCTGCTGGCTTGCTTTTATTTTTGTTTTTATCATCAGCTGGGTCCTCAAGTGCTTTTTGAAAACTGGAAGGGCAGCTGAATTTCTTCTTCTTCATCTTTATCTTAAATACAGCTGGTCAAGGTCTCAGAAGTGTGGGACTAAAGAAGATATTGAAGTGGGGCTTGGAAGCCAGGGCTGTGCTGTTGTGCTCTGTCAGCAGCGGGTTGTGCTCTGTGCCCAGGAGGATTCCCACTCTCTGATTGTGGGAACAAATTAACTCTGGGGAGAGAAAGGCAAAATGTGGCACCACTTAGGGGTCATCTCATCATCCCTCTCCTTGCATCACCTTGTGACTGAGGCCTAACCTGCAGTGCTACCCTATCCTATTCTGTGGGAAGTCATACCAGAGGAAGGAGAGCCTCCCTCAAAAGTAAAATAAAATTGCAAAAATAAAAAAGGATGTTTTTAACAAAAAAATTTCAGCCACTACAACTCAAGATTTTTCTTCCTTGCAAGTGACAAAATACTCTATATATTCCTTTTTTCTGAAAACCTTGAGGTATGTGATTAAACTTACTTTTCAGAGTAATTTTGGTATTAAAGCACCTCGTTTACTGCCTCTGGCTCTTCATCCAAAGAGAGGAAGTAGAAAGAAAAGTGAAAGCCAAATCAATTATATGGGGGAAAATCAGTCTTTTCTTTAGAAGGCCAATTTTTTTTATTAATTGTCATATGATTTATTTTTCTCTAGCTGGTGTGTAACAGTGGGGAGAGTAAGGGTGTTGATTCCTGGCTCTTTTTGTCCTTCTGGTTTGGTGCAGACCAGTGCAGCTTGTTACCCACCTGCTTCCACACGTGGCTGCCTCTTTCTTTCAGTGTGTACATTGCTTTTGTTGGATGCTTTGGACTGCATTGGGATTTATATTGTTGCATATATTAATAATTTGACTTTGAATTGATAATTTTTTTTTTAAAACAATTACTTTGATTCGCAAGCACTCTGTATACATTACAACCTCCCTGAACTATGAAGACCACAAAAGTGCCTTTTGAATTCAGCACAGTTTTGAATGAACTGGAATCTGCTCGTGTCCCAGTGCAGGAAATTCTAGATTTCACGTCACTCACACCATGTCTGGCATACCATATTCAGGTGTAGGGAGTCTGATTTTGAGCAGTAGAAGGTCTTCCACTGGCAAAGAGCTGCGGCCAGCGAATATCTGGGGATGAGGAAGGAGGATGCTGCACCCTCTGCTCTGTCGAGTGCAACACCAGACAAGTTGAAAAGTCTTCTCAGGAAGCCACTCCTGGCTCAGGTCTGTATTAAAGAAGTTACTGATTTCCACATGGCTTAAACTAGAAAGTGAATGTTTAATTCAGTTGGGACTTGCACTCTACAAAACCAGTAACAAGTTTGTTCCATGCTGAACATGGTCCTTTTCCTTGGCTTTCCATTCAGAAATGAATGAGGGAGGGAGAAAATAAAGTTCACTGTAGTTAAAATCACATACACTTTCTATTTCCTGAATGTGCCATTATTAGGCTGCCAAAAGGTAAATGCTCAGGAGTGATTTTCTCTCAAGCTCTTCTTCCCAGTGTACAGAGGACCCCAATGTGTGTTCCCTCTTTGGTAGAAGATTCGCTTTATCTCCTTTAAGCAGGTGCACAGGGACCCATCTTCCCCCTTTCCATTTCTCTCTGAAGGTCGGAGCTCGGAAAAAGGGCCTTGTCTTCTCCCCTTCCTGTAGGCAATTCCTGGAAACAGATTGAGGTGAGCAAAATAAACATCCACAGGTGTTCATTCAGTGAAAATGTCAAAGCTGTTCAGAAGCTTGTTTTCTATAACAATTTGAGGCCCTGCACGTTAAACAAAGGCTCCACCACTCAATCTTCTGTTTTCTCAGCATCGCACTGTATGTGGATCCCAAAATCCAGCATCTTCCAGGAAATCCAGGTTGCCAGTGAACAACAAGGATGATGAACTGTGAAAGTTCAGGGTCCAAACTGCTGCTGCTGCTATTTCCAAAGTCCTCAAGGTGTTTTACAAGCCACTTAGGCAAGTAGAAACAACTCACAGTTGTTTTTTTAGACTGAGTGGCAGAGAGGTGCAGGGAGCCCACATTAGCACAGACTGGCCGTGCCTGGGCTCCCAAACACTGACCTGGGTCACCCTGGGCTTGGATCGTCCAACCCTAAGGAAAGCTAAATGTTGACAAGACCTTCTGTCTATGGTCAGGCAGGTCCTTAGGAAGCACTAGGATCTGAAGCCAGATCTCTTCAGTCTCAGGACACCACTTTTATTTCTATTTCTCCTTCTGCATAGGGCTATTTCTATTTCTCTCCTCCTAGGCTTTATTGAGCTACTCATCTGTTATGGACTACAGTTGCAGCTAATGGCTGAAATGCTTTCACTGCAGCTTGTCTTTAACCCCACCAGCCTGGCAGTGTTTATGCGGTGGTCACTGCAGTGACTTCAAAGCAGTGTTTGGTGCTCAGCAAGCTCTGAGCAGAGCTCAGCCCTGACCAAGATGTTCAGCAAAAAGCAGGATTTCCCATGGCACTTGCCCTCCTGTGCAGCATGCCTGACATCACTAATGAAATACCTTCAGTTTACTCAGTTACCCAAAGGTGCAATATATTTCCTTGAGTAATGCCTGTGAGTTCATCACTTTTTATATGGTACTGAAGTATAGCTACCTACAAGGCTCTGAGTTCTGGTATGTGGGTCCTAGAAGTAATAGAACTTGAAATGCATGGGTTTATGTATTTATTTAATTTTCACTAAGCAGTGGTTTCTTAAGAGAGATGACCTCATATTTTCTGTTCCAGATGAATTCTTTGTGAGCATCAGATAATGAAGAGTTCAGCGAAAAGCAGCCTGAAGTAAATCCCCTTTGTTTCAAGTACTTTAGTTTGTGTCTCATCCTAAGGATCCCAGTGGTCAGGTTAAAATTAAAATATAAGTGTCCTCCACGTGGTCAAGCACTTGAGATTTTTTTTGGCTTTGTTTTTGTTTGCTTTTGCTCCACATTTTCCAGTATCATTCAGGAAAGTGCAGAAGCAAAGACAGTTAATTTAGTCTCTCAAATGAAAATCCCTCAGCACTGACAAAACCTGCTCTGCTTGTGTCAGGTCTCTAACAGCTTGAAAATTAAATTAAGCCCAGAATTATTACAGACATTGTTTTCTGTCAACAACATGAATAAAACCCTGAACAAAATCCTAAAAAAAGAGAAAAAGATTTCTCCAGCAATCTCAGTAAGAACCATGTTTCCCAATCCATTTGAAGCTTCTCACTCCAGCCCTGGTGTTCCCTGTTGCCAAGTGGCTGGAAACAAGGGCTGCAAAAAGTGCTTTTAAAAGTCATTTGAAAGAGAGCAGAGAGACTGCATGCCAACTCGAAAGCATGACAGCAAGAAATCTCTGAACTTGCTTTGCTGGTGATGAGAAAAACCTCACCACATTCACTCTAGGTTGAGCTCACTTGGGTGGAGGAGGGACGTCTAATCTCAGTATTTGTTTCTCAGCGCAGTGTTTTGTTCCATTGATGGCATTTTTTCACAGGGAAGATGAATGCCAGTGCTACCTTAGTTATGGTCACCCTCCTTGAAGGCAAGAATAGATACAGTGGATCAGATTAAAAAGAAAAAACAATTTCCTCTAGCCAAGTCTCTAGCTGTGGTCACAAGCAAATGCCTAGAGCAGATTAAGAACAGCACAAGCATGTATAACCCTTCCCCCAGGACACTCTGAAATGCCATGTCGATAATAATAGTCAATGGGGACCCTGTTATGAACTTAATCACTTTATTGTTCAATGCATATCAACTATTAGCATCTACAACATTCTTTAGCTTCAGGTTCTACAGGTCTCCTACCCCCTATAAAAAGGGCAGAAAATTCCTTTTATTTTACTGTTTGTTTTTTTTTCCTGTTTGTTTTGAACTTGCCAACAAGAAGCTTCACATAGCATACTCTATATCTTGTACTCATTAAGAGATGAACAGTTCCCATCCTAACTCTCCATACCCTCCACAGTCCTCATATTTCCAAGGTCTTTCCTCACTCACAGGAATTTCTTTATATTTGCTAAGCATTGCTGCTCCTCTCTGAAATTTTTCCAGTTCCAATGTGTCCTTGGAAATAAATGGCAGGATGGGATGTCTTGCCGTACATTCCCTGTTTTTAGCAGGGGCTTTTGCAGCATGTTGCTACGGTTGGATTTGTGCAGTCATCACCATTAAACCTTGAGGTTGTCAGGCAGCAGCAGGTGAGAAATTTCAATTTTAAAGAGTTTTTCTTTTCTCTCCTCCCCAGTATTCCTAAGCCAACTCATCATATCAAGCTGCTTTGTTTTTTTTGTTTCCAAGTTGTAAATGTAATCTTGCCAATGTGTGGTTACTACTTCCCAGCAGGCAGGTAATGCAGGCATTGTGAATCAATTCAGATCTTAGATTTTTGCCTTGTTGTGGGAGAAACGGAAAAACAAAACACCAAAAAGAAAAAAAAGAGCAAATCTAGGAACAACAATTTAAATCAAGCAAGAACCTAAGAGAAACATTTGTTAAACCTCACCTCGCCTTCTTAAGTTTCTAGGCAAGATTTCTATAAGCTACTTCTAACTAATTAGAGAGGATATAAAGAAATGGAACTTCCAAGTATGGATAAATTTTGCAACTTTATGTTGTCACTCCCTCTAGACATTTTACCTCTTTTCATTGTATCATGTTGAAAGGAAAGTGTATGTTTTGATCTCAGCTTTTTTCAGCACAGTGTGCAGCTTGTTTTTGCGATAGTACTTAATGTCTTCTGAGAAATCCTGTCGAGGATTTTCAAATGCCTCTTGTTTGCAGACCACAAAAAATAGTTAGAAGTGGGTGGAGAACAGATAGAAATGAGCTGAAGGTGATGAAAATGTTTCTAAGAAAAAAGTTGCTAAAACTATAGAAGAATATCGAATTTTACACACTGGGTCAATTAAAATTGGACAATATAATATATCCATTGGAATGTGAATTTGTATTGGACTTGAGGGGTAGCTTAAACACTCCAGTTGGATTTAGGGATGAGATTTTCAAAAGCAGTCAATCTGCTCTTTCTATTTAAGTGATAATGGTGTTCAGTCAGTATTCAGCACATTTTGAATATCCTAGGATTTGGCTATCTAGTTTTATAAGCTGAATCTTCAGTTCTTTATCAAAAGAAAATATCCTGCAACTCAAAGACAAATTTTCCTGAAATCAAATGTTCCTTCAGGCTCCAGGCTGCTAGTATGCAGTCTTATTTTGTAATATTTGAAAATCTATCAAGGAATCTCTTGTTTTTGCAGCATCTTGGATTGCTGCTGAACCTTTTGCAGTCAGCTGTCTCTTTCCCCCAAAGGTCTTTTTGTGTGATCATCTTTTGGGGTAATATTATCCTAATAAATCCATCACTGCTACAATTGTGGATCTCTACCTTTCTTATGTTTAGCTCTGACAGTGGAACAGTAGAAAAGAAGCTACATTCAAAACACCCGAATTTGATCAGCCTTGGCAAGAGAAAACAAAAAACCTTACAAAGACTCATCTGACTTTCTTTGAGGAGCATATGGGAACCGTCAGCATGTGCTGTATTCATGCATCATCGTGTGCAAAGCAGGTCTGAGTCCAGCACATATCACAGTGTTTCCTGACCCTGACAAACTGCAGCTGCAATTGCTCTTCTTGAACTAAACATGCAGCCTGAGCCAGCTGTAGCACCCACAGTTTTGAAGACAACTTTTCTGGAGTTGTAGGCTGAGCTAGATATCCCCAGAGATTCCTTTCAGCCCAAGTTTCCTATGACTGGGATTCTGGAAGTGACAGTACCTTCAACCATGTCCTCAGCTCCTGTAGGGATTCACTGAAATTATTGTAGATCTGTAGTTCTAAAACCACCAAAGGACTGCTCTAGGTGCTGACTTGTGAAACTGCTGAGGACAGGGCACTGTCAAGACATGTTAATGTTCGAGGCACACCTTTACTTTCCCAGCATGTCTTCTAGGCTCCTTCCAGTCCTGGTGGATCCCAGTATTTCCATGTTTCTGTGTGCTTTTCTCTTGAGTGGAACCACTGAAAGATTTCCTGCAATATTCCTCTCAGATTTACTTTTTCTTGTCACAGCTCTGGCTATCAAATCATCACAGTAAAGTTAGATGGAGCTAAAATATGATATGTATGAATCCATAGACAGGTGTCGGGTCACTGAGAATTAGCAAAAAACAGTAACCAAGTGGGAGTGGCTGGACCTCATCTGCAGCCCCATAGGTAACACATTTCAACTTGTAAACAATCTGATAAACAAGGCTTAAGTTAAGACCACATTCATCCCTGTGATGCCTTTTTTTTTCCTTTTTATCATGCTTCCACGTTCCTTAAACGGATTATTTGTTTCTTTCTGGGTTGCCTGTGGAAAGCAGACAAGTCTGAAGACTTAAAAGACCAGTGAGATAGTAATCATTGGTTCACGTTTCCCTTCCAACTACTTGCTGTAAGCAAGAACAACAACAAAAAAATAAATATACAAGACAGAAAGAAACAGAGCCAGAGGAGAGAACATTCATATTGTCATTTAGATGAACTATGCAGCTATCCCTCTTGACACACCTATTCCACCAGCATGCTTTTTCTCAACTTGGTATACATTTTCTGTCCTCCTTCATTACATTAGTGATCCTTTTCTCCTCTCGTGCCCTGACTACAGCCTGAATCTCTCCCTTATTTTTTGGCTATATTAGCCAGGCTGTTTGTATGGTTGTCCTGCGAGTGACCTAGCAGCTCAAACTAATAACACATATTTCTTTGTCAACACTTTACTCTCCAAGCTTGTTGAAGACATTTTATATGTCCAAATTGCAGTGATGCATTTTGGGGATAATAACACAGAAGTGGAATTAATGTCTTTTGGACCTTTCCTTTCTAGCAAGATTGGACTGGCCTAGATAAATGGCTTTCTCACCTAGCCTATT
This sequence comes from Eulacestoma nigropectus, assembly GCA_013397775.1. Lineage (NCBI taxonomy): Eukaryota > Metazoa > Chordata > Aves > Passeriformes > Eulacestoma > Eulacestoma nigropectus. Next base: position 3,939,120 of record VZTE01004350.1, on the reverse strand, counting down.
TTGGTTTTCTTTTGTTTCAAACTCCCTGAATTTAATAATGTTGGTTGTTTTCCTCCAGACCTCTTCATAGAATTGTTATGTTTGTCTCACTCTGTTTGTTCTTGAACAGCAGGATCTGCAATTTGTGGTTCTAACTAAAAATGGAATAGATTGAGACATTCTGATACCATGAAGGTGAGATTGGTTTCATTTACATTGCAAAATGCCTGGGGCATTTACGTTTCTGTAGAGTATCTATCATAATGAGGTTTCCTGACTAGAAACCTGGTGTGTCTAAGATTCCTGACACGATTGAGACAATGTTCATGATAAAGATAAATTAATTTCAGAAAGAAGGCAGAATTTTTTTTAGTCTTCCTTATTTATATTATCATTAAACTTGTAGGAACATTGTACCTTCAAGTCTGTGACCAATTTTGCTGAAAATGGCTAGTCAAGGCAGAGGGCACATAAATGCCAGACGATCACAGGAACCTTCTGTGTCTTGAGAAACAAGGCTAGAGAAGAACGGGCAAAGAATAGTTATTTCTTAACTATGCAATAGTGCAAAAAAAGATGTGCTGCGAGAACACATTGCAGGTAAGGCACAGCAACCCACATTCCTCAGTAAAACACTGACAATAATAATTTTTTGCAAGCAATATCCACAGGCCTTACAAAGTAGAGATAAGGCCTTAGGAAACAGAGATAAAGTTTGATTCTCCTGTAAGACTCCATCCACATGCAGGAGCAAGACTTCCTGATCCTACAAATGTTAGGGTGTGAGAGGATAGGAAAGCAATGGAAAACAGTAGAAGAAAAGAAATTCACGTTATTTTTAGCACCTGGAGGATTTACACATATTTAAATTTAATTCCAGATTCTCACAGAAAGTTAGGTGCCCTGGGGCTTTCTTGGGAATTAGGTACTTAAATCCCTGTGAAGCTTTCTGTGGGTGACCTGCCCAAGAACATGCACATACTGTCTGCAGAGTTGAGATCTGGATGAGACCACACTTAATGTCACTCCACTGCCTTACCCAGCTTAATTGTGTAAGATAGGGTCATTTTGACTGTGTTGTTTCTCACCTGGCTGTGATTTCTATGTTTATGTGATGCTATTGCTGGGCACAAGTATAGTTTTGCTTTGGTCTTCACATACAGAAACAAGTTCAAGTCATAAGTTCATGAAAAAAAAACCCAAACAAAACAGAAAAAGTTTGAAGTTCAATTATAAACCATTAACATATCTAGTCTAACTTTAAGGTTATAAAACATAAAAATTAACCAGTGTAGTTAGGACCCAGTGCTGTAGAAAGGATGCTGGTTTTTTTTGCCACAGATTACCACCAGTAGCTCAGGCTGCTAATTCAGTTCCTCTCCCAGATAAAGTCTGTGTGAACATGTTAGTTCAGGTGCTGTGCCTCGCTGGTCTTTAGCCAGACCACTGCAGTGTGGCTCCAGTCTGGAGCATCCCAAAAGTGGGATGAGCAATGCGCTTGTTGGCTCCACCCTGCCGCAGTGTGGGTACAGCTGGCTCCGTGCAATGTCTCTGCAAACTCAAACAAGCTATCGAAGATAGTAGAGTTCCCTGAGACCAGGGACATCAAGAAGAGGAAATGGCTATTTCCTCGCAGAGACCAGTCATGCTTAATTTATTGAGGTTGGCAAAAAAAGGGTGAAGACTCAGAAGGCCCAAAGGCAGTGGAAAACCAGGCATGTTAATATCATTAAAAATGGGCATAAACTGGCTATAATAGAAATTGGATGATAGTTTCTGACCTCCAGAAGTCCCTCTAAATAGCTGAACAATGTTTAAAAGACCTGACTTGTTTTAAGAGAATATAGATCCCTTTTCAAAAGTACTCTATCTAAACAGCTTAGTAATTTCCTTTTCCTATCTGAGGAACATGACTTACCTCACAGGGAACGTTGTGGAGAAAAATGAATGGATGACTGTGGGATGCTAAAAGAGCTATTAAATACCAGGTAGCCGGAGGGGTTCAGCTGTGCATACTGACAATAGCTCAACAAGTAAGATGTAGGATGTCTTGTCTTCAGGCCACCCTGAAGTTTATCCTACTGTATCCTTTCAAATTAGCCAGGTTCCAGCAATATGTTATATAATGTACATGAGCCAGCACGTAGTGAAGGAAAAAAGAAATAATAGTTACCACACTCAAACAGCAGATCCATGCAGGTAAAATGAGCCGCAGTATTTGAAATGCCAAAATCGTTAATAGCTTTGCATGTGTCTGGGTGTTAATTTGTATTTATAATTGAAGCAACAAAGTATGGAAGGAGCAGGCAACAGGCTTTCACCAAAGTATCTACTGCAATCACTTTTTGATGATAAAAGCATTCAGAATATGTCTAAGAGATAAAAGAGGTTTTCTGATCAACTGAACCAAGTGTGAGGGTTTACTATCTCCTCATGTTCATGAGATATATATTTATATACAAAACCCCAAAGAAGATAGCTTTGATACACTCTAAGCCTTTTTAGGAGGCAGATTTTAACAGCTGTGTGTATTCTGTCAGTCAAAACTCTTTTGAAACGTGTAAGGCAAACTCAAAGCATTAACACTGGGTTTCAGGGATCTCTGCTGGAAGTCGGGGATCTTCCCTTCTCAGTCAGTAAAGCTGTTTCTTCGGGTGTGTGTCAAACAGCCAGAAGGGAAAAAGGAAAAAAAAAAAATAGGAAGTGGTTTCTACAGTAAAGAAACAAGTATTCTTAACACGTGTAAAGTGACAGAGTTCCAACACGCACTGTGATCTCAACCCAACCTGCTCATCTGCTCCACGGTGGTTACCACTGCTACAGGTCTGGCAGGATTTCCTATTCTAATCTGGGGAAATAGCTCAATGCCGGGGTAAATTTTCCTAATGTGCTGGTTTTTGGTGACAGCTTGCACTGAGGGCACCAGCCATCTCTCACTGCACGCTCTAGAAAGTAGAAATAAAACCAAGTTATCTCACTTGAGCACTTATCCAACACGAAATTTTCATTTCATCAGGCACAGTGTTGGTGCCTTGAATTCTAAGCGTTTGGCCTTCTGCTGTTGTAAACTGCTATGTGAGCTCTAAAGCAAACCAGTGCACATTTTTCTCGTGTCAATGTTTCTCTTTATTCCTACACCAAGATAATTCTTGGCAAGGTCGCACAATGGGCTTTTTTGCCTGCAAGCTGCTGCTTCAGAGCTCCAAAATCTGAACTTCAGCTCTAGTTCTTGTTTATCTCAACAATAGGGAAGGGAGAGCTACATGAAAAGAAACTATATATTTTACTTTTTCTTTTTTTTTTAACTTCCTCATATCTTGAGCAGTACTCAGTGTCTCTGTGTTTATGTGCAAGTGTGTAAGAGTGAACACCTATTGGCTTGTGACTTGTATAAATTAGACTTGTATTTAGTTATCATCCTTGTCACAAAATTCCTTTTACAAGAGTAAATCGCTGTTTACTGCCCAACTCTTCTGGCCTTGAGAGAGAATCAAAATATTTTTTGTTTCTTTATTATCGCTGTTGTAACTGCAGGTTTGCTCATCTCTGAGGTACTGGTAGTACATTATAGACATCATTAAATTTATTGCACTTGTGTTTAGGAAAAAGAAAGAAGTGGTCATAGTGCTGACAACTCTATATCAATGCCCGAGCATGTCAAAGATTAAAAGATAAGCTTAAGTCATTCTTGCAGTTCTAAATACCTCTCTTCCTATCACTGGCATTTGATGTTTGTCTCAGTTACTCATCAACCATCAAACTTTAGATATTTTGCCAGTAATAAAATCAGGGTGTTAGTATGGATAGTTTGATATAAATTTAGACAAATTGCCTCTTTCTTTCTCTTTGGTTTATACTTTTGAAAAGGGGTGGTAAGTGTGAGGCACCCAAATGCTTTTGAAATTCAATGAAATTTGAGGCTGTGTTTCTCTGAATAAGTACTCAGAAGCTATGACCTAATTTTAATTATGTAAAAAGAGGAACCTATAAGGGTTCCTGCAGTCTTAAATTTAGCCTTTAGAGTCTCCTAAAGAACCCAACTATGCAATTGCAAATAATAATGGGTAACATCATGTTTTTCTCTTATTCAGAAGGTGCATTGAAGTATTTTAGTTGTACTCCATGTTTACAGAATGATGACTGCATTTCCTCTTAGTCACTTCATGCACCAAGATCAGGAAAATATTAAAGGAGCCAAAGAAACATGTATTTTTTCTTCTCTCTATAACTGTAGAGGCAAGTCTCCCAAGAGCCTGAGCTCCACTGCTGTCCTTATGACTGAGAGTAGACATGCAGCAAAAGTAAAGTATATTCACCTCTGTAAATTTGATTTATCTTGTTCTTTTGAGGCAAGAGAAGGGCTGCTTGCCACCTTTGCCTCATGTGCACAGGCTGAGATTTGTGGAAAAGCCTGGCAAAGCTCTTATGTCTTTGAGTAGCAAAAGGAGATTTTACCTGTAGACTTGAGGATGGTGATTCTGGAATGAGTTTATGCAGAAAGATGTCCTGTCCCCATTACCTCTGCATTGAGCAGCTTCCTTTGGACAGCAAGGGACTCACAGGAACCAAAGGTTGTGACCTTCCTTGCAAACACACTCAGAGGCAATACTGAGGGGCCAACAGTTGAACTATGAATATTTTTTCAGCTTTTCTTCACAGCTCAGCTCTCCTTCTATGTTGTCAGGGTCTCCAAAGCAATTTTTCAAGCTGGTCCTTTTGAAAGTGTCTGTATGCTGGGGAAGACCTGTGATTAGCTGCCCAGTGCTTCTTTAGTCAGAGCTGCTGGGAATTCCTTTCTACTGCATCAACAACCAGAAAATTATGGAGTTTGTTGTTGTTGTTGGGTGTTTTTGTGGGAGTTTTTCTAATTAAATGTTGCTGCAGTGGCATTTCATGCGTGCAATCTGTCAGAGTTTACTCTAACTGGAGAAATGGCTAAATGGTGAGCCAGCCTCCCTGTTGTCAAACCAGAGCACAGCTTTACAATGTGAGCTTGGTGTTTCCTTTCCTGTCTCCATTGATTTGTGAATCCATACTCATCAGAATGTGTGATTTTGTTCTTGTTTCTCACACTTCCCCTGAGCTAACTGTGACTGTTATTGTGTTTTGGATTTGGTTTCAGGCTCCAACTGAGATTTTATATCTTTGATACAGAGTGTGAATTAAAAAAAAAAAAAAAAAAAAAAANNNNAAAAAATAAAAAAAAAAAAAAAAAAAGGGAGGAGGAAAAAGCTGGTTCATGATGTCTGTGAGTCTTCTTGTAGTTTGAGGTGGCTTTCTAGCCTCGTCTACACACATGGCTTTTCCCCCTGATTTTTGTCTTTTACCCCCATGGTAACCATTGCAATTGTGCCCTTCATTTGGTGAGCATGGACTGAAAGGCGAGTGTACGGGAGAGTTCATCTGCTCTGTAACCAAGCCCATGGAACAGCTCTTCTCTCACTGAGCTGCATGCTGGGATGCACCCTTGGTTCTCCACACCGTTATACTTCTTTTTACTTACAGAAAATAAAGAGGAATGAGGGAGAGATGGATGGAAGATGAAATTCAGGAACAGGAATTTAGCAATTATTTCTCACACACTTCCTCTGCTTGATGCCTCTATTTCTCTACAAATATGAAAAATATTGTAGAAAAAGTGAAACTCAGGTAAGTGCCAGGCTTAAATCTCCCTCAGACATGGAACTTAAAGAAGTCTCTACATTTGGGGTGGTGAGCTGTTGTGGGGGAAACTAAGGGTTGTACAGAATGTGGAATGATCAGATATGGGACCTCAGGAAAACCTTAAGATTTATCTTTATCAATAAAGAAATTATATTTATACACTGTATTCTACCTGGAAATCCTAGGCTCAATTCAGATCTCTAACTATGGGATGTAAAGAAGCCAGAAATTCTAGTCTGGTTTCTGAGCTGACACAGGATCTTCACTATCCCAGTTTCCTTTAGTCTAAAATTGAAATAATCTGTCTTCTAAGGGACAGCATGCTGATGATTTGTTTCATATCTCACTCTAAAAATGATATATTATTATAAAACCATCCCTTCTTGCAGTGAGTGTGTGATGATAAGGAATCACTGTACCTTTAAAGCAAAGGCAAAACATGAAATAACAGTTGCTCCTTTGGCACTGATGAGTTAAACCGGATTTTTTTTTTTTTATTCCAAGCTATCCAGGCTGAGGAACTCATAATAAATTGCTACCATTACATTTTTCTGAGGCTTCTTGTTACAGAACTCCTTTGAAAGGTTAATTGTTAAACTTTAGTTTGGGTCTATATAACGTACTTCAAAACTCCATAACTTTACTGAAGTATTAGCATAAACATGGTGGGTGATAAAAAAGAGTTGTTTTTCATATTTTTTTTAAAGGTTGAGCTCATATCATTATTCATGATTGAGTAAATAGGTTTTTATTCCAGGATACTAACAGCACTATAAATACTCATTTTAAGGCTTATGGATCTCACCTGACTCCTACTAAAGTAGATGGAAAGGTGTATCTTGATATACATGTTCTTTGGATAATATTCTTTACCTGGGATGACTGTAATTCACCTTTCCTTGGTCATTTAGAGCAGTATTTTCAAAATCCTCACAAAAGAATTAAGTGTAAAAACCTATGGTGTTTAAACAAAAGCTTGTGTTCTCTTCTCCTCCCCTCTGATGAAGTTGTGGAGGAATTGTGCAAATTACTCTGATTGTTGCCTGCCCTGCCCCATCTGTCAGAAAGGAGTTATAAGACAAATCTTTTTTTTTATAAGGTCCTTGGAAATCTATCAAGGGAAAAATGCTAAATAGGAGTCAGATAGAAGAAGTGTTGCTGTTCCTGTTTGTTTTCATTTTTCTCTAACATTGTGTAGACTTGTGTCTTCTGAGCACAAGAACTTGGCTGGACAAAGCCACCTTCCAAATTTGATCTTGTATTGACTGCAATACAGATGTTTTAAAAAGTAAGGATACCAACGAGCAGTGATTCTGAAAACGCCCTGAAACAGATTATTTAGAAAGGCTGTGAATGTTCCATCATTGAGCATTTTGGAGAAAAGGGATGAGAAGCATCCATCAGGAAGGAAGACATTTTGTTAGGAAGGAGCAGCAGAGTACAGAGAAATCTGAATTCCTTCCTAAAGGGGGATCATTTTTAAAAAATTGATTCCAAACATATCTGGAGGCAAAATAACAGCAGGTTAATAACCAGGTCCATTCTTTTCTTCAAATTTATGTTATTCTTAGCGGTATCAATTCCAAAATTTGGGAACTATTTTGTGGCAGCTGTTCCTGTGGAATAACATAGCATTGCACAGGGTGACTCCAGAGTCTATTCCTAATAGCACTGAACAGGATCATCAGTCACTGTACAAGGTGTCTGCTCTACTGCTGCTCACCAGGTAAAAGGCAATTACAGAGGATACAGAGAGGAACCCATCAGGGGAAGTCACTCCTCTCAGTTGCCAGGTTCTTTTATTAGGCTTTGCAGAAGATAGGTTGTGTGTCTCTGAATCACAGTGATGCACAGCCCTGAATGTCCAGCAAGCAGGAACCTGCGCACCCACAGTGCTGCAAATTCCTCCAGCCATGCAGCTGGGTCTGGATGGCGCCTCAGTTCTTCCTTTTCCTCATGCTGTGTCCAGCACAGCTAAGTTACCACTGCCACAGGACTTGGCTGTGGCAGAGGAAGACCAGGTGCAGTTGGCTTCCCTGATGGAGAAGTCATCTTTAATTTGGTCATTCCTTTCTGTTGGGAATTGCAAAAATTTGTCTGCTCCTTTGCTTGGACCAGACTGTAGGGTGCCTGAGATAATTATCTAAAATTAATTAAGAATGTTTATATATATATATATATATATATATATGCATATATATATATGAACACATATGTGTGTATAAATATATGTGTGTGTATGCATGTATATATGTGTATATATTACATATGTATGTCTACATACAAAATACAGAAATATATTAGTGTGTGTATCTATGTATACACTCTGTATATCAAGTGGAGCCACAGTAAAGAGATGTATAAGCCAAGTAAATAATAAATTAAGTTTATGTTAGTTTTGGACAGTGCTTTCCCGGCAGGAAAAGTCCTACAGATCATTCTGTCATTGGACTGTGGTCTGGAGTTGGCCGCATCTCTGAAAAAGTCCTCTGCAGAATATTGTCTTCTGCAGATAAAAGTTGAGTGGCTATTTCTGTAAAGGAATTTTGTCTCTCTGAGCACAGTTTCAAGACACAGCTGCATTTACGTGAACCTTGTTATGGCATTTCTTAGATCACGCGAGAGAGACTTATGACCTTCATAAAGCCAAGAAGGACAAACATTGCTGCTTTAAAAGCTTTTAGGAACTGATCATTTTTCATGCCCACTTGTCTCTGGCAGTTATAGTAAATTTGCTGTCCTCTGCATGGCTCCAAGATACACTTTCCCTTATTACAGAACCACAACAAAAAATACTGTAGTAATATATGATTCTGGCTTCAAATGCAGTTGTACTGCTTTGGTTCATTTCCATTTAACTTAGTAGTACTAGCTACACACCAGTGGTTCTTCTGCCTCTAAAAGGTAACATCTAAAAGTCCATAGAAAAGGGGTTGTTTTTAACGTACAGCTTTCTTAGGCCCAGATGCCCCTAGAAGTATTATTTTTGTTATAGTAGTAGGTGCTTACCATAATCCAGAATCCTGTTTTGCTCTGCTGTGTGTATTTCCTAAGAAACAGGTCCTTGCCCAAAGATCTTTTAGTCTCAGTGTATGATTTCTACTGTTTTCATTATTATTATTATTAATGGACTAAGCAGCACGGTGATTCCAAACATTAGGATTTATTAGGCCTGAAGTGAGTTGACAAACAGAAAATATTACTGCCACAGGAAACAGGAACCCAAAGGATTTACCTGGACCTGCTGTGCTGTGTGCTATAAAAACAATGCTCTTCTGACACCAAATATCTTATTAATTAAATGTAAGACAAGAGAAAATAGGTGCAGACTTTGTGAAAACAAAGGTAGAGTTGTGATAAACTATACTTAAAGTTCAACCTCAAGGACAGCTGAGCCTGGCTTGATCTTTCTTATCCGTGCTGTGATATAAATAATTGACACTTTGCTAGAAAGTGTCCTTCAGGTAGAAATATACAGTCAATTAAGCTGTCTTTAGCACCGTCATTCTCTTTTTTTCTAATAGTTTCCAAAACCAGTATTTGTGTTCTCTTTTTTACTAAAGCCAAGGGAGAATTCACCAGGTAAAAAAGCATAAACTTAACGTGCAATAATTCCTGGATGTTTGTTTTGAGATTATTTGGCATGTTTCAGTTTGTTCATGTAGAAGTGGAATATGTTTTTTTCCCAGGTGGCACTTGCAAGGGTTTCTCGCATCAAGTCTGCAACGCAATGTGTGCCCAGATTTCCAAAAAAATGGCTTAATTCCTTAATAGAGCTTGATAGCTCAAAATGGAGATCTGAAACAGGTACAGAATATCCTCCTGTGGGGATTTTCACAGACCTTGGTCAAAGGCAGGAATATTTGTTTTTATTTATGTTACCCAATTAGACAACTTAAAAATATCCTCCCTCTGGAATAGAACTCTGTAGAGCACTTAAAAATCGCAAATTAACAAAGGAATAGAACGTAGATCATTTTCTCTTAATTTTGATAGCAATTATTCTTAAAGTTTTTCTAACCCAGATATCTCAACATTAGAAAATAGTACAACATTCTAACAGAGAAACAGGGAAAAAACATAAATTGCTTGACCTTTTTTTTTTTTTTTCTGGAAAAAAGAAACAAGTCACAGGAAAAACAGGAAAAACCCAAATTATTTGGGAGACCTACCTTAGCATAATAAGGAGGGGATGAGATGTAGCTAAGACTCACATGAGAATAGTTTTTGTGTTCATAGTTCTGTGCTGGTAATGAGGGACCTGCCCATGGTGGTGGGTTCCTGGGCTGATCAAAGCCCCAAAAGGTAGATGCATCCACTAGAGAGACATCACTGTAAGAGATTCTTGCCAGCCAAAGGTGTAGAAGAACTGACTCAGGCAATGGAAGTCAAGATCTAGGGAATTTATAAGGCTTCATGAAAGAAAAAAAAAGAAAAAGAACAAGATGCTAAAAAAATAAACAGCCTCACATGTGCAGGCACTTTCATTTCAGAAACCAAAGCTGAGCCTTTCTGTGAACTGAGATGCTACAAATACTGCGAGATTCATGATGAATTATTGAGAGCTGGTAATACTACAGGTTTTTGGAGTTAAAGGAAGTGAGACTATGCCACGTGAGCCCTCTCTGGAAGCTCATTGTCACTGACACTGTATATACTTTACTTCATCAGGGAGGAGAAAATATCTTTTTTTTTTCCCCACAGACCTATTCTGTAGCTCAGTAATGATGATTCACAATGTGGTATCAAACACTAATGTTCTCTACAACATCTGGAAAATACTGACTGGAAAATTAAGAAGAGATTAATGTTCCTTCTGATATTTTTATCCTCTTCATGCCTCATCATCATGCCCACTGTACCATGAGATCAACAAGATTAGATATCTTTGAAATATGCTCACCAGCAGAATGTGATATTCAGGCTGAGGTAAGAAGATAAGAGCAACTGACCTGCAAGATTAAGGTGACAAATTAGACATCCAACAGGACATCTTTGTTCTAAATAAGTGAGGTATGAATCCATGATGCATAGTTGTGTTAACTTCTCAGCTGAACCGTAATTCATAGAAACTATAGATGGTGTTTTGTTTCAGATTGTTCATGGTTCAAGTGGCAATGAATAACATTAGTCAACACAGAAGATGGAGAGAAAGAAATAAAGAATTTTGAGTAAATGAAATAATGAAAATAATTAATAAATAATGTATATGTAAATTGCATAGTATCTAACAATATAGTCTATAAAATAATATATATGTAATATATATGTATAAATAATGTTTGATAGATACTAGATTTATAGATGCCTATTTAATACATTTATGTAAATAAAATAGATGCATATAATCTATGCAGAGTATTTGCATATACATGTATACATATATGTATATATAAATATATAGATATATATGCACACATTTAGGATAGATAGGTACAGATGTAGCTATAGATATAAAATGTATGTGAAAATCAAAATAACCCATTGTCCATCTTCCTTGAGAAGTAGCTCAAGAAGTAATTGGTTCAAAATGGAGCTTGATAGGTTAGACCTTAGGAAAAATCCTAACAATTATGCTCATGGATCATATAGAACAAAATAATTTATGTTGCCAAAAATGAGCATGAACATCTGCTGGTCGTGATATAGATACATTTTGTCCTTAAGGTTGCCTTTCAGCATCCTGCCAGCCTTATGATACTATATCCTTCTAAACTTTTAAACTCTGAACACCAGTAATGTGTTTAACCGAAGTGGTGCAGCGCTGAAAGGGCATATTGCTTCTTTGGATTTATGTACTATATATTTAAAGGGGCTATCTAATGAAGAACATGCTGTTCTGCCCAGCAGAGAGTGAGTCATTGTAGGATTAATCCCTATGATATAAAAGACCACCTAAGCTTAAGTGACACTGCATTATGAAAGTGAAATTAAAGTTGAAAATGGTCACCACTTCTGGGACAAGAGGAGGGGCAGGAAAAAGTCAAATAGCCAGGGGTATTTGTGCTAATAATTAAATGTTGCACTCAATATAAGTTTTAATATGACAATGGGAAAAAACTAAGAACTTTTCTTCTTCCTGTCAATTACTGGTTGTTTATTGCTCGGAATTTTTGTTACGCAAGCACGTAGAGGGTAACTAATAGATCTTTTATATGACACTCTCCAAGATTTGTGAAGGAATACTGCAAGACTTTCAGGATCAGATAAAAAGGAAGCGGTTGGTAAGGGCGCCACTAAATAAATGCATTCTAAAATAAATATTGAGTAATTCAATCGTCAGAATGTATGAACAGAGTAAGCTCCAAAGTGAAACACAGTGACCAAAGAAATTACTGGAGCCAAGTTGCTAAGCAGAGATAAATAGGGGTCTAATTGGTTTTATACATCTCAATTGAGGTACTTATTCATGTGCAAAAATCTCACAACATTAAAAATAATTTGATTTAGAAATTGTTTTCATGGAAAGCACTTGGTATGAAGCTCCTCTATCAATGTAATATAATGACAGCAGAAGAGAAGATATTTCCAATTAAACACTTGAAAGCCTCATATCCATAAATTAGTTGGTAGGCAACAGAGTTTGTATGAACTGTGACTCTGAATGGAAAAATACATTCTCTTCAAGAAATTCATGCAATTGAATGGCATAAACATGATCTGCAGATTCTGATAGGTCAGTACTTTGTAGTTAAGTGAAAATTATGCTTTCTAATATGTTTAGCTGCTTTCTTCTACTGGAGGATATCAAAGTAGCGTCAAATATTTGGGTGCCCATATGACTCAGGGAAGCAGTAGAAGTATCAGAATCACAGACTATGCTGAGTTGAAAAGGATCCAAAAGGATCACTGAGTCCAACTCCTGGCCCTGCATGTCCATCCCTCATTAACCACCTCTTTGGAACTACTTTTTATCAGTCAAAATTAGTTTGGCCTGCCATTACCCAGAATTTTCTAACCTCAGGCAGATAAAATAAATAAGTTGGTAGCTAGATTACCCAGTATCATGCTCTAGTTTTTTTCTCCTTTTTCATTCTTACTTAATTCTTGCTGCTCAGTGAGAGAAGAGGGGTGAGAGCAACATATTTAATAGCTGACATATTCCAGCTGGTGATGCATGGGAGCTTCAGACCTGTTCAATTCAAGATAGAATTTAACTTGGATGTCTGACCAGATGAGGTCTTTAGTTACCAGAGTTTTCAGGGTGACCTCTGCTCTCTTACGTGAGGAGTCTCAGCTGGTCAATCTGCTCCTTCAAAAAATTTGCAAGGACCAAGAGCACCGGTTCCAGCAATTTTGACCCCCTTGACTGGGTCCATGTGAACCACATTTCTGATGGAGGGACATGCCCAAATGAGTAACCTCAGACACTTAGAGTTTAGGGCAGGTCTCACAATGAATTCAAACTCCGTCTTTGGGCTATATGCTTCTAACCTGCCTGCTTTTATTTCACATAAAGAATGCTGTGGGCACGAGAGCCCTGTATTTGTTGGGGCTTTGTGAAGAAGGACACTCAAAAATACATAAAATTAAGCCAGAACACTGAGAAAATGCTTAAAGTAGTAGCTCAGTAATGCATTTGGTAAATCAGTCTAAGATGAAATCAGACAGTGACCTTCTACATTCTTAGAAGGAAACAAGAAACTTATGGGCACTGCTCTTTGCTGCAATTTAATGAAACATGCATAATTCAATGAAAAGAAAAGAAAAGAATCTTCTGGTTGAAAAGCATGTTTTCAAGACAAAAAGATATGTCATATATATACTGACATCACCAAATTAATTTTCAGTTTTGAAATACTAAGCTTTAATTAAAATTTTATTTCAGTAAATGGAAGGTTGCAATAGTTCAGATAAAGAAAATAATGTAGAAGGTTTTTTTCTAAATGGAAATTAAGCCTGTTTCACATCCTTCTAACAAAGTTTTGAAATATGTAATTTTGTTTCTCAAAACAAGGTTTTGTGTTTAAATTGACATAATGGTCCTTGAGTGTTCTGAACATACATGTAATAATTTTTATCGCCTACATAATTTTCATCAAACCTAATGCCCTAAAGTCCATTAGTAAGGAAAAAGAGCAGAGGAATGTTTCAGACAGATCTATGTAATGAATGCTGACTGACAGTTACTCAGGAAAACAAAGGATGTCTTGTTTTTAAATGAAAATCAAGATCATCAAATTGCTAGCTTTGCTAAAGAGGGTTGTCATTTAGTACTCAGCCCAGATGAAAAGGATATCAATGCGAAAGTTTTGTGATTGAGATGAAGACATGGTCTGATTCACCATACCTCCCTTTGGAGCTTTGGATTCTGAACAACAGAGATTTTTCCCTGAATGAAGGGAGTAAGTATTTTTGTGACATTAAAAGCCACTTACCCACCTCTTTCCCTACTAGGAAGTATCCAGGATTAGTGACTCAACTACTTCCCTGGGCAGCCTGTTCCAATGCTTGAAAACCCTCTCAGTGAAGAATTTTTTCCCAGTATCCAATTTAAATCTCCCCTGGTGCAACTTGAGGCTGTTTCCTCTTGTCCTATTGCTTGTTACTGGGGTGAAGTGACCGACCCTCACCTGGCTACAACCTCCTTTCATGTGATTGTAGTGAGTGATAAGGTCTCCCCTGAACCTCCTTTTCTCCAGGCTAAATACCCCCAGCTCCCTCAGCTGCTCCTCATAGCACTTGTGCTCCAGACCCTTCACCAGCTTTGCTGCTGTTTGGGCATTTCAGAAATGGAGACGAAGCCAAAGAGCAGAGAAAACCATATTCTCTCCTGAAGCACTGCAAGCTTGTTCTCAGGAAGCCTAAGGGAGGGATAGTATGTCAACCGGGAAAGACAGTGGGGAACGAAACACTTGGGAACCAAGTTGTCAACCCCCATGGCATAACTGATGACTGCTCTGCTTTCCATCAGGTAGCTGTTTCAGGAAGGTTTAGCATCCTGGTTGGAGTCAGTTATCAAAGACTATCAGTTTAAGATTAATTTTTTAAAATTGTTTTTATTACATCTTCCCAGTCAAAGGCAGCAAAGTCAGAGACTCTCCTGAAGCCTGGAAGTCAGTGCAAGATTTCAACTTTCTATGGGTTAGCTTTGATCCTTCTTTTCCCTCTGACTTCTGGGCTTCATACCAGAGAAGCAATCAGCAGAAAATCAGCTAATCTGACCACAGAAAGAAATAACTCAATACTCTAAATTTTTCTAACCTGTACACCTTTAATTTCCAGCAACAAGGGAGTGTGACCCCCTTTGGGAGTCTGTTCCCTTTGCTTGAGTTAACACAGTACAGTCAATTTTCCCACTCACGTTCACACAGAAGGCTATTTCCCAGCTGGTAGAAGTAGATACTTAGCTGCTTTTAAAACTCGAGGAGTTCTGTAATTGAAACACTAAGTTATTCTGTGCACAAAAAACCTCAATCAGTTGCTGCTCACACAGCATATGCCAAACTTTGGGGGTTATGTTTTCTTCTTTCTTTTTCTATTGAAAGCTTTAGAGAAAACTGATTTTTTTCTTCAAGAAGAGGAAAAAAGCCCACCTTTTTGCCTAGTTTGATAGTTCTAGAGGATGGGGTTTTTTTCAATGATCATGTTGAAATGACATGTTTTGGTCTATTGCTTAAAATGCACAGATTTTATGGTGAATGTATTCAACAGGATCAGAGTTATTTTGAACTGCAAGAATGTAGTATAGGATCTGGAGTTAAAACTAAACCTGCTGTTTTACCTCTAGTGAAGTTTACAGCTGAGTTTAGTCCTGGTGTATTGAACTGGGTACATACTTTTTAACACTTCTCTTGAAATACAAAATAGTGTTACAGATGTTTACACATTGGTATGTGTGTATCTTCCAGTGTGTGTGTTCTCCTGATCTCTGAAGCTGGCTAAAAAATAATTAGATAATGTCTTTAGAAATTGTGTCTTGCTTTAAAAGTTTTCAAGATATTGAAACAAATGAGCCACTTATAAAACAATGCATTCTAAAGCCACTGACTTTTGAATATATCATCTCAAATAATTGATAATCTTTCTTGAGGGTATATGTTAATTTTCCTACAAGAACTAGAGCCCAGCTTCTTAAAGGTATTTTACTTTCTAATTCCCAGGGAAATCTGTGTGGATTAGGGACTTAAATTGGCATTAGACTTTTAAATAATTTTGAGAATCTGGATATAGTCTCTTAACCACAATGGCATTTATAGCAATTAAGAAAAATAATACTGGAATTATAAGTATAAAGTAGTTTTCATTATTGACTGAAAAATATCTGTCAATACACCAAATGCAGTCCCCCACATCTGGGAACACTCATCTGTTTATTGAAATTGTTGTATGTGAGAATAAAGGGGATTGAGCCATGGCCAGCACCTGGATAGGGGTTATCTGTTAAAAATGAAGAAATCTTTCAGTTGCTGTCTGCTGGCTCCTGAGGGATCCAGTGAATCCACCAATTGCTGTCTAGCCACAGACTAGCAGTGTGTCTTGTCCATACTGACAGCTAGATTAGGTCACTTGTCCCAATCTTAGTAAAGGCCATCTACTTGTCCCATCTTCCCATATCTTCATTTAAAAGCTGCATTCAGTTTTGGTTTTGTGATCTTTTCTTGACCTTTGAAATATTTACTACATGCTACCAAGTGACAGTTTTCTTCTGCCCCAAAGGTGGCTGCATTCATCTCTGTGGTGGCTGAAATCACCCTTGGGCAACATTTGTGTTCATAAAATGTTCATGGGCACTTGGATGAAGGTGATGTATGTGGTCTACAGGGAAGAGAGTATTTCCCTCCTGCCCAGCTGATACAGGTGGCTGAATTGTGTCAGCTGGTGTAAGTATACATATATACATACAGCTATATTTATATAGCTTTATACAGCTTTTAAAAGCCCTGCATTCTCACCATGCCATTGTAAGTTTTTCTGTTTCTGTTAACTTGGTACAACACAGCATTCCCGTGTATTTGCTTTAACAGTCACTTTCTTTTTCCATCCAGAAACTGTTCTTTCAATTAGCTGCTGCTAATTAAAAAAAAACTAACAAAAATCCAGACCACTCTGAAAACTGGCGATAGTCTATGTATTAAATGAATAAAGACAAGTAGAACTTAAGCTCATTAAGACTTACAGGGGTTAACGAGCAGGAACATTAGTTGAGCATAGCTCAGAATTTTAAAGAGGAACTTCACTGGCATGGGAGCTAACACAGAGGCTGGATCTGTAAAGGTGTATGGGGACATGAGCAAAATATCAAAAGTGAGGGCAAGGAGTTACGGAGTAGTAGTATCAGCTACTCCAGAGCTGCTTTTATGGAATGGCCAGCACGTTGTGAGAACATAGGGTAGGTTTTCCTCTGATGAAAGAAGGGTGAATAGCATCAGCTGTGTCCTGCAATGGCTGAGCGCTGTGAGACTTGCTGGAGACAAAACCTTTGTGTGGAGGCCAAGCACAACAGGGCCAGAAGTGCAGCTAATTATAATAATTTGTGTCTGTCAGAAAAGTCAGGAAGCCAAGGCTTTTGGGGAAGAGTGTGGCCAGCAGGACTAGGGAAGTGATTCTTCCACTGTACTTGGCACTGGTTAGGCTGCACCTTGAGTCTTGTGTCCAGGTCTCGGCCACTCAGTTTAGGAAGAATGTTGAGATGCTGGAATGAGTCCAGAGAAGGGAAACAAGGCTGGTGAAGGGCCTGGAGCACAAGTCCTGTGAGGAGCAGCTGAGGGAGCTGGGGGTGTTTAGCCTGGAGAAAAGGAGGCTCAGGGGAGACCTTATCACTCACTACAACTCTGTGAAGGGAGATTGTAGCTAGCGGAGGTAGGGCTCTTCTCCCAGGCAACCAGGGGCAGGATGAGAGGACACAGCCTCAAGCTGCACCAGGGGAGGTTTAGGTTGGACATTAGGAGGAATTTCTTCACAGAAGGGATGATGAGACATTGGAATGGGCTGCCCAGGGAGGTGGTGGAGTCATCGTCCCTGGAGGTGTTTAAGGAAAGACTAGACGTGGCACTCAGTGCCAGGGTCATAGGCTGGATTCGATGATCTCGAGGAGTTTTTCAACCTAATTGATTCTGTGATTCTGTATGAAGATAGGAATTGCTGGAATACACTGAACTCTGTTACTGCAGAATATATATCATACCTATTTAGGTAAAAAGCATGTGGTGTTTTAGCTGACTGCTGAGTCTGTGCTCCATACCACACTCTGGTACACTACAGCATTCCCAAACAGCTCTCTTAATGTCCAAACTGTCAACTGCAATAATCTCCAGGCCAGGTTATTTAAAACAAGCAAACAAAAACCCTAAACCAAACCAAATTAAATAAACCTGTTTCCCTTTTGTTTCAAACAGACCCAACTAGTTAATGCCTATAAGTTAATAAATGTTTCATAAATTGGTTTCAGACACGCAAATGCTGTGACTGAAGTATCCAATAGAATTTGTATTCTGCAGTAAGGTGGCCACTATTTTTGTAAGGCAGCAGAAGATGCTTGCATTGGCAGGAGTAAGGTAATAAATGACATTTAAATTCTTTCAAATGTGGGTGATATGAGGTAATATGAGGGTGACTGGGAATAGGAAAACCAAATCTGGGTAGAAGCATAGGTGAATATGGCAATTAGGCAAAAGCAAAATTGAGCCAAACCAGGCCTAACAGCAGTAAAGATATTTTTTTTTTTTAAAATAGAGGATTTAATTAGAAAAGACTGCATTCCTCATATACATACAGAGAATTCAGTCTTGAATTAGGCCTTTACAAAGGGTGTTTGCTCTTGGCATTCTCTCTGAGAAGTGGCTGGTGATTTTAAGGTTCTCTGTGAGAGAGGGCTTGGCTGGTTTTAGTTCAAGGAACGGGCTTACTTTGCATAAAAGTACTAAACTACCTGTATTAAAGACTTGAACTCTCAGATCTCAGAGAAACCAGTGACATTTACCTCAGGTGTTGACCATGATTTAAGTGTATTTGACTGCTGCCTGGTAAAATTCTGCTAGGGGTAGAGTGCATTGATTATTCTAGAGGAAGTTTCCTCCAGTAGTCAGCTGAGAAAGAAAATAAATCCCTGATGACTTGCAAAGGTCTTGGCTTCTTCCTGGTATTTTTAGGTAAGCTGAAGTGTGAGGTCTCTGAGGCTCACCAGTTTCATCCTGGCTTCCCTGGGACCCAGAATCACATATTACAAAACACTTAGATAGGACTAGCTCCTTTAATCTTATCTAACCTTTGCTGCACAGATGTGTTTTTGTAATTCTTCATTGGTGATAACTTGTCTGTACTACATTTCTATGGGGGGGAAAAGCATTAATAATAATTAAAAAAGAAAAGTATTCACTGAGTTCTCAGAAGAATGGTTGCATTTGAAATTATTCTTTCCTTTTTCTTATCTCCAGGATTATAAGATCAACGAGTAAACAGAAGTAAATTAACCTTCATCTAGCTCTTTTGTGTGCATCTTATTAACCTCCAGTATGTAAGGAAATGTGTCTGAACAAAGATGCAGATTATCAAGATGAAAATGTCATTTTCATTTTAATTAATATATGGGAGCATAGCTGGGGTATTGAGGGATGCTGTGGCAACTATTTTTGTTTGGGGCCTAGGGAACAGAGAGCAGCCAGTTTAAGTAGCACAAAAATATTACAGGAAATTCCTTTGAAATGGTGACTTATTATATTGAATTGCAATACAAGATTAGGACCTCTACAAGTGGCACCATCTTTGCACAATAGAAAACCAATCTTCTGCCCTCAGTAGATGGATCAAGATGGGACAGCCAGCAAATGCTTTACAAAGGCCAAACCAAATGCTAGAAAATCTAATCTGTCTGCAGAAAGATGCCACACTTCTGGTAAGCCTGGGCCATGACCCAGTCTGTCTTGAATCCTAAACTAGGCAGTTTGTCAGACACAGGCCAACCATCCTCTGGCTCATGGTGTAAGAGAGGATTAGCATTTATTTCAAGGGGCTAAAGGCCACATCGCCAGATTATGCTGGGCTTTTTTTTTTATACTGGTAGCTGTAATTTCTCACAAGTAAAAAAGCCCCAAGTGGGAGCTTGGATTTGGGCAGGGTGCTGTAGAGGTCTGCTGCTGAACTTTCAGTGGTGACTTGCACTGAGTGTTTCCTTGATGGGGAGACTGGTTCCTGAGTCTGTTATTTGAGGCACTTTTTCCTGATTTGTGGTTTATTCTTTTCCTTCATGGGGAATTACATCAATTTGTTACAGATCAGGACCATTACAAGTGCAAAAATCCTCTTCTGAGATTTGTACAGATGGTTTTGCAGATATTTGACTTCTTGAGTAGGGGTAGGCTTCTGCATAGAAAGCTCACCAAAACTGGGGCGTTTGTAACAAAGAACGTAGTGACATGTTTATTCCAAGTCCTAATTTCTTTAACATGATTTGAAAACTACCCCATCTTTTTGGTAAGGGTCTGGCTTGTGTGAGAATACACAAAGGCATGTTCAAATCATATTTTGCAGACAATGCCTGTAGATATTTTGGCTACTGGGCAGGGGGTTATGCCTTTATATCTTAAACTACTTCCAAGTCTATTATAACTGAGGGGAGATGGAAATGTGTAATATTTTTGGTGCTCTGAAGAAACCAGACTCCTGATTTATATGTGGGAGCAGTGGGTGTACGAAACATCCTGAATGTTGCCCACCTGCTAAGGGCCACTATGAGCTGGCATTGGTGGTCAACACCACAAACATGTTCCCTCTGGGTCAGTCCTATCAGGTAAGAACAGTTAGTCCTCAGGAATCAGGAATGCATTACCATAATGACTTCCAAGGCACCTGCCACTGAGGCTCTGAATACTTTTGTAGATGCTCTGAGCTACTTCAGGGTATGAAAGCCTCCAGGTGAGAGAGCTGGGATGATATCTTCAAAGGCCTTCTTCAGAACTGAGAATATTCAAAGTTCCCTTGAAGATATTTTTAAGTCCACATTTTTCCTAGTAAATAGTTATCCTTTGGTTAGGTATCAAATATTTTAGCAAATTTGCTGAAATTCAACAAAGTTTTGACAGAAAAAAATAGAAGATTATTTTCTAAAACGAACTATTAAAAGCGAGGGAAGATAATTAGGAAAGAAAAAATGCAAAATAAACAGTGCTTAGTAAAACTGAATAAAATATATTTTTTTAATTAGTTTTGCTAATGAAAATGATAGAGAGTTAGAGAGTCAACTACGGTGTTATGCTCCACTGTCTGTCTTGAGAAAAATACAATATTCAGAGAATTTTTGTAGAAAATAATCTTGAAAGCTCTGGGGATTGTCATATGATCTAGGAGATCTGGGTTTACTGAATATGTTCTGTCAAGACTTTCCTTACACGGGTGAAGAAATCGAAGCAGGAAGTTTCACAAGCGGAAGAATGAACAAGGTCCAGTTTTGCATGGCTTTGGATGTTCTGATTGGATTATCTGCTCTCATCTAATGAAATCCAGGCTGAAGCTTTTCCCGGAGCTGGTTCTAGCAGCTGTCTTTCCCCAGGCGGCAGAGCAGGAGCTCTCTTTTCCTGTCTTACACGTCTCTGTGCTTTCTTGAAATTGGTAGGAACACAAATTTGTTGAATCCGCGCTCTGCCAAACGCCAGAACGAAGGATACTTGTGTGCTTGGAAGTGGATTCCAGATGGAATACCGGTAGATGGCGCTTGAGAATGTGCAATCTGCGCACTCCAGGGAAAGGTGATTTATTTCTGCCTCCAGTCGATAAAGGGTAACAGTTGAGACATGACTGTCGTACAGTTAGACCACAGCAGCACAGTGACCTGTAATTTCTTACAACAGAGAGAAAGGCACACTTTTTTTTTTCTTCAATACACCCTGGAAATATTTGACTCACTGTATTTCCCTCCTAATACAGAGATCCCCTGATGGCTCTTGGAAGACTGGCAATGTTTGTCTTGGTGGTTCAGAAACCTTAGAGGAAGATTCATCTGGATAATGTGACCTCCCCTGAAGCGCCCCCTCCTCACAGTGATGTTTCCTCCTTTTCTGGTCAAGGCATCCCTGCCAGCTTCTGCAGGAAAGCTCTGCTCAGGAAAGGCAGCATGAACAGAAGACAGTCTTTAGAGAGTGGCAACAGCAAAAGAGCATTAAATTAGGACTATTGATGGTGGTGGGAATCAATGCTGAAGCATCTATACCTCCTCCCTCTGCTTTGAAGGGATCACAGCTATCCTGCAACAAGACACATGGGGTGACACTGTGGTGACTGCCAGGGAAGTGCCTGCTACAGGAAGTGTTTTCTACTTCTCTGTGTTGCCTGCTTTAAGGGGAAGGTAGTAAAAGTCTGCTGCCTTTGATGACCTAGTCCCCACATGTTCTCCAAAGCTCTGCCACCAATGCTGTAGTGCTGAAAGGCTTTCAAGTTAGCTTGGATTTTTTTCATGCTATTTCTGCACTGCGGAGGTCTAGGAAGTTAAATGTCCCATAGCCAGCTACTCCATTACACAACAAAGGCTAGGCATTTATTGTGGCTGAACAAATAGCAGGAAAGGAGAAAAGTGTCAGGTGTGTGGGGGGAGTATGTGGAATTTATGTAATTTTTCATAGATATGACTTCCCATTTTCCTAGCAACTTTACCACAAGGGACCTCAGAGCCGTAGATGGAGGCAAACAGCTTTGCTTTAATGTGAGAGAGAAATTCTGCCAGCACTTTGCCAGAGTAATGGGCAAAATTATGCAGCTTTGTCCCCTGGAAAGGCTGGCATTGCAAAGGGCCTTTTTATCCCAAATGAGCAGCTGAATAATATTTTTGACAACTTATTGTGAAGAAAATACACAGTGTTTTTGAGAAGGGGTTTGTTTTCTTTTCACATTGTTGCAAACAGTTTCACCTTTTCTCCATTGACGCATAATACACACCTGAGCACCCCTTTGTAGCCTTATTGATATGGCATATTTCATATTATGTAGACAATTTTGAATAACTTACTCATGGAAATGTTGACAAAACCTTTACATTTCTGTGAAGTTTATACATGCAAATAAATCACTGCTTTTCCATTAAAACTGCATCCAGCATTCTTATTATTACCAAGATTTGCATTTGTTTTCTATAAACCTTTCCCTTTTAGGTGGCTTCAGAAACACTAATCTATAAAACCTTGCAGCCAATCTTGGTGACCCAAATCTGAATTCCCATTTTAGAATGGCTTAGAGTATTTGTTCAAATACAATTATATCAATGAGAATTTTTCCATGAATCAAAATCACACTGAGACACTTAGTGTACAAATGTGCACGTTTGCTTTCTATTCCTTGAAAGAGGCAATATTCCTACTGTTTTCAGTTTGTATTGGAGCAGGTATGAAATATTTTGGCCAAGTTGCACAGTGAGTTAGTTTTAGTGGAACAGATCTCTAAGGGCTTTACTATACTGTGAATTCTTAGGGCTTTACTACACTGTGAATTCTTCCTGCATTCATATAATTTAAATCCTGAAGAGGGATCAAATCATTCATTAACCTCCCACAATTAGCCCTAAAATATTTTATGAGATTTAGAGCCTTCTGCTTGCAGAGGGGTGAAAAAGGTAAATAGAGAGAGAAGAGTGTGGGTGAGAAAGGGAGGGAATATCTCATTTAGGTCTAGTTGGCCTTTGAGCACAGTTAAAATGGATGAAGAAGAAAAATGAATAACTGCAAAAATAAGAAAACTGAGAGAATTTGGTATCTCTCTGGATGATGAGGGTGAGAATGCATGCACGTTAAGATGCTTGACAATTCTCAGCATTCAGAGCAAAGCTGGCTACCATTCAGCAAAACCAGAGGACTATACAAAACTGCAAAAGTGACAATCTTTCAAAAAACAAATCTGTGGGTAAGATAAGAAATTACCTGGGGAAATTCCTGCTGAGATATTGTGGTAATGGTTTAGAAGGTAACTCAGTAACTGTAATCCCATGGAAGGTGTGTATTAATAACAAGGGAATTTAGTTCTGGGAGAAATGTCCTAGTTGGGTTAACAAACTGCGTCACTATCTATTACTTGGTAGAGAAAAGTATAAGCAGCTAATTAATGCTTTGGGGACTTAGGAGGAAGAAAATACAACAAAGAAAAAACCCAAACCAGAGTTCTCCCTCTTCCCCAGGGACAAGGAAATGCAGGAGTTGGAAAATGATTTATTATTTTATGTTACTTTATTTGAGCCAGAACTTTGTCAGAAGGCTACAAAGCGTAACTCAGCTTTAATCAGCGTAAATTTTGAGCTTGATTCATTTCTGAGTAGTGTTAAATTTCACTGAGTTTATAATCATATAAATGCAGAGCTCTCAAGGTGATCTAGTCCTTAATAGTTACTAGTGAATTTGGCCCAGACATTGCATTAGTTAACTGTACCATAAGGATGCTAATGAGGTGAAGGGTAAGTCGGTAATTCTTTGCAATTCCAATGAACTATGAAGGGATTTATTATTCAGAACTTGTTTGTTCTGAATAGCATAGTCTGTAGTGCAAAATAGTAAAAAGAACTTTTGGTTCGATGGAGGAAGTTAAGACGCATGTTTAGCAGTAGAGGTTATTTATAGATAAAAAAATTTAAAAACACCAAAATACACATGCAAACCTGAACATAAGCAAGGTAAAAGTAAAATTTCAAATATTGGATCTCTTGAAAAGCAGTTTTTAAGTACTTTTAATGGAAGTAAGCTGTAAAAATGTAAGGATACTGAAAGAAAGGTCATGGACTGTTTGACAATTCTGGGTAATGAGAGGAAAGCTGCTGGAACAATAGAAATGGGAAAAGTAAGGTCCCTTCTGACTCACTCAGAAGATAGTTTTGACCTATTGACGTAACTTAAAAAATTCCTGCTTATCTTCCAGGTAACAAGGGACTTTGACTCAGGTACTTATGAACTGTTTAAAGGCTCCTGAGCAGTGATGGGGTGGAGTGGGAAGGCAGGGGGCAGTTTTGAGTTGAGATATCTGTGTCTTGACATCCCAGATGCAAGATTCGTGAAAAGCAGTCAGCTTCACCATTTCACCTGAATGTCAAAAGCTGCAGCTTGTATATGGTGAACATTAGCTGTGAAAAACAGCTGTTCAATATTTTTTTTACTATGCTGATTATTTTTAGCTCAATGCCTCTTTAAACCTGAACTGCTTCCTTATCACCATACCTCTGAGAAATCTGCCTTCTGGCAGACCCCTTTGAAATTTGTTTTTTTGCTTGTAAGGTGCAGATGCTTAGCAGCAAGCCTATTTTCCTTCCTTTGCAACCTCTTCCCCTGAAAATACAAAAGGAAACTTTATCCAGATTTCATGCTGTCCATGAAATCAGAATGTTATCCGGCAGACTTGTGACTTCACTGGCTTTTGTGCCTGTGTGTGAAAAAACACAGATTTGATTAAAATGGGAGCTTGTGCTGCAGAGCTCTGCATACTGACCATGTTTTGAAAGGGTGCTGAGGTGTGTTTGTGTTTCCATGTGCAATCTGCATGCTCCGTGTGTGTGTGTGCACATCACACATGGACACAGCAGTTGCAGCTTCACGTTGGGCGTGGGGCACTCAGCTTGCAAAGCAGGATGTCAGCATCTCTGTATTGACAAGGAAGTTAAGGGTGAAATCTGGTTGCCTAAGTACCGGCATCTGGTGCTATTATAGACATTTTTGGTTATATTGCTTCTTTATCTACTATTCTGGTATTTCACATGAAGTCCTCCATCACGTCTGCCAACCATACATTTTTGTTGCATAGTGCAAATGCCATTAGAACTGTATTTTAAGGGAGTAAATTGAACCCCTAAATTAGGTTATTCACCCTGAAGCTGAATCCCACCCTTGCCAATCAATCATGATAGATTTCAGCCTCACATTCACATAACTTTTGAAGCAGAGAACAGTATCTCACCTTAGAAAGGCATCAATTTCTATTTAATCATTAGAAGGATTCTGTTCCTGTCTGTTTTATCTATGTTCAGTAAGCATTAGCACTCTGTCTGTTACTTTCTCAATAGACATAAGTCCTTTCTAGTCCTTGCCAGGTTGCCCATCCTTATGGGTCTGTAAAGGCTGTAGGTTTGTGTTTGGACTCTCAGTCAGGTATTCTGAGTGAGAAAGTAGTAGACAGAATGCATGAGGATGAGAACAAGGCTCAAAATATATGTGATATGATTTTCTAGCTGTGAAAGCTTTTTTTTTTTTTTTTTTTTTTTTTTTTTTTTTTTTTTTTGATTATGTATGCATAGTGTTAAACCTGCAAAGTAACACTGATAATGACATGACTGTTTTTGCATATTCTGCCTCAGGCTCCTTTGTGGTGCTAAGCATCCAAAAGCCCATGAAAGTGAATTATATGTTTGTGTGGTTCCAGCCCACTGACCCTGCTCAAATGGATTGAATTAGTGCAATACTGGAACTTTAAATTTAAGATCTTCTGAACATAGATGGAAGTTCCTCTACTCCAAAATCTTGTGGCTGAATAATACTTTTAGTCTTGATTCTTGATCTCTTTCCATAGCATATGCCAGGTAGTTTATGTTTGAAGGCAAGGACAAGGTTGTTGTATCTTTAGATTTTGGTGATGACAAGTTAGCTCTTCATAGTATTTCTCTAAAAACTTTTTCTTGTACTAGACTAAGAAAGAAACAAAGAGACATTCAATAATGGAAGCTCTAGCCTGAAACTAGCAGAGGTTGTCAGTTTTCTGGCATAAGATGACGAATATCAATAGATAAGAAAACATCATGGAGACTTGGACTCCGAAAGCATAAAAGCTTTAAAAATATTCACAAGTCTTTCATAAAGACTTTAGCATATTATGAGAGCACTGTCAAAGCAAATGTAAATTTAAATCTAATTCATTCCCTACAAGGGTAGAAAACCCCTCTGCTGTTTAGTGTTTATGAATACATTGCTAGACTGGGCCTGAAACATAATTCTTAGCCAGAAAAAAACACTTAGAATATGGCTTCAGATCCAGAAACCACTTCCTTGGTACATGTAGGTAGTGCTGCTGTGAATGTTTACACTTTCCCATCCTGGGAAATAGTTTCTGTAGGCACCCCCTCAACCCAGGCCTGCCATTGCTGGGGTGGAACAGCAGTGTCCACAGCACTGGGGAGATCCATTGGCCCTCAAAATCACAAAAATACGTGAGCTCAGGAGCCCCCTGAGCCTCCACAGCTCTCCTCCAGTTAGTCTCCCTTTCAAACACAGCTCCCCTATCTACAAAAAGCTGGCTTGCTGCTGGACATGCCAGCTCCAGTGGCAGCAGGAATCTGTTTTGCAGATCTTACTTATTATGTTTTAGAGAGCTGCTGCTGCTGCTCTTCTTTGGAGAGCTTTCCATTATCTTTTTCATGCAGCTCCCACTTAATGAAAAATCTTCACTAATCACCAAAACACTTTTCCAGGGACAGTTTTGTAATGAAGTTGCAATTTGATTCTTCTTTGCCTTGAGATACCCAGTCTTTTCCTCTAAGATCATCAGGATTTTTTTTGTTTTTAATAGTAATCTCTCACAATGGAAAGAAATATTAATTATTGTCTTTCATTATTTATTTTAATAGCACCAACATGTAGCCTTACCAGTAGACAGCAGCCATGCTAGGGTCATGAGAGGCACAGGAAAGACAGAGGCTGAAGCAAATATAAAGGAGACTTTTTTAAAAACACCATGATTATTATATATTGGCCAATTTGTGGCTTATTATTTCCTGTTGCTTTTAGTGGATCATAATACATTCACTAATTGTCCTCAGTATCACCATAAAAAGAAGGAGTTTCAGTTTCTTCAGGCACACACCATACTAACCCCATATGTCACTGAGATTCCAAGCAGAGCCAGTATTTCCCTTCACCTCTTTCTACATGCAGCCAGCAGCTCAGCACTTGAGCTGTGGCCCCAAATGCATGAGCCTTGTGGGTATTTGGTGCCAGTCAACAAGTGGGATTTAGAATGTTAAATACCACATGGGATAAGAGGCAAGAAGAAGTGCATAACTTCTTTTGCCTTAGCAAACTCAGGTCCTCCTGCTGCAAAGGAAGGAATTTAGTCCAGGGAAATAGTGATCAAAGTTTTTTTTCCATAGCTGAGAAGTGGAAATCTATGCCAGAGAGGGCTTACACATACAAATATATAGATATATGTATACATATAAATATATAGATATACCCCATATGTAAGTACATGTAGGTATATGTATTTTATCTGGTGTGTGTATATATATTGGGTGGATGGGTGAGTGTATGTATTTGTATATGCACATACAAACCAATACTGGTCTTGAGGAATGACTGATTCTCTTTCTTTTTCACAGTAGTGTCTCAAACTGATATGTTTGGTTTCAGATCCTAGGACCGTCACCTGCCCTAGCAGATACACGAAGTCCATTTGGACTCTCCTTTTAGTCTGCAGTTTCTTTAACTTGATGGTGTTGAGGAGCCTCTGGATCAGATTGTAAGGATCCTGCACAACAGTCTTCTCTGTAAAAAAAAATCCTGTTCTTCTGCAGTAACTTTCTTATCGCAATATTTACTGAACTCTTCTTGTCAGTGTTGGTAGGGGAAACAGAGCCCCATCATCATCTCTTCCCTATCACTTCTTACATGGTCTTCTCCCAGTTGGAAGCAGATTTCTTTCTTCACAACAGCTTACAGCCTTTTAGGAGGATGGGGTGAACTAATAAAGGGAGAATTTTGCTTAACCATCTGGGCCTGAGATGCTTCTCCATCCTGGGCACCAGCAGTAATAAGAAACAGAGCTGATGTCTTGTGCCAGGCAGCTCCTTTCTGATGCATGAGCAGAAGAACAGCCTGAAAGGCACTCCCTAGACCTTGAAAATACCCGGTTTTAACAAGGAACTCTGTGTGTGTGTTTGCATATAACTAAAACCAGGCCTTAATTGTGTGTCTTAGGCTTTTGAATAAAGGTCAGACATTCCCTGCCTGTGGAGGACCACATGCATATGCAGAGTCAGAAGCATCCTGAGGCAGAGAAGTCCTACATGTGACTTTTTGCCATGCCATTGAGATAGATCAGTAGAGAAACCATTCCTGGTTTTCTTACTCCCCAACCAAATTCAAGTGAGGAATGGCCTTAAAGAATAGAAGGTTCTAAACAAGACTTAAGGTGGGATTCAAAATTTAAAAGAAACATAAAATTCTCAGCTGCCAATTAAAAAAATATCTTCCTGTCACTCCATGTCCAGTAGTTGTCTTATAAGGGGAGCTATTATATTTTAGGCATCAGCTGCTACAACCACTGCATAACTCTAATGTCCATATGGAAGTAAAAAGGTCCCTTGTACATTTTATTTCTTTTGTTAACACTAATATTCCTACCCCAAGGCCAGTTGTCTGCACAAGTGCACAATCCTTCATTCAGGAAAAAGGGCTTAATTTTAACCCTATATACTAGCTAGCAGACTGTTAACTTAGGTTACTGAAGCTGAACTATTTCATGTTGAATTCCTCATTTGTTAAGTAGTAGCTTGTTGTCTTTCATATATTCATCATTCACACCTTCTCTCCATCAGGTCCTGTTCATTTCCTGTTCTGTCCTGGTTGTTACACATTATTTTACAATAAAGCCTGTAACACATAAAATGTCTGCTCCCCTTCCAAATTAAAGATTTTTCTGTAGCAGTACCTAAGCAATGGCAGAGATCCAGCACCCACCTTATACTTGGATATAGTCTCCTTATTAAGTGAAGGATAAAGCAGAGATCTAACAGACCTGTCAGCTCCTAATTTCCTATTGCCCAGCACCTTGCAAAGTGGGAATGAACTGGTCATTTGGACAACTGACCACCCCTTTGTACCTCCTAATGAGGCAGAAGCACTGTAATCCATCACATGGTGGATTTCTCCCCACACTAATACTTGCAGTGTGTGAGCTGTTGGTAGCAGACTCTAAATCACACTATTGGTGCCCCATCAGTGTTTTGGCTTTGCAGGGTGGTTTGACCAACTGCAGAGGTCTGAAAACATTTTGTAGAGAAGGGTGCAGGGAGTTGGAATGAGGAAAATAACTTGGGGTAGAGAAAAAAAATACCTTCTGTAGATTAGTTGTGCTACAGTGAATTCTGACACTGTTAAATTAAACATTAAGTTCTTACAGGCTGCCTTCTGTGATTATATAGATTAAAAAAAAAATGCAAGGAAAGGTGTAAGGGAAGAGGGATTGGTTTGTCCAAAATCAAGGGAACTGAAGAGTGGGGAATGCTGCAGGGGTTAGCTAACTAAACAGATAGTTAAGATAGTCAAACAGAGGAAAAGGGCTGCCACATGGCAAGAAGGGATTGAGCTGCTCTTTCCATTGCTTTGGCAATAGGACAAGCTGTAATGGGCTTAAACTGAGGCAAAGGCTATTTAATTTAGGCTTTGAGAAAGGAAGAGAAATGATCTCAAGCTAAGATGAGGTAAATACAGACACCACTAGCATGGGGGTTTGGAAGAAAAATATGACCTCATGTGGCTCCTTTTTATGATTACTTGGAAGCCACCAGGTATAGAAAAATAAGCACTGACTGCAGCTGCCTAGTACTTACACTGTGGGGAAAAAGCAAAAAAGTGCCACAGCTGACTCCAGCAGGGCTCCTGCCTTTCTTTCACAGCAGCCTTCACTTAATGGTATTTGCCTGTATACATTTGCCAATGGGCTTTGGTTGAAGGAACAAAGCTTTAACATAAAACACCTGCTACTTGTGTGGAAGTTGCAACAGAGGCTTTTTTTTCCTCCTTAATTCTGCCTGATAGAAAAGGAGAGCAGGTGCTGAGGAAGAAGGAGATTTGACCACAACCCATGATGACATCTTGTCCCCTCTTCCAGGCATTGCTAACTAGCCATAAACTGCAATAAATGAAGTTTTGTCAGTCTGCCAAATAGATATATGCACTTCCATTACATGAATGCAATTATTTAATGTAACCTCTGAATATGTCTTTAACTCATCACATTCCTGTTCAGGAAGAAAGAAGAATATTGCATTGAAAAAAAAATACCAAAAAACCTAAGCCACCCCAAAATTATGGGGACGACAAAAGCACCCACTTAAGGTGTTAAAGAAATTTTTTCCCTCTCCACTCAGAAAAATGAAAATCAATTAACATTGACATTTCCAGACTGTAAGCCATGCAAACTTAATTTCCAAGGTCTGGATTAAAACTAAAATTGTAGGCGACTGTACTGTCTTTACAAACCTTTGTAAGGTTACTGCACCCACTATATTAGCTATGAAGAAAGTCTGAAAGATTTATATAGTTCTGCCTTGCATTTTTTTTTTCTGAGTAAAGCAACTCAGTGTGGAATTAATTGTTACTTGAAGTTTTGTCTAAGTCAAGTGATACCTAACCCCACCTCCTGCAGCCACCAGGGACAAGGGGACACCAGGAGGGTTCTGTTGGGTAGGATGGCTTTGGTGCCAGAGTGCTGCGTGGCTGGTTGTGGACTGGGATGCCTGGAACAGCCCCATGAGAAGGGCTCTGTGCACCACTGCCTGTAGAACCCCAAAGTCGGTACTGCAAAGCTGTCCTGCCAGACAGCACACCTCCAGGCAGGACTACAAACCTGTGTTAACCCTGCCTTCTGGGTGACGGGCTGTCCAGAAATGAAAGGGAAAAACAAAATTCACAGAGAAATTCCTAAGATAACGGGACACACATCGCCCCTGATAATATGAAAACCTTTGACTGATTGAAACACAGAATATGTAAGAAATAAAAGTTTAGGGTGGAAATTGCACCAGATTCAAGCATGCGAAAGAGTAAAAGAGTCCTGTCTATACTTCCTAGGATGTACTATTTTCTAAGTCAGTGTTTACTGGTTCTTGGTTGATAGTATCAAACACCGTGATTTTCAAAGGAGCCTAAGAGATTTCTGTGTTCAGCTTCCAAGGAAGGGGAAAAAATAATCAGACCTAAAGCCAAGACAGAATCCCTGAGACTGAGCCGTGTCCCATTTATCATGCTAGGGACACTGAAGGCAGGGGGGGTGAATGTGATCCCCCTGACAGCCAGCAGTGCAGCTGTTGAGAGAGGGGACCCATGGAAGAAGCAGGACACCGTGGATGTTTCTGCATGGCAGGCTGCGGCGGGAGAACGTGCACACATCTGTGAGCGTGGGTACAGAGCTACAGAGCTCTACTAGGCAGGTTTTCTACCCAGAACCACGGCATATCTGCAGACACGACATTCAGTCAGCACACCAGCCTCAATGAGTTGTGTCAGGGATGTGGATGTTGACCAGATTTCCTCTGACATTAACTTTTAGCCATGGCTGAAATCAATAAATCCCAGTTGTGGGCACCTCAGCTTTTATTACTGTCCAGTGAGGTGTGTTGGCTTAGAGTTAACATGTAAACACCTGGAAAATAATTTTCCTGTAATCAGCACTTTTTAATGTTCAGTCAGCTAGAAGATAAAATAAAAACACAGGAGGAGACATTTGTCTTCGACACAAAATCATACAAAAAGTCTTTTTTTATTAAATATACATTACTTACAGTTTAAGTCTTTATTCTGTACAACAGTAACCATAGAAAACAAAAGAAGCTAAGGCTAAATTTTTTCAATCCCTTAACAGGGTATTAAGACATGTTACATTGTCTACAAAACTGACTTAGACTGAGGCAACGTCCTGTGGAATTCTCTTTAGAAAACCAGATAGTGAAAGGGGAATAATCTAAATCTCCATTTTGCTTTTTACTGTAACTGAGAGACTCTTGCATTACCCTTGGATGAACCATTAAAAAAAAGTGCTTTTTTTTGCTTTGCTAATGAAATGAACAGAGTTCTGAGAGATTTATTTAATACAATTTGAATAGAACAAAGTAAAATGAATGATGAAGGGCTCATCTGTAGAAAGAACCAACTCTTTATTATTACAAATACTTAATCTTGGCTGCCATTTTGCCCTTTTTTTTTTTCTTTTTAGGGTGCCTTTACCCATTAAAAACCCATAAAATCTTTCCAGTGTTAGTGGGCAGGCTCCCAAGTTGGTTGTCAAGACACAACCCACAGACCAACCTTCCCCATACACAAATTTTTAGAAACTCTTGAAGGTGGCAAGCCATATCATGGACTATGTGGAGCTGAAGTTCATGGGCTTATCCCAGATTTTATCCATAGTTCTGCTAGAAGACAATGCAATTTCTGTGAATGCAACTCTCGTTGACAGCAGTAAGGGATGACGAATATAAGGTCCTGACTTGGATTCATGTATGTCAGCCCCAGTTTGCAGGAGATGATCAATGCAAGGCCAATATGAGGCTAAATTAATCTGTGATGTATCTACATTGACCTGAACAGGATTACAACAAGGTCTGAAGCTGGCTCTGTTTCTTTCACGAAGTGGGTTTCAAAGCAGGTCAGGTACAACAGTGTTAAGGTTCTCACTATCATTTAGATACAATGGTCCGTGTCACAGATTTAATTTGCAAAAATCACAGAGAAGACATTTTTATAACTGGATGTTTGAACAAAAAAAAAATGTACTTGTTTGCTCTCCTAGGCTCCTGAAACTTCAATTCTGCTGCGTTGTATATAGGAAGTGAGGCTGCTACTGGCTGTATCTAAGCTAAGAAACAATTGTTCTTCTTTCTTGACAACATGGGTGCAGCATTGGCAGCAATGACAAAACACAACTGAAAAGGGTGTGCCTAAAGGATGCAAGAAGGAGCTGTAAAGGGCATGCAGAAGTGAGTAAATAATTTGCCATGCGGAATTCCTTCCAAACGGACTCTATTTAGGGCTGAAATTTGTGAAGAGAGGTGTGGCTAGCATATCAAAAAGTAAGTGGTTTTGCAATGTGAACAGCAGTCAGTAGTTTCAAAAAAAGCTGCCAAAAGCATGAGGGATGGGGAGTGGAAAGTCTCTAAGCAAACACCATTCTTTGGATCACCTGTTGTACCCAACATTTGATTAAATGTTATGATTGTTTGAGGGAAACCATCCCAAATTCTCCTTTGGGTTATCTGGGAGAGTTCCAGCAATCTAACTGGAGCGATTTGGATCTGGTATCAGCCAGAGCTTTGAAATCCTCTCCCATGTTTGAAGCATGTCTCTGATATTTTACAGATCATCAGGACAATTAAGACTATGTTTTGACAGACTAAGTAGCAATTATTTCCATGGCAAAAACCAACCACTGAAAAATACCTGAAAGCCTCATATCCACCATGTGTGGTGTCAAACAGTGTAAGTTTTTTGAGAGCTTTTGCCTTCTTCACTGCCCCATCACAATGGTAGTTTGAAGTGTTAATGTCCTCTTTTCCCCTTAGAGGCCACCACCCCTAGGTGACTACATCTCCACGATGGAGTGCAGACTCCCTTCTGGTTGAACACCCAGCTGACATTTTGGTTTCTGTGACTGCCAGGAGAAAAATCATAATCTTAATCTGAGTTGTAAAACAAGCTCCTCTGACGCCTACCAGCAATTTGATAGCTCCACATGTTAAAGAAAAAGGAGGGATGAAGAAAACAGAGGTGAATTAGAGATGGAGTGACACTGTCAACACAAACTGTTGCCTTAATTCTTCCTTAGCTCGGCTTGTAGACTCAGCACATTACAAACAACAAACAACGAGCTTACAAATTACAAGAGTTCACCAGAAACTGTGCTTTTTTTTTCCCCAATTTTTGTTTTTGTCAGAGTAAATTAGTGCAAAAGATCACAAAAATAAGTACCAATACACTGAAATATTCAAACTCTCTATATCCATGTCTTGAAATAAAAAATCAAAGAAAAAAGCTACTTCAGACCCAAAGGAAGAATGTGTTTAGAAGTTTCATGTACAAAAGTAGCAAGGAGAAGGGGGCCGCCCACACTGAAAGAGGACATGAAGAACTTCCCACTGGGAAAGAAAGTGCACCAAAGTGCAAAACCCAAGGAAACAAATCATGCTTTGAAGCTGTGATAGTAACCTGTGAAGAAAACCCCCAAAACCTTCAAGGGCATGGTGCAACTCCAACTGTAGTCAAGCAAGAGGCCTCCCAAACCTCTAAAGACTCTGGATAAGGCTCTTGGTTTGGCAGGGATGTAACTACATCACTTGGCTTGTTTTATAGGTAGGCATTAAAAACTGCATGAAAGCTTTGAAATAGCACTCACGTCTCAGACTTTGCTGAAGTCTTTCACAAAGTGTTGCTTTCTGAAAAATAAAATACAAAAAAACCTACTCTCGTGTCTGTGAAAAACCAGCAGCGCAGAAGAATACTTGAAACTGGTCTTGTTTAGGGCAAACTTTGTGTAGGTGAGAGCAACAGACAACAATGCCATGAGCTGGTGGACCAAAAAGAGGTCAAGTTCTGCCTCCTCTACACTCTTGTTAATTTGAAGTGAAGGATGCACGTCAACTGATTGGCTTACACTGATGAGAAGGAAGGTTGATTTTGGTCTGAAGACGGGATTTATTTTTTCAGGGATTCATCTCATTGAGAACTAAGGGTTCTGGATGGGCACTTATTATAATTTGAAAAGCCAGCAAGTATCAGATATAGCTACTTGGGGTTAACAGATGCAAGATATGACAGACAGGAGACTTACACCCTTACTGGAGCTGCAGTGATACCCTGGTATCATCTCAAATGGCACCAGACATGCAGAAAGGCATCTGAGGGGGCTGAGTTAGCTTTCGATTTGGAAATGTGTGGATCTGGCTTCACGCATGCTATCTGTCAAAGCTTCCATGTGAGGCAAAAAATGCATATTGGATCTAGAATAGACTGAAGGCAGAATTATCCACTTTCAAGCCCCACAGATACCTGATCAGATTGTCACTGACTCAAAGTGGTAATTCGAAACTTGATTTTCATGTATTTAGCTACAAGGAGATGTATGCATTTACTAGGCAGAGACGTTTAGCATAATTTTAGATGCAAGGTGTCCTTCCTTGACCCCAGCTCTCACCTCAAGAAAAGAAAAGTTACTTGTAATACCTGTGCAGATGTGTCTGCTGGATCTGCAAAACTATTGTAAAATTCTGATTCACAGACAAATTTTGCTAGAATTAATTGATCTATCGCCAAGACACCACCCTCTCTCTATAATCAATGGAGGCATCTCTAGTGATTCATTTATTTTGACAGGATGTTTGAGACATTTTCCCTGTCCTCATCAGCCACAGGGCTGGACAGGACAGGATGACAATTGTAAAACAGGCAGTTGGTAAAACCAAATGCAAAATGAAACAAACTCAAAAGACACAGACAAAAGCAATATCCAAGTGCTTCACAGGTCTTGGACTCAATCTTATCTTCAGTAAAATCAATAACTGACTTCATTAGGAAAAGATTCATAGCCCCTCACCATAGTGAAACAATATGATATATTGATTGCTCCTCACTCAATATGTGAAATACATGATCAGCTAAATGCTAATATAGTCAAAGATCTCATTAAAATAAGGGTTTGGCTTACACTGTAAAAATTGAGCAATTGATAAATAGGATGATTTAAGTCCAGCTAGATCAGGTTAAAATAAAGCCGAGAGAAAGAGTATTATTTTTGTAATCTGGCTATAGTTTCAACTTAAATATCAGGGGCTGAACACTATCTGGTAACAGCACAAC
This sequence comes from Eulacestoma nigropectus, assembly GCA_013397775.1. NCBI lineage: Eukaryota > Metazoa > Chordata > Aves > Passeriformes > Eulacestoma > Eulacestoma nigropectus. The sequence goes on along the minus strand of VZTE01004350.1, from coordinate 3,902,962 downwards.
TCTATTTGTCTCATTTTTACAGTCATGTTTACCCAGGTGGGAAATCTGGCTTAGCCCATATGAGTTAAAAATATGTCTTTTATTTGGCTTTTTCACTGCAGACATAACTTAAGTGCTGAGCCACGGCAAGAACAAGAAAAAATAAAAACAGTGTGCATGTTAAAAATTGACCAAAAGACTCACACTGTCTTGTCTCTAGTAAGTGAATAAGGACAGATAAAATACTAACTGCCAGTTACATAGGTAACTTACTTAGGACCCAAGTTTTATTTCCAAAAGAGAAATGGGACTCAATTTTCAAAGGTATTTAAATGTCTTGTGGTGTATTAGAATATTTCACAGCAAGCCAGATGCAGAAATTCAACTGAAATTAATTTGAGTTAAATGCTCATTTTGTTTAGTCACTTAAGCATCGATCCACATCCTCAAGAGACTAATTTCCTTGTAAGGCATATCCTTTACCCAGGTGGCAGCCTATGTCACACGGAAAGTTAGTTGGATTTAGCTTTCTGACATCCAGCCTTCCTTTGTTTTCTGTAGCCAGGCACTGGGATGCACAGAGTCCTTCTGGGCATCCATCTCAGACTGCATGACTAAATATCTTTGCAAGCACGGCTATTATTGGTCAAGTCTTCTCTGGAAAACAAGAATTTGTAGTGCCTAAATCCATATCTAAGATACTTTGTGATTTCACAGTCTAAAAATCCCTGCCAGCAATAATAATTTTCAGAGGTTCAGAGGTATCATATCACCAAGAGAAAAAAAGAGACTTAGTATCCTTCTACCAGTCCCTTACTTTTATTATGAAACTCATCTTGGGGAAGGAAGAAAACTCAAACAATGCCTCCAAACAACTCTTCAATAGTCTCAGGTTCTCCACTGAAATGAAACCTGAAATTTTATGTATGAAAAGTATTATCCCCTGGGTTTACTGAAAAATATTATCTAGAATGATAGCTAAAAGAAAAAGGGAAAACACCCCATTTAAAGAGAAACATTAACAAAAATAGCAGAAATGGTTTTAAACAGATGGGAAAAGTCTAATTTGAACTAAGGAAAAAGAATTTCAGCACTAGTAGACTTTTTCAAAACTGTATTTCTTCTTGTTTATAAAAAAAGTATTATTAATTGCCTTTAACTGGTACTGAAGGAAATCCGATTATGCCCTCAGTAAAGAAAGCATTAAAACAATTTAAAAAACAAAAATGAGCTCATATTTAGAGTACTTCATTTAGTATATTTTAGCTATCTTTTAATAAGAATAATTCTGGCAACCTGATTTAGAAGTCCATACAAATGTGTTCATTTTTTCAGCCCTGTAGCACAAAAATCTTCTCATCTCAGTACATCCACAGCTATAGATCTCTGTATACTCATGCATGCATTCATGTGCAGTTCTTTCTTTTTACAGATGCACCCCAACACAGCTAAATTTTCAGAGTTTTACTTTCCTATTCCATTCTTCATATAGCCAATTAAGCACATTAGGACCTCAGAGATGTCTCATTCAGAGGCCATTTCAGAAAAGATGACTGAAACATGGCAGAGGGGCCCATGAACTCTCCTATTCCTCCCCTTCTGCCATGCCAAACAAAGCAGCTTGATCCGGAGGAAAGAAAGAGAAAGGATAATTGCTTTGCCAAGAATTTACCGCCAAAGACAAAGCAAGGTAAAGAGAACCCAGCTACTGAGTCCATCATTCCAACACTCACCACGCAGAAACACTGTCAAGTAATCGTGTCATCCAAACAGCCAGTGTGTGGCAAAACGGCTGCAGTTGGCCATGGCCGAGGAAGAATGGCACCAAACTGGTTTCCATATAGATAGCTTTTTACAATTGCTCAGTGAAGAGCTCTGGTTACAGGGCTGGCCTCGTATTCCTCTTGACGTAAGAATGATGTAATTCCAAGACTGCTTTCTCTTCACTGAATGCTCCAAAAGAAGTGGTAAAGAATCTCTGTATCCAAATGGTCATTTATTTATTTATTCTTCCTTGACTGCTCTCTCCTCCCATTAAAAAAACCCCTCAAACAAATATCTACATACCTTTGCAATGGACTGCCTAGGAAAACAGCACCTGTTGCATGTGTAAGCTCATCTCTAGTTCGCTGTGGGTTATTACCTCATATTGAGATTCTTTTAATTTTTAATCTATGTAAAAAGGACGACCATGTGGAAACCCCAGGATGACTGCACAGGGTGTATGGCAAAGAAGGAGATTTAGCTGCACAATCAAGTGTCTCAAATTAATTCTTATCAAGAGTACTGCAATGAATAAGATTTTTTTCCTTAACTGTAGGCTTACTTCAACCACCAGCACGGCCTACATACTCTTTAGAAGCCCTGCAAAGGCAGATGTCACACGGACACAACAGGGTGTTCAAAACCTCACTTGCTGGGACTCCTTCATTTCTTACCCCTAGGATGTCTGTGATTGAAAGGGAGGTTTTTCATCCTCACACTGTAACCATGCAGCACAACTAAAATGGGCAGAATTTGATTCTTCATTAGTGTTCCCAATCAGGAAAGGACAGAAGACTTTAGAAAAAAGGAGAGATTAATTTCAAGTAGAATATTTGGGATCTCTTTGTTTTCCTAATATTCTTCCTTGTAAAGAGGTTTTATCAAATATTCATCTTTTAAACATGACATCAGACCTCTCTCTATTTAGCTTTGGAGAAGTTATTCCAATTTCTACAAACAGGAAATATCAATCAATCTTTCATGCAGTTTTAGGAAGGTTTTTTGAGTAGCAGGATCTATTTTTTCTTTTTTTAGAAGAGCTGGCAGAAGGTGTGAGTCATGTTTAAGATTAAACTATTTTGTTTTTTTTCTCATCTATGTACTTTTTCTTTTCCACAGCGGCAACAGCATTTAACCTCAGTGTGAGATAATCCTCCATGTAGCATGAACAGGCATATGCTGCATTTCTAAAATTTCAGACAAATATAGAGCACCTAAGTCCTAGCAGCTTCCTAAACCCCTTGGAGACTCAAGCTACTATTTTCCATGCTTCAGCTAGGATTATACTAGAGTATGTTGGGTCTACATAGCCAGCCTTATGAGATGGAGGTGAAAGAGGTGCATGGGAATGATATTTATTGTTGATACATACGTTGTTGAAAAAGTACTGAGAAGCCTAAAAGTTACAGTAAAAGGACAGGAGGTTGGGGGAAGGAGCTTAATGAGGACAGTTTTATTTTTTTTTATGTCATACCAGCTTTTCAACTGGTACAAATTAATTTAACACCATTTAAATCAATAGACAATATATCAATGAATAACATTTGAGAATTTGGCTGAGAATCTTTATGATTGTTGTAAATGAGCCCATGAAATAAATCAGGTGTTTTGGTCTCATTCTTTCCCTCTATCCTGTCCCAGTATCTGCAGAGCTATGTGTTCAACTACTTTACCTGTACTTTACATAGTCCAGCTCTAGTGTAAAAGCAATGACTTAAATGGCTCCAGAGGAAAAAAAAAAAAAACAAACAAATAAATGTAGGGACTTTGAAACATCCAAGAACAGACAGCAGAAAGCAGGTGTGCATGTGGATCTTATTTTGTGTAGGGTGGGATAACAGGTCTCTTGAGCTGCAGAAGTAAACTGCAATTGCCAGGTTCTTGTGCAGAGAATGAGGCACTGTGATTGTTCTCAGTGTTTCCTGTGCAGGGCGGTCTTTTCCAAATGAAAAAGAAGCTAGCAAAAAATGAGTGTTAAAAAAAAATTTTGAAAAGAAAAAAGGAAGGGAGAAAGGAATAAAGAAAGGTATTTTAGGGGAGTAAGAGTAAGAAGAAATTGCACTGTCCATCAGATAAAATATTCCCGTTTGCACTCGCTCACTGTGTTTTGCAAGTCAATGTCAGCTTTAAAGGAGCTCTCAAGGTTTTCTGGGTATTCCTTCTCCTTTTTCTGGCTATTTCGATGTGCTTGTTTGTGTTGATAGAGGAATCTGCTCATGATGGCAATGATGCAAAAGATGATGAATATCACAACTGCTATTACACCTGTAAAGGGGTAAAAAAGGAAGGATAGAAAGAGTGAAAACCAAAACAGAAGGCTCAGTTACCTCAAAAATGCATTACCAATGCACAGCAGGTAGTTGGTATGATAGATCAGTTCATCTCAGTCCATACACAATCATATGCCTCTATCAAACCCTCCCTGGTAGTTTTTATTTCTACTTTGTCACCTTAAGAATAGTTAAAATAGCAAGTATTGATATAATTGACCTAATTTCTGTCAAATTTTGCTTTCACCAGAAATAAAGTTAGTTCAGTGTGTTTGCTTTTAAAACACTAACTCTCTATGGTCATACAAATTCTTGCTCTGTCATATTTTCTCCTGTGTTATCTCTGGGAACCTTGCAGAAGCCTTGTACACTTTGGTTTATAGCTTCTAGATATTATCAAAGGCAGCTCACTACAGGGCATCCTACAAAGTAAACAGATAAATTGTCTTCTGGGCCGTTAAAGGAAGATTAAAACCATATATGAAATTATGAGGACAATGTTCCCCAGTATATAAATACTTCCATATGACCTGGTGAGTTCCACTACACCACCAGATTGCAAAGAGAGAGCTCAGGAAATAGAGGATACATGAACAGTCTGCAAAATATTCACCAGGGTGGTGTGTAAAACAATTACTAGTTAGCTGGGTCTCAGAACGCAGACTCACATGGAATCAGAGAACAGCTGGAACCTCTGGAGATCATCTTGTCCAGATCCCTGCTCAAGCAGGCAGACAGACAGAGTTTGGTTATAATTTAGAAGACTCAGGTTCCCGATGATCCATGTGTGACCACAATAATCCATAATGCAGTTGCCTACCTAGGTAGCTTGACACAAATAAGTGCTAATAAATAGAGCAGATACCAGACCTGCATCAGATTACAAAACACCCCCTTGGATTAGATTTCATGGAGGCCAAATTCAAAGTCTCCTAGATGTTTGCCTTGACAGAACTATTTTTTGACTGTAGTCTTTAGAAAGGAAGTTACCTCCAATCACAGCTGAATCGCTTCTGACTGCATTGGTGAGAGGTTCTCTTCCATCTGTCTTCCCAAAAGGATCTGCAGTAGTTTAAACAAAAGAGAACTTATTTTCTGTATCAACTGTTCATTTTCTCTGTGGCTTAGACAGAAATGTCCTCTTACTCTCATGAATTCTAATCTGTTTTCTAAAGATGTGATTTGGGAGATTGGAGAACGGAACCAGTAGGGTCTGAAAAACAAAGTGAGTTTGCAGAACAATTTTCTTGTACACCTTTAGGAGCAAATTCTATTAAGGGTATATTTAAAAGGAAACAGAAAGGCTCACACTAACATCTGAAAGTGTTGTTTCAGTTCATCAGAAGAATCAGAGAGACATTTCAACTGAACAGCCTATTGGGAGCTTCTCTCAGTCAGAGATGTATTATTATCTTTTTTGTTGTTACCTAAGAAACGATATCAGAAAGAAGCCAAAGGAAAGGGATGCTAGGCAGATTTAGACCTGACCTATGTTTGTGGCTGAGATATAGAAATTGAATTCAATCCCACGAAGAGAAGCAGCCTCTGCTTGGGACAGCTTCTTGGAAGGGATGTTTTTACCTCTGTTACAGAAACGCAGTGGTCAAATTGGATCCAAAACAGAGAGTGATCAGAAATTAACTCATAATAAAGGCTCCTTGATGTTTGAGCTCTCTTGTACTCTGTCCCCAAATGACTATTGCAGAAACACTGAGTCAAATAGCTGACATGCTGTTTCAAATTCAGATCCAAATCTGAGAGGTCAAGGTCTTCCTGACGTCAGTGGAGTTACAGCAATGGACTTATTTTTTTGTCCAGCATGTTTCAGAAAATGCCATGTGTTCCACTGCTAACTGAATCTAGCTTTTTTGCACCTTCACATTTTTCTTTTCTCTTCAGCTTACCCTCTCCTTTGAAGGGATTCATATTTGTGTGTCTCTCCTTTACAAGCCTCCAGGCTATCATATAGAGAATGTAGGTAGAGAGGGAGTCAGGGATCACTGTCTCTGCCACGTAATGCTCTGCCAAACTGATCTTCCTGATGCAAGAGGTGGAAGCCTGACTGAGAAATTTGGTGTTGCAAGTTTTATTGTAATTGAACATCCTTGCCTAAGTAACTGAGTCAGCCCCATTTTGGCATGCCATTGCTGAAGAAGATGTTTTTTATTGAAACAAGCAACAGTTTCATGTTTGTGCATCAAGACACCCTGTATTGTAATGATGGTGGGTTTGGACTACTTAGGTTCTTAAAGGGGATACTTTTTCCTTATTATCTACATCACTGATACTAGCCCCAAAGAGGTGCGAAGACATGAGCCTCAAAGAGGCTTTGATGTTTTAAAAAATGCAGCTCTACTTGCAAGTTTTAGGGGTGGGAGGATTTCTGTTCAATCAAACCCATACTGAAAAGATGCAGTCCCTTCACTGAGTTACAGACACAAAAGGCACTTCTGGGGCCAGCTGAACACCTCCAATACACCCATTTCCACATGACTGGTAATCAGCAATCACAGATTTGAACCCTCAGCCTGAGATCTATTTACAAGAGTACCCTTGCCTAATTATTGTGTGCACAGAGTGACATTGCCAAGAAACAAATAGTCGTGGCAATGCTTCATCTTGTCTACTACATTTGTGGGACTGAAATGGGAATAAAAATGTATTTTTACACACAAATATAGAACACATCATAGAAAAGGTTAGGTTGGAAAGGAAATTTGGGGGTTACTTAGCCTAATCTCAGGCCTCTGAACATAAGCTCCAAACAGGGCCAAATTCAAAACTAGATCACAGTTGGTAATAGTTCTGTCCATCACGAGTAGATTCATCTCACTTCATTTTTCAGTATATGAGAGTTATTTTTATAAATCAAAACTAGTAATTTTAGGGGTTTTTTATTTAGTCAAAGAGGAGAAGAACCTACAATTATTTTATACTCTAACTCACCTATTTCTTTCCACAAACTAGGAGAGGAGAGCAATCATTATTTCAGACTCAAGATGAGTTAATTTTCTGGGTAATGGAAGTTTGGTGAGATTTTTTTTACTGCATCCCTCAGCTGAAGCCAGTGAATTCAGTGACAATTAAAAATTTACATCTGTTCTACAACAGTCCTCCTGTACTAGAGAAAAAATTGCAGCTGGTATCCAATGCATGGTACTAGTCAAAAAGAGTCATGAAAAATTATTAACTACATATGAAAAGGCATGACATTAAATTTCCATCTTAAATATTATATAAGATGTTATTTGTGCCTAAAAGATTATTCAAGATTTGACACCTAATGCAACCAGAACTCCACTATTTTTTGGTTACCAGAATTTAAGCACTGAGAAGAAACCAGAACAAATGTTGAAGATCAGTTTCAGAATAAAGGCCAGCAGACACAAGCCCCAAGAATTATATTTTGCCTGAGAAATAAAATCAGGATACAAGGAGAGGAGGGTTTGTTACAGTGCAGCAGATGGGCTGTAATAGCAGAGCCATCTCCAGTGGGAACACACTAAATTCTGAAGCCAAGGAAAAGCAATACTGGGTCTCATATGAGATTTTAACAGGACATCCTCCTCCTTTTAGATAAAACTGACAACATTACAGCTTGATTCACTGAGGTTGGAAGCCCTGCTAAGGTCACAAGGCCCCCCTAGAAATCCTCTAGTCCAAACCCCTACTCAAAGCCAAGTTATTCTAGCAAGTTTTCAGAGCTGTATCCATTTGGGTCTAGAATATATCCAAGGATGAAGACTTTACAACCTCTCTGGGCCTCATACCACTCTTCTCAGCATGTCCGTATCCGGTGGGATTCTTCCAAGCAGGTCCATGAGAAGGTCAAAAGTTGCAGTCATGCATTTCTACCTTTTTTCCTGCCTCTGAGGATCCTCAGCTTCACCATTGCATAGTTGCTACAGCAAAGGCTGTCCTGGCACATCCCTAGCCAGTTAGAGCTTGTTGGGAAATACCAGGTCCAGCACAATTAGCACAGTGAGACAGGGACTTCACTGTTTAAGGTGCCTTTCAGAAGCAGATCTCTTCTGTGTAGTTCTGGACTTAGGAAAGTATTTGACATTTTTTACTTTAAATGCTTGAAGACCTGCTCTCAGCTGAAGAGGACAGGCAGCTCAAGACTCCACCATTCATGCAGCTGAATGTCCTCTGTAATTTTTACAGTATTCTAATATTAAGAAAAAATACCATAGGAAAAGTCCATTATCTCTATACCATCAATATAGAGTTCAGAATAACAAAATCTATACATGTGCCTCAGCAAGGAAGAAGGTGATCTGCAGATCTTTGTAAAATATCAAAACCACAGTAAGTCACCTCTCATTTTGTGTTTCCTAATCAGAAGAAGTGTGTTCAGATAACTGTGTGAATGGATTTTATTCCTTATCTGTCTGCAAGGAAAATTTTTTGAACACAAGTATTCCTATCTGAAGAAAATGGTTTCAATTGTTTTCAAATTACAAATATAGAAAGCTTTTTTCACACATTTAAAGAGTTTTCCTAGTGGGCTTTTTTGTTGTATCTGTACATTAGAATATCGACGCAGACATGTACAGCCTCCTTTGAAGCTCTATTTTTCTTCTCAAGACACTCAATAATGAGAAATTGGGAAGTGATGAATTGAGATATAGGCACTAAATTTGAAAGCTAATCCTTGACTCTGTTTTCGTTTTATTTCTTAAAATGTGTCCTTTCCATGTATGAATGTAATGCTCAAGTACATCTACAGAAATTATAATTTGCTACAAATTGGAATTTTTTTTTTATCAAGAATAAACCACTCAGTGCTCTTATTTTAGCATATAAAGACATGAAGTTCTAAAGACCTTATTCAGGCTTTAATCAAATCCAGTGTGAACAGTGAGACTGGGATGTCAGATAACGCATCACATTGAAAGGAAATAATATTTTAGAGCACAGAATGGCAAAGACAGGCATGAGTTTTTATAATAATTCTGCATTTCTGATGCAACAGTGTTTAACCTTGACAATAGACTGCAACTGATTGTATGCTTTAAATATTTACGCTTAAATGCTACACTCTGCTCTGTGTTCTGTCCTGAAGTTCTGAGCCTCAGGTTTTACTGCTTTCTAAACTCCTTAGAAAAATTAGATCATTGAGGTGACAGATCACAGGGCAAAGAGTTCATATTTTCAGTATCACTGCCCATTTAGGACTCACAAGACACATTTCTCTGTGCGTCAGAGCAGATACCTCAGACAACTCCAGGCAGTGAGAAGGAAGTGGGGGGCTGGGGAGGAGCACATGCACACTGGCAGCCACTCTCCAGAGTAATCAGCAGCCTTTTTCCCTATGCAGAATGCTAATAGCATCATTTGTTTTCTGCTGAATATCTTAGGCAGAAGCTGCAGGAAATTGGGATTTGATGCAAGTACAAATGTCAAAGGAATTGTATTATGATCTAAATCAGAGTTTTATTAGTTATCAAAAAGGAGAAAGTAGCTCTATAGGTCAAGGGGCAAAAAGCAGCCCTTAATTTGTACCCCTTTCTGGTCATTAAGAATTCTGCCACATTCACTGGTGACTAAAGCAGCAACTTGATTGTCCCTGTTCATGGTGACAACACTTCCAGCTGCTCTCAGTTTCCTTCTCTGCATACAAATTCACATATGCAAAATACTTCAGATTCCCAGAGGACAGCTTCAGGATTGCAAACGATATACAAACGATTGGGATCATCTTGCTGGTACTGCTCAAGTAGAGCTCCCTCTCTTTAGTCTAAGAGCATGAAGTACAAGCCTTCAGTGGAAGTCACACACACGCGAAGGGGTTTGTACAAGAGTTTTTGCTAATTTCTGTTAGGGTGGGAACAAATTTGACTTGTTTTTTGTATGACTTCTATTGCTTCATCACCACTGGGATATGGAATCTGTGTAAACATTTATGTTCTCCTTTGAGATCTGCAGCACCAGAGTTACCTGGAGTGGACAGGAATGACAAATCGAGTGCATAACCAAACTTTCAATGCTTTTTCACTACAGCTCTGGGACTTTTTTGTTCGTTCTAGGCATGTTTTAGGTGATCAGGAACTTACTCTGAAAACACTGTTTCAGAACAGTGACTTTTAAAGAGACCTTGACTAATCTTGATGCTCATCCTCAACACTCTGAATTCTGAGAGAAGAGGCAACTTCCCAGTTCCACTGTTCATAATGTCACAATTGCATTACAGCAAAAAGAAAGGGAAGCTCACTCTACAGTATCCTTTAAACTCCCCAGTCTCCTCCTGGCAGGGCGTACCTGATGAGGAATATATTGTGGTCGCTGTGTTCACGTCAGCTTCCATTATGGATGCACAGCTGGATTCAGTCAAGGAACCTTTGACAGTCACGGGAGCAACGCTGGGATGGCGTAAGGCAGCTTTGAGGGGAGCGACGTGGTTGTACTGAACAGCGGACAGGCAGCCCATGAAACCATAGGCATTTGCCTTTGAGACTTCAGGGTCCAGTGACAAACTGTCTGCAGTAAAACAGAAAAACACTCTGGCAATTGACTGTTTTAGGAAGGCGCTAAGAAAATGAATCCTCTTTTGCCTTACCCACCCTTTTTACATCTATTATCCAATTTCAACTGTTCAGGTTCTCCTTCAGCAGCCTACAAGTTCTCCCAATCCTAGTCCTTCCTCCATAATGCTACTTACCTTGAATGAAGTTCTCTGGGACATAAAAGCCTGCACTGCATTTTTTTCCTCATCTATTTTCTCTACTGTCTGGACAATGTCTAGCACATCATATCACCACCTTCACAGTAAAAAATTTAGTTCCAGAAGTTTTAATATCAAAGATTGTTTAGGAAAGTCAGGGAAGGACAGTAAAGCCATCTTCTATTTTCTCCAAACTCACATTTATTTATTTTCCTGAAACTGAAATTCATGCTGCTCAGAGGTCTCAAACATGATGCACTTTATATCTACGTCAATCAAACAAGAAAGAAAGCCTACAAATGCACATAGATACAGTACCAAAACTTACTCAAAGTCTTAAAAAAATACCTGCTAACAAAAAAACCCCAACCTTCTATTCATGGAAAGTTTTGGAAATACTTCCAGTGACATTGGGAAATAAAGATTCCTAGCTTTTCAAGTTTGTTTTTCAAATCGTGGAAGAATAAGATGCTATATTTCAAAACAAGGTCCCATTTTTCCATTATTATTCAAACACAATGATTTTACCAGTGGTCGGGATTTAGGGAAAAAAAAAAGCCTTCTCTCAAAGCTGACATTGCTATTTTAATGATATAAACTTCTTTTTTGTATAAGAAAATACAGAGAAATTGCAAAGCCAGCCCAAATCACGCATTATTTTTGTGCTCATTATTTTTGTGACTTTTATGCCATGCAGCCAGAGGGAATTAGCCAAGAAAGATTTCTAATTATGTTTGAGTGGCTTTGTGGAAGTATAACACAGAAGAGTTTGGCTGTTTCTCAGCAAAGCAAGGTACAGCATGAGCTTGCTCTCCCAGGGGGTCTTACAGGAGAAATGCTCAGTTTGCAGAGCTGTCAGGGGCACAGCCTCTGGGCTGCAAGATGGGAAGGGAAACAGTGAGGCTTTGCCACTGGAAAAACTGCAATCTTGCAGAAGTTCACATTTGCTCTTCTGAAAATGTGTAGGAATTGACTGTATTCATGTTTTTAATAAGATTTTGGCTGAGATGTTATAAAACAGACAAAGAATTGCTTCCACGTTCCTCCAAGAAGGTTTATATATACTAAAAGACTGATTTACAGTATTTGCCATCTTTGTTGAATTTATACAACCCTTTGTAAACATTCCTACTCTCAGGCTTTTTTGTTTTCTTAGCTCTGACACAAAAGGTGAATTTGTTGGTATCTTTTATACACCAAGCAGTCTAAGTTGCTCTGTTTTGCCCCAGTGTGCAAAAAGTAAAGCCTAAGAAATAATGAGTTCCTTTTTCATGGTACAGTAGTTTGAAAAGTCTAAGATTGAGTACTTTTGCAGGCATTTTTAAAAGTTGCATTAAGGGCCAGTTCTGTGAGTCTTTTGTCAAAGTAAGCTTTGCATGAATGAAAAGTCAGAGATGTGTTGTTGAAAGACTTTGAAATTTGGAAAAAAAAAAAAATCAAAGAACAAACCAAAACCAACCCCAGAGTCCTCTGGTAAAAATTTCACGTGCACAGATACATTTTACTTTACTGTACAGCTTTAGGTGTACGCTTAATGTCTGTCAGAAAGGGGGGCTTTCATTGTTCTCAACAAGAAAGCTGCACAACTTGGATGTGAATGACTTGTGCTGCCCTCTGAATTCTTGAGAGGATAATGTAAATCTGTGATTATGACACGCTTAGTTCTACGAAAGGCTTATTAAAGGACATTCTGTCCTTTGGAGTTTTTTTGCATCACAATAAAACGTTTTTCCAAAAGGTATTTTCACTACACGACATAGTGCTCAGTGAGAGAAGCAACTTGGTGAACTTCTACGGTCTGTGCTGCAGCCAAGGTCATGAGAAACTTGAGTGGCCTTCCTCTGACCTGGCAATGCTGTGAATCTTTCCATGCATTTCACTGGCCTGGTAAATCACACTGAATTGCTGCTGCTGGCTTGGTTTGATCTTCTGACATTTTAGTATTGCATTTCTGTTCCTAGTAATGGAGAATGAATTATTTTGGCTAATTTCTACACAGAGAATAAGAAGGCAATCTTTTCCATCTTTTAGTAATTAAACTGCTCATTCTCCACAAATTAATTTGGGAAGTCATTTTTAAGCTTTATCTGCTGAGTTGTGCATGTGTTGGCCTGGTTTCTTGTTGGGTCCTGTAGCTGATCCCGGGAAGCTGTCTGCAATGTCACAGCTCAGCAAGCTTTTTGTTGGTTTTCCATGTATTTGCAATGGCTTTCCATGATAATGAGGATTAAGTCTAACATGCAGTTGTATTTTTTAAACTTTATGGATTGTATCAACATAACTTATGTGCTGATTTATTCCTATTCACAAAATCAGACATCCTGTTCCACTGCTGTTTCGTTATATACCTCTGCCACATACAACACACTTGTTTTAAGATCTTAGATAAAGCAACTTTAAGTCTTCATATCTCAGTAATGGGAAATTAATTTTCATCATGAATAGAATTCCATGAGAATTCTCTAGGACCAAGCATTAATCTGCTCAGTAATGAAACAGCAAATTGTCATACTATATGATAACAAGGACAGGAAACTGGAATCAAAGGGAAATCAAAAGTGTTATCTTTGTGCAGGGAGAGTGGGTAGATACCTTTCTAAAGGTATCATTGTGTAAAACAGGACCATAAACATTATTCAATATATTTTTGTTCTTTATTTATAAACATTAATTTCATGTCACTCAGAAACCTAAACCTGAGCTCAAAGTTTACTTGTGTGCTCACTTATATCCAGGAAAGACCATTATGGATTTCCTTAACTGAAATATTTTTTAACATCAGTGAAAGCAGACATAGCCTGTTTTAAAAGTCTATGTCCTAATTAACTAATTAATCTAAGTGAATCACAGGTAGAAGCACAAAGGGGAATTTACTCTGTGTGCTGAAGCTCTGGTTGTTCTGGTTTTTTAAGTCTGAGATATAGAAATATGATTCTGTGGGAGTTGAAGTGTATCCATCACCTCATTTTGTCAAGGTGCTGAACAGGACTGGCAAGATTATTTCTTGGACATCATCACCAGATTTGAACCCATGACTTTGAGGTAAAAGACACTTGTCGTCTCCACACACTGCACCTGTCTCAGAAGAGCTGGCTACAGGGCACTGTGCAGGTACCTTGAAAAATGTGCTGCTGTGTCCATCAACAATCTCAGTAAACACTGCTGACATTAACCATTCATTTAGAAAGGGCAAAAAGCTTATCTTGAGTTAGACTGGAACCCAAAAATGTAACTTTGGAATAATCTCATTTCCTGGCCTGAGTCTGCCACAAAGACTGAGGAGTGAAAACTACAGAAGTTTTTCCTGGTTACAATAACTGAGCTCAACCAGTTTGACTGTTGCTTAATGAAAGGATGAATTTGAACATGTGATAGGCTCCAGATATTCAATACCCCTCCAAAGCACTTCTGAAAAAGCAAGGAATAGCAACAGCAAAGTAAAGGCACTTCTCATGAGTCTTCCCAGAAAGAAATGTCCAAACCAGCACAATGAGCCTGGATTTGCTTTGTTGCAATTGAACATTTTGTGCCAAGTGGAACATTTAAGAATTTTTGTTTCATTAGGCTTTGCAGAGATAATGTAAGACATGCATTTTTATGTTTTCTCAAAGATAGTTTATCATTGAAAATGAGGCACTGCTTGGAGTTGCAATGCGAAATTTGTTACATGTCATATTTGACATTTGAATCCTAATCTGTCACAACACAACCAGTCCTATGTGATTCTGCATGGGCTGAAAACATAATCTACAAAAATAAGAAAATATGCAAGAAGATGGAGAGATGATGTGCAAAAGAATATATGCTTTTTCCAGAAGAAGACAGCTAAAATCAACTCAAGCAGCAAGAATTCAGTCTAAAAATAAAATTTCTGGGTAGAAACAGATGACCTTGGACACTTATTTTGGCAGTACTATCATCAAGAAAGCAGGTATTTAAGCATGGTATTATGATCATATGGTAAATTTTATTGCTGGGGAAAAATTTGGAATAGATTTGTTCTCTTTTCGATAGAGACTTGATGGCATTATTAGCTTAGACCTTGGATTGCTTGGAGTGCCTGGAGTAGCCAAACTTTGCTTATTTTAAGTGCTTGCAATCTTGGTCCCAAAAGCCTCTCCTCTTTTATCTTATGTAGTAATTTCTATTTTCATTAATGCTTTATAGGCTACTAGGAAGAAAGCCAATGACTTTTAAAGGCACCCTGAAATTCACCTAAGAGATCTCTGTTCACAATATGGTCTGTCTAAGAAACAGGTATTTAGGGCAAGAAGAGTCTGAAATAAAGAAATGACCTTTGCAGTGACCAGAGGAATCCAGCCAATATCTCTTGCAGCCACTGTTGTATTGTTTAAACTGCAAATTGTGATCTGGTGAACTTAAAAAAGGGAATGTCTTTCCACAAAAAGAAAAAAAGAAAAAAAGAAAAAAAAAGAATACTTAAGCATTTATCATAGAAACTCTCTAAAAGGAGGTACTTCTTTAAGGCAGATTTTGTATTTCAAAGTTAATGACAACTTACCCCTTGTGATTTAATTATCCCATTACCATCTGCCCCTATATAATATTCTTGGATGAATTGCTCTGTGATCTCTTCAGTGTATAGATTCCATTTTCTCCTCATGAACTTTTAATAAGAAAAGCTATTGTAGAAATCATAAGAATTGTACTGCACCTACATAATAATTTTAATAAAATTACTTTCCAGATAAACTTTCTTTTACGTACACTTTATATCAAAGCTCAATGACTCAGTGGAAACTTGAGTGTGTTTTAGCTCAGGCTTTCAGAGATAAAAGATATTATGTTCCTGTGCTAGAATATACAATCCTTCATGCTACCAGTGTGGGAAGGTCTGCTAATCGATCACTTTGAAGACACGTATAAATTAGCTCAACACTAATAGGTTCTAAAGAAATACTTGCAAACTTTTTCTTCAAAATCCTCTTGAATCCTTCCAGTGCTACCCTTTTACTCTGGTATCCCTACACAGCTACTATATTAAATTGCTCAGAAGCAAATACACAGACAACGAAATTCACTTCTCTGCATCAGAGACTATTTTTCCCAGGGACAATAACGGTGAAAAATTTAGACACGTTGGGGCACAGTACGAAGTTTTCAAGGATTCATTAAGGTAAACCCGCAAACAAATAAATTATGTTTTCCACTGGGATAGCAGCTTTTTCTAGACAACACCTAAACACATGCAAATGTGTCTCTGAGATCAGAGAATGAGAAAATAATTTAAGTTGAAAGACACCTCTGAAGGTCATGCAGTTCAATCCCTTGTTCAAAGCAGAGCCAGCCTCACAGTTAGGTCAGAATGTTCGTGTGGTTAAATACAGCAGCTTGATCTCTGCAAGGAGCACTTAAAGTAAATGAACTGGGACTCTGGTTAAGATTTCACTGAGGCTTTGCCATAAACTCTATGACCCACCTGGGGCCTGAATCCAGTACTCAGTAAAGTCCATGGAAAAACTCCCATTGATACTGATGAGCTTTGGATAGGTCCTTTTGTGTCCTGACTCTATATTTGTGAAGTAAAAATGACAACAAACTACAGGATAATAATATTTTTCTATTGCTGTTGGGTACTGTGAGGATGAATTCAACAGATGTCTGCTGGCTACTTGAATGATGCTTCCTTTTACTCCCTTGTCTTCAAAGCCACACTTATATTTAGATTGATCTTCCTAAGGCAGCTATATGGTCCCATTACTGTGTATCTGAAGAGCTCACAGCCTTTAATGCTTTTATCCTCCCAGTGCCCCTCTGATGCAGGGCTGTTCTATTATCTATGCTTTACTGATAGAGAAGGGAGATAGTAAAGCTCAGACTGGTTCCAGTGGGAATAAAATGCCTGCTTACCTTTATATCTGCACATAAATGGCTTACCCAAGGTCATTCAAGTAGTCTGTGGCAGAGTGAGTGTCCCTACGTTTTGAATTCCAGGTGAGACTCCTCTGCCTTAAACAGAGGGTTTTTTTCCCAGAATTCAGAGCTGGGTGTAAGGCAGCCATTGGAAAAAACAGAGCCAGTTTGAAAAGAAGGAAAAAAATATTAAGTGTAAGTACCTAAAAAGAAGTGTAATGGGGCTGGGGTGGGGGGAGTAGAAGCAAGGGAAACACTATTATTAAAAAACCTGGTCATTGTATAAAAGTGCACTTTTCAAAAGTTCCAGCTGTGCTAGAATGGCTATCATAACAAAGTTTGGTGAGGAAGAAGTTTCAAACTTTTATGATGTCCTGCTGGAAGACCTCTTTGAGATCTCCCAGTCAGTGGAAAACTAACAGTGGAATCAAGAAAGAAGGTGGTAAAATCATCTGATTAGGCAGCCAGGATCAGGCTGTTAGAGCAGACAAATGAGCAGTGGTGAGACAGGAAAGAAGAGAGACAGATTTTCAGAAGATTACAGCATGGATAGGCAGGACAAGTAGAACACAGGGTTTTTCACAAGGTTCTCTTTCAGTGAATCCTTAAATTTCCTAATGAATGCCTTTAGGTGTGTAATCCCAGTGGCATCCAAAATAAACACTACAGGAAGTCTAGGTCTACTCCAAAGCATCACATACCTCCAGAAGTTTATGGTCTGCTGAGGGCATGAGCAATGAGAAGGAAGAACTTGGCAGATATTGGCTGAAGTCACCCATATTCACTGGGTGAGCCATCATTGAATGAAGCAATAGTCAACATTTTACCCATACAAGAGTATAAATGATGAGTTAACATATTTATGTAAGTTCTACATTCCCAAAATGACAATGTCCAACTCTCCTCTTTGTGCAACAAAACAATACTCTTAACACTGTAGCAGTAGGAATTTCTGGTTTGGTTTTGTTTTTTCCAGCATGGAATAGTGTGTAACCCGAGTAAGCTTGGAGAAGACAAAATTGTGAAGAGTGGTTGGTAGACCAGATGGTTGTGTCACCCGTCAGAGGTGACACCGACAAGCTTAAAGAATGAGAAAACAAGAACACTGAAGTTCAACAAAGGAAATGCAAAGATCTGCAGTTGCGTTAGAAAGACCCCCATCCGGCAGCACTGGCTGGGGCTGACCAGCTGGAAAGCAGCTTTGCTGAGAAAAAGCTTCCAGTGGGAGAAAAACATGGACTTACTGGACTGAGTTCAGTGAAAGGCTGCAAAGATGACTGGGAGACCAGAGCATCTCTCCTATGAAGAGAGGCTTGATAGAGCTAGGACTGGTTATCCTGGAGGGAGAAGACAGGAAGATCTGTGATTTTGTGAAGGCACAAGGACTTTACTCAGCACAGCTACAGCTGTGGGATAAAACCTGGAAAATTAAATCCCAATAAAGAAGAAAAAGTTTGTCAAAATTCACTTAGCATATGAAGAAGAAACTGGAATTAGGATTAGGCTGGAATTAAAGTGACTTGCTGGGATGCACTGTGTGATTCCTAGTACAGCAATAATATCTTTCACCACCTGGACAGCCAAGTTTATGGTTTTAGTGTCATTACAGAATATGAACTATTGTTATTACTAATATAAAACCCCAATAAACTTTGGGGCAAGAGAGAAATAAAAGAAGGAGAAAATTCGGTGGTATTCAGTGGAACTGAATGCCTGACCTTTGGAGATACACCTGGGCTTTTGGGCTTTGCAACAACTTGCACTTGTGAAATTAATCATATTTTTGTGACTAAATCTAGTTTCTCTCCATAATGCTGAGCTGCACCATGTCAGCTTGCTGGCTACATTTCTGAAGGTCTTTGTGCTACCTTCCATCTTTCTGGTTAGAAAATCCTTGCTTTATTGATTTGGTGTCTATAGCTGGAGCTATAGGTAGAGGTCAGGATAAGTAATGTTCTTTTAGATTTTCAGCACTACAGCTGACCATTGACAAAATGAGAATTTCAGCTTAGCTCTGAATTGGGCTGAAAACTGTCAGGTGCCCAAATCTGTCCACAAAGGCTTGGAAGATGGCTGCATTCTGGAAAAAGCCCATTATATACATGTAAGGGGATAATCAGGTCCTGCTGTTAATCTACTTAATAAAACGTGATGCAGAATGTACTATTGTCATTCTATAGAGTTACACTGCACAAGCAGACACTAGAGGATATCTGTAGTTTCTGTCTAGCTGCCAGTCCCACAGGCCTCATGTGCTAATAATGAAACATATAAAATTGCAATGGTGAGACAGATGTCAGGCTTGATATGGAGGTCCAATTTGAACAAAAGACTGAAATGCCTGTAAAGAAGAAAGCATTTTGAATCTTGCTGGGAAAGAACAAGACTCTTATATAAAGGAATATGACATACTTGACAATAAAAAAGAGGAGTTCTATTTTCCAAATTTCAGGCAGGGTTTTCCTGGTCTGGTAATGGCTTTGTAGTGTGGAGGAGTAAAGATCAAGAAGGTCCACGTACAGAACATGCAGAATTGTGGCCTAAGTGCTATATGCAATATTCCTTGCAGAATTCAAATGGAAAAAGACTGTCAGTAAAAAAATGTAGAGAGGATGAAGGCTCATTGTGCTGTTCTTATCATTAGGAAACAGAAATGGCTGGAGAGGAGCAAGCTGCAGTCAGCAAAATGGTATCATTAGGGTAGGATGCTGCCCTGTGCAGCCACACAGGCTGTATGAATCACTTCACTGGAGGGAGCAATGGCAGTACTTAATATTGCTATTGGTGCAAATAAGTAAAGCTACAAAGTTTTGCATTGATGAGATATATAAATAGGAGTACTGGAATGTTCAGGCCAACTCTTACAGCAAAACTGTATAAACAAACCCCCAGTTCTATCAAAAACCCAACACATAGCACAGGCTAATTCCAGCACTATAACAACTCACGAATCAGGAACATTTTTAGTAGAACCTACCTGTGACCTTGCCCAAGGTGAGTGACTTAATGGCCTTAAAATCAATCTCAGAAAAGTTGTGTTTGAGTTTGAGAACTTGATCAACCTGGAAGAGGTCAATAAAATTACTTCAGTACAACAGCACATGGACTCCCCTCGATCTCATTGTACTGCAAACTTCTGGGAACGTTCTCAGCTGCAAATCAGTTAATTCTGCCCCCAAGCGTGATTCCATTTCTAAAGATAGCAAAGTGAATGTGCTTTGATTTTAGCTTGAGAAGCTGAAAGGTATACCAGAATAGTCACATAAAGGACTTTGAAGAAACTTCCCCTGCAGAAAAGCTTAAAATGTTTGACCCTGAAATCCCCCTGCTTCTCAAAATCCATGTCTAGTCACTTCAGAATACACTCAAAGGAGGCCACTCTAGAAATGTATTGTGAAGAATTAGTTCTGCACAGAAGAAAACCACAGAGCAGCAGACAACAGAAGACTGGTACTTGAGGAAAACCCTGGCTTTTAGCATAAACCTTCTTCTTAGATTATGAGGCCTATCCACTGCAGTTGTGTGATGTGTTATTTTACCACCCAGGGATGGAAACTGTAGAGGAAAAAAAAAATGCAGCGCTGCTTCTTCTCATTCTATTCCTTAAGATACAACCTCTCTACAGACTCTGCCACCCTTCCCTGTTAAATGATTTTTGCCTAGATCTATCCAGCCTGTTTTGTAATATGAACTGCTATAGTTAAAAGAAAAGCAGAAGGAGCAGTAAGATGGCCCTCTTCTCCCTGCCTTGCAAAAACAGGTGATGCAGGGACACAAGGCAGAGGAGGGGTTTTGTCTCTCATGAGGTTGTCACACTCAGCATGGCTTGCTCCTAGTTTCCAGGATGGGGCACTGCCATGTACATGGTGACAACACCCTGTATTCCCTCAGCTGTTCCTTTTCTGTGAGAGAGTAAGGCAGCTGGGTCACAATCTCCCTTGGGAAACATACCCTAACTGAAATTAAATTCCTCAGCTTTTTTCTCCCTTTTGCAGCTTTTTCATGATCCATACTATGTGTTTCAATGGAGACTACAGATCACACAGACATTCCTAAGCCCCAGAACCACTCCAGTGGTCCAGATGAATTCCTGGCCAAAGGTGTTTCCTAATTCACAGATTGTCAGAAGCAAGGGAAGTACCCTTCAATGGAAAACACCACTGTTGAGCACTCTTTGAATAAGGTCTAGATGGAGCTTTGCTCAAAGGGCTGTTCTGCTGCTGGATCAGTGTGAAAGCTTTGCCTCCTGCCAGTGATCAGGCACTGAAATCAGGGAGTCTGATTCCCAGAATTCATAGAATCATACAATGGCTTGGGTTGGAAAGGACCTTAAGGATCATCTCGTTCCAACCCTCTTGCTGTGGACAGGGACACCTCCCACTAGACCAGGCTGTTCAGAGCCTCATCCACCCTGACCTTGAACACTTCCAGAGATGGGAATCCACAACTTCTCTGGGCAACCTGTGCCAGTGTTTGTGGCCTGAAGTATAATTTAGCACTCAGCATAAGCCATGGCATACCTGGATGACGAGCTCTCTGCCTTCCCTGTTAATCTTCACATGGTGCAGCTCTCGGTTGGCAAAATTTCCAGAGTCAATGGTGAAAATGAGGAGCCCATCCTTACTCAGCTTGTATCGGACCTGTAAACTTCCTTAAAAGCAGAGCAAAGTTGTATGTGTAAAACCTGTGTCAGTAAAGAGATATTCAGTAACTTTACACAACAAATAACTCATTTTCTTTTTATTGCAATGGAGTAATAAGGTTAATAAGTCAAGAAGGAGACTGAAAGAGTTCAAACTGTAATGAAAAGCGTGAAGAAAATAATGCATGCGAGGAGCTTTCCTTCCTACTGGGTTAACAAACGGCTATGGAGACACATAACTTAATGAGTAACTAAGTACATCAAAGGTGAATGTGTCTATCTGCAGGTCAGACATTGAACACTGCCAGAAGCTGATCCACATTATCCTGTGAGGGATCACTGCCAGTAGAGGGCATGCAGGGCTTGCACTGCTCTATTAAACTAAAAATGCTGGATTTTATCATTCCTTTTCATCCAGATGTAACAGAAAACACAGAAGACAGTGACACAATGACAACTAGGAGAATTATAACTTGATTTCAAACCGTTAAAGGCTCATACTGGCATTATCATTTATATGTAATAAGGAAGTATTTTTACTTTTACTTCTAATATATTTGAAGGAATTAATGTAATTCATAAAAATGAATGCCAAACATCTCATTCAATCTTGCTATCAAAAAAAACATTGTGACTTCTGATAAATAACAGTACCATAACAAATCAAAATGCACAAGAAAACAAAGGAATTCAGTATGAATTTTAATCCTTCAACAAATCACTACAGGGAATGAAAATATATATATATATATATATATATATACACACACACACACATGGAGCTACATATGGCATACTCCAAAAGGAAAATAATCTATTCTGGTAAAATCCTTTCAATCATACTTTTCTGAGAATTAAGTAGCTGAGAGAAAAAAAAAATCTGAAATTTCTGAACACTTTTTATGCATCAGCAACCAAAATACATGAAACAGTAGTATCATAGAGTTAAAAAGCTTTTC
Organism: Eulacestoma nigropectus; assembly: GCA_013397775.1. Classification (NCBI taxonomy): domain Eukaryota; kingdom Metazoa; phylum Chordata; class Aves; order Passeriformes; genus Eulacestoma; species Eulacestoma nigropectus. The sequence goes on along the minus strand of VZTE01004350.1, from coordinate 3,880,807 downwards.
TGGTGCTATTTTTTTACTGTCTCCAAAGAGAAGATGAATGCTGACAGCACCCCCACCGTGAGAAAGGGTCCTGCATTCATTTCCTGACGATTTTCAGAACAGGGATTTTCCCACCTCTACACACCTCACAGTGAAGTTGGTAGTCCTCCAAGATAGAAACCCTAGTCCAGTTAAGATCATTCTCCCTCCTTTTCCCTTGCCAGGATGTTTTCTTCCTAAGAGCTCTACTTTAAAAAAAGTATTACAAAATTCAGTATAGCCCAGATGAGCACTGACACTCTCTGGGATTTGTAGGATAGGAAAAAAGCTTCCAAAATCAAGAGGGAAAATGAGAATGAACTAGTAGGATGAAGGCTTTTTAGCAGATTGAGAGGTCTGCTGGATCAGGAGAAATTTTAAAGTGAAAATAAAAAAAAAAGAGATAAAAGGCATTTACATTCTCACACACAGTCATGGACTTTAGAGGGGAATTTGTGAAGAGATCAAGGTCAGTAAAAACTGATAAATTATTCAGTGTGATATTATAGTTCCCAAATCAGCTGTCCCAAATCATACTGCAATGCTCCCAGCCCTCATAGCATAGTGAGGGCAAGGAGGTGCTGTCTATCACCATGAATGTCACACTCAAAGGTCCAAACCTAAATCACAATCACATTATCTGGTACTGAGCGAAAGATGCAGCAACAGGGATTAACAGTGTAAACATCTTAGAAACACTTTAGAAATACATGAGAAAAGAAGCCCAAGCACAAGGAATTTCTTCAGATTTGCTCTGGGCAGTGGGAGAGCTGATAAAAAGTAGAAAGGTTGACCGACCCTGCACACCATAGCCAAGATGACCACACAGAATATGCTGGAACTAAAATAGGATAGTCTAACAGACTGGTCCAAACTAAAAATCATGTCTTAGCAGAAGCACTTTATAGGCTGCCTCTTACCTGGAGGCTTTGAAAGGGATGTTAAGCAAAAACTGGAACAGGGCCTAGGTGTCATTTGTGACCTTTGTAAATGTGAAAAAAACTTCTCTGCTCTTTTTGAATGCTATGAACACACATGTATATAAAATATAACTGGTACTACTGCATGCAGGTGATCAACAACAGCAACCAGCACATCTGTGTTCAAAGGGAGCCAGCATGACATGCAGTCTATCCAGGCTCTCAGCTGCCGCAAACAGGGATTTACCCATCGACTTTGTCAGGGAAGCACTGATTTTAAACTAGAAACCATCTGTTCTATTTGTTGGGAGACAATGGAGGAGGTTCTTGGCATCCGTTAAGAACAGATCTTACTTTCTATAGTGGTGCAATTTCACCTTAAATTGTGTAAAGAGATCAGTGAATAGCATTTTATTTTGTCAAATTGCTTTGAGTTCCAGTGGCAACTTTTTTTATGGACAGCTGCTCTTCAAAACTATTGAATTCAAGTTGGCATTTTGCCTGGGGCCAAATTTGCATTAATATAAACCAGAAGTACATGGGCTCATCTCTGGAGGCGTTTTTGAATTTTCACCATTGTAGACGAGAGCTGATTTTGCCTTGCATTCAATACCAAAACTTGTGTTCAGATTACAGAATAATTTTCTTGGCAGATTAAATTGCCATTTTATTACTTGACAAGCAAAGTAAATGGATTGTTAATTAGGATTATTATTAAGAATTTTATTTTGTCCTCTGAATTTTGCTTATCTGGTCCACTGACTTTCTCCGTCACATCAGCCCACTGTCAGTAACTGCAAATGGAAATCAGTGCATAAACTAGCTCTATTCTCCCTATTCTCTATTTTGCATCATTTTTGCCTCACAATAGGGGTTCACACTAATCATGAGCAGTGTAATTTCTGTCAGTCTTGTACTCATGCCTGTCATCCTCTTTTCAGCTCTCCACATCTGATCATGCACACCTGGAGTGTCATAATGTTCACACAATGCGCAGCCAGTTGTGTTCCTTCTCTAATGTATGTCCAGTTGCTGGATGTAATTGCTATTAAGTCAATAAATGAGGAAAGGAAAAGAAAAGAAAGATATCTTTCTTTTGGCCTTGGGCTGGAAAATTTTACTGGGCACATCACCCCAGCAGTATTAGGTAAGAGTAGATTCACACATGATTATTGTAGTTATCCATCCCCTTCAGCTTTGAATTCTGCGTCTAGAACAGCCTGAGAGGGCAGCAAGCTTAGCTTAGCCACAGAGTTACTGAGCACAGCATGGCCTCTTTTCAGCACTTCCAGATGAAATGACCCCATGTGGGCTGCCATGCTACTGGGATGAGACCACTGCAGTGTCAAAGCTGGCTTGCTGCACATTGCTGTGGTCTTCAGTCTGCAACCTGCAACACTAAAATCCACGATTGTAGGGTTGAATGACATCTCCCTGATGATATCAAACAGTCAAGAGCCACTTTAACAGGATTCCTGGGGGTTCCCTTGTGCAGAGGGAAGTCCTGGGAAATAGATCAAAGGGCAGTATTTATGCCATCCCATGCTGGTGACTAAGTCTGAGATGGCTTCTCTGAAACAAAACACTCCCAGGACACTCTTTAGATGATGATGGAGGCCAGCACGAGTACTTGCTAGAAGATCACTAATGATCAGTGTCAGCATAACCAACCTCCAGGCAGCTACAGGAATAGCATGGGGTCTTCAAACTGCTTCTTTTATCTGAGGATAAGCTGCTGTAGCAGCTCTTAAGTCTAGTGGTAATAAGGATGTAAGACCAGTTAGAGACTTCAAAGTGTTCAGTCTGAAGAACAAAAACATATTCCCAGACTGCAGTGTGAAGAAATACCTTGGTCGTGGTGTTATATATTCTATGTCCCAAACCTGTGCTGATTGAATACAACAACAGGAGAGCTGCCTTTCTTTTGTCTGTGTCTACAGCAGTGTCTGAGTGGAATGTCAGAAATAGGCTTTGTGGCCTATGCCCATCAACTTTACATTCATTCTGGACTGCCAAAGCTTGTGTTGAAAATCAAATAGTAATTTTTAAATCATCATCTAGAAAAGGGAAAATGTTACACAGAGTGTTCTAGCTCAGGAAAAGACTCCCTTGTTTGAAAGACCTCACCCAGAGCTAGGTATTTGACAGAAAGATTACAGCAGCTTTGCAGAAGAGAGAAATGTATACCAGGAAGTCGGTCTGTAAATCCATCATTCTTAAGTAAAATTCTTGCCACACATGTCACCTGGACCACAGGTCTTGTGTCATTTAATCTTGAAGGACCAAACAGCAAGGAAGGGAATGGCATCTGTTGGAGTCTGAGACTTCTTTGCAGGACCTTTATTTACAGAAACTGGTTTTAAATGAGCCCAAATTGAACTCAACAACTCTCGCCAACTTCAACAGCACTTTTTAATGACTTAAACTGGCTGGAGCAGCTGGCAAGACATCTTGCTCCGTTCAGAGAACCTGAGGTTAATTGAGGGAGCACATGTGGGTGGCACATGAAAACCATACAAATTTATCACCATCGTGTAACATCATTTGCACATTTAAACCAGAGCAGCCAAAACTCTGATTTGGGGAAAATGTGTATGTATGAAAAAGCGAAACACTGCATTAGATAAAAGGGCATTGGACTACCCCTGCATGTCTTGTTGCCTCAGAGTCACCCAGAACAAAGTGTTTAGGATCAACAGAACTTCTTACAGCTGTCCCAGCTGGCAACCACCCTTGTTGGACTGCTAGACTTTAACTACACCACCATATGCACTCTCCAGACTCACCCAAGCTATAGCTGAAAGAGAAAATAATTAAGGAAAGCACAAATTAAACAAAGGGTGGAATGTATTAGTGAGGCTACTGATGTTGCTATTATGAAAAAAATTAAATTAAAAAAAACTAAAGTATTTAGCTCAAAATCCATTTGCAGCTCATAAGGTATAAATGTTTGTTCACTCATGATTGCAGAACAACACATAACACTTTTCCGTCCTCTCTACCACAAAATATATCTCTGGGAACTTGCACAGTTTCAGTGTGGCAGTGTCCCTCTTCATAGCCCAGATATTTAAAAATGAACCACCGTTTTCTCGGTTAGGAGCAGCTGGCTTAGAAACATGTTCCTTAATTACCAGCTTCTCCCCAGGGATATTTACTCAGTAAATTTGCTCTCCATTGGAAGTGCTGCTGGTGATTTTAAGAACAGAGCCCATCTCTTCAGTGTCCAGTGACATTTAACTAAGAAAGTAGTTGCACTTTTTTAGGGGGTGACTCTTGCTATTTGTTTTGCATGGAAAAAACAAGGAAGAAAAACTGTTGAACATGTTTGCTGATATCACTACGCAGCTATTGCATTTGCTTAGACAATACTGTTTCATAGGGTTTAAAAGAAAAATCCACCACTCAATTTTTTGCAGTCTCTTTTGGTAATAAAAAAAAATAGGAGGTTATTTGAATGCCTCTCACTAAATGCTTGAGACATTCAAGACTTAAGGATCATATTCAGGCCATCCCATATTAAAAAAAAAAAAAAAAGGCAAAACAACACTTTCTCTGCACATCGCATTTCTTCAACTTAGAAAAAAAACACACACACACCAAAAGGAGTGTATCTGAAGGCCCATGACCTCAGTTCACTTTACAATCTTGCTAGACAGCTGGACCCAGATTGAGATTGTCACTTAAACATCAATAAACGTAGCTGGTTCCCTTACGTGACTGAGAAATGTGTTTAACCTTCACAGACATCTCATTCCCACCAGCCATCAGCTGGCTGAACACAGACTGACCAGCAATTAACAAGGAATGGGCAGATGCTTCTTGCTCCAAAGGTAGAAAATACAGCAAAATCTAAAAAATTACCCAGAGCATCACAGTCAGAGCACATCTTGCACACACTGAGTGGCCCAAATACAGAGCTTATTCCAGTGATTTTAAGGGTATCACTTATCTGAATAAAACAGGTCATGGACATGGTGATGTGGCTGGGTCTAAAATGGCAACAGGGCTAAGCCATGGATGTGGGAAAATACTAAACACTGTCTCTCCAGCTCATGGGTAAGCATACACAGTGCTGCTTTTATGTACGCTGGAGAACAGAGCACTGCCACAATTCGGGATCTACCAGCTTGATGGCTGCTGACAAATAGTCTTCCTTCTTTATGCCACAGTTTATCCATTGGTAAAATTCATGAATGTTCATCCACTGGAAAGTGACAAGAAACCTCTGAGAGAGGAGCAATTTTAAAAATCCACTATTAGTCATTATCATTATCTCTACACTCCTAGGTATTTGTTTTAGGTGAAGGAAGTGTTTACTGTTTCTTTTACAAAGTGATGCAACATTAACTATCTTTTTTCCCTGAAGGTGATGGAATATAAAAATGAAGGAGAGAACTGAGGATTTCAATTGCAGTTAAATCTCCCTGAAAGCACCTGCTTTCTGATGGTAAAATTTGCTCTCTGGTAAATTTTAAACCATACCTTTTCTACAGATTCTTCGAAATTTTAAAACGCTTTCACTTTAAGACCCTTCATTAACAAAGGCTATCACAGAATCATAGAATGGTTTGGGTTAGAAAGGACTTTAAAGATCACCTAGTTCCAACTTCCCTGCCATGGAGATGGACATAGGAAGGGACACCTTTCATTAAACCAGGTTGTTCAGTGTCCTATCCAACCTGGTCTTGAACACTTCCAGGGATGAGTATCCAAAACTTCTCTGGGCAACCCATTCCACTGCCTCAGCACCTTCATTCATAGTGAATTTCTTTCTGACATCAAATCTAAACATACCCTCTTTCAGTTTGAAGCCATCCCCCCTTGCCCTATCACTCCACACCCGTGTAACACGTCTCCCTCCAGCTTTGTTGTAGCCCCCCTCTAAGTACTGGAAGGGCTCTAATTCTCCTCAGAGCCTTCTCTTCTCCAGGCTGAACCCCAACTCTCTCAACCTGTCTTCACAGGAAGGGTGCTTCAGCCATCTGATCATTTTTGTAGCCCTCCTCTGGACTTGCTTCAACAGGTCCACATCCTTCTTATGCTGGGACCCCAGAGCTGTTTGAGTGCTCCAGGTGTGATCTCACTACAGTGGAGTAGAGGGGGAGAATCACCTCCCTCGACCTGCTGGCCACGCTGCTTTGGATGCAGCCCAGAATACAGTTGGCTTTCTAGCTTGTGAGATCACATTGCCAGGTCATGATGAGCTTCCCATTAACCAATGCTCTCAAGTTTTTTCCTCAGGGCTGGTCTCAGTCCATTCTACATCCAGCCTGCATGTGTGCTTGGGATTGCCCACAATCATGTTCAGAACCTTGCACTTAACCTTGTTGAACTTCATGATATGAAGCCTCTGTGTGATACTACTGGACCCGATGTTCATATCTGTGCTTAAATCTCCCTTTCTGTCTTTAAACACAAACTGGATGCTGACAGTCTCACACTCAGACATTCAGTAGGCCCTATGGTTTACTCACCTTTGTATGAAGAAGAATTTTGCCAGGCTTCCATCTCCCTCTGTACTTTTTACTTAAGACTAGCAGAGCAGCCAGGCTGGCAGGAAGAGTTTTTATTCTTTACCCAGTGAATGAAATAAAAAGTATCATCCTATGACTTTTATTCCAAAATTTCAACCTGGCTTTGCAAATTATGCAATATCATTAATGCTGTGTGAACAGCTCTTGGTATAAAAGATAGAGATTTGTTGTTGTGATACCCTGAGAAAGTCACCCCAGCCTGCTCTCACTGAGACTCTGGCTCTCAGTTTCCATTTTTCCTAATATCTTTTAACCATTCTTCTTTCCATTTTGGCAGTACAGATGCCTGTTCAAGCAAGAACTTGTTTCATGCTGACCTAACACACAGCCATTATGTTCAGCAATGAGAACACAGAAAAAGATGGTATGAACAGGAAAAAAAGAAGCAATTTGAGCACTACATGATGCCTGAGCAGGAGAGCGAGCAATAATCTTTTAGACAAAACTAGTGAAAAGTAATCATATGCTTCTTCTAAAACCTCCTTTTCATTCTTAACTCATAAAAAAGGCAGCACAGAACTTTGTGGATTAATGGCTTTCTGAGGTTAATGATGCTTGTTTGTGTTGAGCTCTAGAGAAACTGCCTGGCTGGTCATGAATCTCTGGGAAATGTTCTGCTCCTCTGACCAGCAAGTCCATCTAAGGATTGCCTATTTCATGGGTTATGCCAATCTCTGCGAATGGAGAAGTTGGATCCTTTAGTCAGTGATCCCTGATTATAGCAACCTTTCAAGAGAGATATTTGAGTTTAGAACCAGTTGCAACCACTGGCATACAAAGAACTGACCCATGTTCTTAAGTCATCTAATGGGGAAACTTAGAAGAACAATGAATAATTTACCTAGTAAAAACTCTTCTGCAAGAACCACATAATGGTAGCATTGTAATGACTTTTCTCTAGTAAAATATATGCTTACACACATAAACTTTCAGTAATTTACCTTTAAATGCATACTTCTGTGATTTTCAAAGAACCATGGAATGGTTGAGGTTGTAAGAGATCTCTGGAGGATATGCTGTCCATCCCTGTCCCACTAAAGGGACCCTTCAAGTCAGTTGCCCAAGGCCATGTCCAGATAGCTTCTGAATACCTCCAAGGATGAGACTCCACAATTCTCTAGGCAAGATGCGCCAGTGCTCAGTCACCCTCACACTAAAAAGAGTTTCCTCTTTCTCATATTCAGATGAAACCTCATGTGTTTTTGTTTGTGGCCACTACCATTTGAGTGGCCTTGCAACAACATCTTCCATTTCTCTCAGCACTTGTGGGTGCATCCTACCACAGCCCATGGATTTGTGCCCAGTTTGCTTGGTGCCTGTTCTCTGATCTGATCCTCTTTCACCAAGTGTACATCTACCTTGCTCCAGACTTTCCCCCCTGCAACTCCTGAAGGCCACTCTCACTTGTAAAGACTGACATAAACACCCGATTTTACTGAGAAAGGCAAGAAGGAAAAAATTACCTTTTCATGATGCTGATAGGATAACTGATATGCTACAGGAAAAATTAAACTGTTAATAGGGATACCACATACAAGATAGAGGAGGAGATTTGCTTGGACCCAGACTCAGTCTTCTAAGTACTGGGCTATCTGTTGTGTATAAACGGCTACACTGCTCCAAGGCAGCACTTAAATCAACGGTTCTGCTGCACTATAGTGTTTACTACACAGCTCAGTCTGTCCACAACACAGATAATCTTAAGTTAAAAATAAATGAAAAACTACTATCAATTTTCAAGGCTAAAGCTTTCAATAAAAGGAGTTCTGAAATACCCTTCTTTCAGAATTACTGAGGAGCATATATAAACATATATATGCAGCATCTATTCAAAACAGGACCCTCTGTTCTTCCTCTCATTCCTTTCAGGACAGTTCCAGTGAAATCCAACAATAAAAATTACAGCTGCAAAATGTGAGCTAGGAACTCAAGTCTTCTAGGAGATAAACACCTCCTACAAGCAAATGGGAAAACAGGTCTCCTTCCCAGATGATTATCTGCAGGCAGTGGTCTGGAGTTTTATGCCAGACAGCAGTAAGTTCAAAGTCAGTCTGTATGTAGCCAGAGCATAGATCAATTATTAACTGCCTGTTCAACCCTTCCTGCTCTACGTAATCCAATCACAGTTCCCTTGTTTTCCCTTGTGAGTCTTCAGAACATCTCTTGACCCTCCAGTACGGCAAAATAATCTTCATGAGTACAAACATGTCCATGAATTCAGCTAATGAGACAGATCTTTCAGTTCTCTCCTCTTGGAAAGCAGAGATAGAGATCTGCCAGAGTCCTTGGCTGAATGTTGTCACAGCTTCTTCTTTCAAGTTAGTTTTGCACACTTAGAAAATTAAACTGCCATATGCTAACAAAAACATAAAATAAAATTGGGTTTGGTGCCAAGTCCACCTCTTTCCTCCAAGACTTTTTAGTGCTGGATTTGAAGTGAAAACTCTAATCAGCATTCCTATTTTCTGTGAAGTGTGCTTAAAGCAGGGGAACATCTAAGTGACCAGTGTGATTTCTAACCACAGAAGTTTCTCTCTTTAGATAAATAAGCTGATAGACCTCCTGCCACCCCAGCCCTGTCTACTCATGGTACCAAAGCCAGCTTCCCATTTAAGGCAACTGAGGCAAATTTCTTTTACATTCATCATTACTGACCAAACTGTCTGTGGCCCCGCACTCAGTGAACAACATAAGATTTCAGGGGGCAACTGCAACAATTGCTTGACATTATACTTAGAAGACTTATATGCTATCCACTATATAATGGCTGTGAACCAGAGCTAGACTGGGAACAATCTTCAGTCACTCACAGCTGCTTTGTCTCCTCCACAAAGCTGTCTCTCACACTTCCCAACGTGCCTTTCTTTCCTGCTCTTGCCCTATTAAAAGCAACTATACCTGAACCTTGTCACCATTTCTCACTTCAGCCACATAAATTGTGCAGACTGTTCAATGCCCGCTGCAAGTCTGTAAGGCACGAGGTCTTCTCAAAAGGGAAGACAACTGCACGAGCAATAGTGTAGTTGAGAGGGCCTTTCTGCAGCAGTTAATTAATGTCCCAAAACTAAGACCCACAAGGGAGTAAAGAAAAAGAACCAGAAGAATCACCCCCAAATCCACCCAAGTCCTATTTCCCCTATTTTAGTTTTGACCCATTAAACTTCAGAGTGTACACTGTAAACAGGATCAAATATTCCTTGCCTCAAAGACTGAACTGGATTTTTTGTGTCTCTTTTCCACTGAATAAGAAAAGCCTTGGTTGTTGGAGATGCAGCTCAATAGACTTGAAGGCATAAACAATAGGGAGAATTTGCACGCTTTCAATAGAAAGGCTGCTTCTGATTTAGAGACAGGAGGAGATTACAGGAGATTATGAGTTTATCAGAAAAAATGAATCAGTAGCTTCTCACTGACAATATTTGCTTTTTTTTTTAGAGTGTTAGCTTACCTCTGTTACACATTTTGGTTTATTTTCCTATTCACTTCAAATATCAGCTGATTTCAAGACTTTATAGGTCAGGGAAGTGGAGCTGATATAAGTCCTGCTACTGTATGCTGAGACCTAAGAATTACTCAAGCTGTTTTTATTTGTACTGCTGTTTTTAACTGCGCCTTTTTCCTTGTCTTTAATCTTTCCTATTCAAAATCAGAGTCTTGCTTTCCAAAAGAAATGGAGAACACATCTCAGTGTGATGGCAATAGATGCTGGAAAGGTGGAAAAAGAAAAAAATGACTCAAAATGTTTAATTTTGTATGAGATTAGATAATAAATACAGATAATTTTTCAATCACTCTAGCATAGTTTTGAGATTCATCGTTTGAGATTTGATGCTAGAGATCTGCTTTTTTTCTAGATTAGGTATCATATTGTTTCCACGGAGAAAGCCAACAAAACTGAGAATCAAAGACTTGTGAAAACGTTTTCTAGATAATATATTTAATCATATTCATATCACATTTAATTACTTGTAGGGGGGTAGGAAGAATGAAGAAAGAAGAAGCAAAGTTTATTTTAACCTTTTTTTTTCTAACATTTTTCTCTCTCATCATTTATTATCTTTAGGGAGCAAGGCAAAGATAATATTACAAAGGTAGTGGTAACTGTGAAATCGTGTAATTGCAAAAATGTACAGTGAAGAGCTAGCCTGGGAAAGAAAAAAATACTCTTTTCTTGGTAGTATCTTCCCATGATGTGGATAATTTCCGTGGATTGACACACTGAGAAGACTAATTAGAGATGTTTGCCCATTTTCTGTAGCTTAGTAACAGGCACTATAATTTAATATTTCTACAGAAAGAGATATTAAAAATGCCAATCATTGCAGTACTGCTGATCTCTTGGATGTGGGACCAATGGGACTACATGAGCTTTACACCCACACTCATCTACATATATGTGTATGTGTATATATATACACACCCCCATCTATGTACAATCCATACACACATCTGTGTAGCTGTAATTTAAAAATCCATGACAGATTGGAGAGGAAAGGAAGATGCTCTTATATGCATACAATTTTTAAATCACATGTATAATTTCAAGGCATCAGTATTAACTAATGGAGGAAAGAATCCCTAAGCCATTTTTAAAACCATCAGCTTTTGAAACCTTACCTGTAAACAGCCAGGACATGAGACAATTAATCAGAGGTAAGACCAAACTCTGTGGTATGGATATGTTCTATAGGTAGGAGCTGCTTCTAGAAGTATTATATATATATAAATTTACTGAAATCAATTGATTTTAGGAAATATTTCACACCTGACTGAATTAGACCATAGCTGCCTATTCAAGTTCACTTTCATATAAGTCTTTTTAGTATACTCTAACTATGAATAATCCTTGAAAACAGTTTCATTTCTTTAATGTCAAATATTTAACATGAGAAGTCAGAAGTAGGAAAAACATTCTTCTCACTGTCACTTTTATTAACTAATAATTTGCCTAGTTATTTTGTGGATCATAGAAAAGAGGAATAACCAAAAACATGAGTAGTAGCTTCAAAAATAGCTACAAAAGGTGAAGTATTAAATTATACACAGACTGTTACAGTATAGTTTTTTAACAAGTGGAAAGGGACTGGGGATTATGGTAAAGAGTATTACTGCTCATCTCCTAAGTAAGAATGCCCATTCCCATTTCTCCAAGAGCCTAACCTTTATTTAACCAATCAGTTATCCAGCAGGGAACTGCTTATGTCCTACTATACGCTGTCAGACTCAGCAAGATTCCTTGAAAGTGAGCCAATAAGAGAGAAGGAATCACATTCACAGTTAATGCTACAAAGGACATTGATATTCATAGTCCAGTAACTTTATGGCAAGCATAAACCTCTTGGAGGAAGAAAGAGTAACATATCTGAACATTATTTTCATTGGAATAATTTCAATTCCAACAAGACTAAAAAGTAAAGGGACATGAAATTTAACAAATTATTCCATTTGGGACAAAAAAGCAGAGAATATACATGACTGAAATGCCTGTCTTGAAAAAATGTCACAGAAGCATTCATTGAGTAATCCTGAAGGAGACTTTCAGGAGTTAACAAAGGTCAGCTAGTTATCTTAATCATTCTTTGCATATAGTGCTACACTTCACAGTCCAGAATTTTGGAGCCTGACATCTCACCAACCTTCTAAACAACTGTTACTACCATATTACAAGTGATAAAAAGAGGTGCAGATCTGAGAAAAGCACCATTGTTTGTATTGCCTGACTGTGCTGAGACCTGCTCCACCTAATTTCCACATGTACTGAGAGCGCCTGTCTCCACCTAAGCCAAAGCTGAAATCTGCAGATGCTGCAGCTGACAAAATGAAAGGTCATTTTCATTTTCACTAGCTCTGCTCCTGCTGAGCTGCTACAAGACATCCTGATGTCTTGATCCCAACCCCTTTCCCAAGCACTATTAGAGACCCCCTCCTAGAGCTCCACAATTATAGCTTGCTTATAGTGTATTCCATCAATAAAAGTCAATTGACTCACGTTTCTAAGGTCATTTTAGACTACTCTGGCAGTAATAAAGGTGATTTAAATGGATGTTACATTGTCATTAACTTTAGGGCTATTTCCAATTGCCTGAGTGGCATCAAGAGACCTGAGTGTAACTGAGAAGCAGATTTCAAGGTTTTACCTCAGCAGGGGCTAACCTCCATCACCCTGGAGCTACACACTAGAATATTCATACATCCAAAAATCATAAATACTGGTCTACAGGAGCAAATTAGAGATGGAAATCTGGGACTGGACAGGAGAGGGTTAGGGTCACCTCAGTAGTCCCACCTCCCTGCTGCAGCTTCGCTTGGAGTAGACTGGTTCAGGAAGTCACTGTCCCAGGGATTAGGGTACTCATCCCATGCCAGCCTCAGTGCTATCCATGTGACATAACCAAGAGATAAACTACTGCAAACTCCGTATCGAGAATAAAACCTTTTTTTTTTTTTTTTTAATCTCCTATGGCTTCATTTGACAGTACTAGAAAGCTTAGTTATTTTGGAATTTTCAAGGTTTCAGAGTGGTCTGGTTCATTCGGTGAAATCTACATATTCAACCACATGACACTAACTTTCTATTGTTCTGCCACAGGCTACTGACTCACCAACACGCTTACTCATCATTTCCAGCGCTCCAGTGCCTGATAACTCTAGATAAATTCAAATTTCCCCATTTGTCTAGGATGATGTTTGTCTGGAGTGAGTTCTCTGAAAGCACTGCAAAGATTGAGGAGCCAGAGTTTTACTGAGAAGACAAAGGGTCTATGCCCCTAAAATCTTAAGAGATTTTCAAAAAGTACCCACGTCAAGTATCTTTAAACAGGAAATGGATTTACACCTCATGTTTTGGTCAGTAAACCTAGAAAACTTTGACATATTCTAGCTTTAATAGTCAGACATAGTAGCCATATTCCATTGAAACAATCCAGCGAGGAGTAGTACACGTGCCAAGAGAGAATGCAAAAGATAGAATTATAAATATATTTGTGCACCAAGTGCTCTTGTACATACATGGTATTTCTCATTCCCTTATCTTGGTGGCCTAATGGATCTCAGTGTGGAATAAATAGCAAGGAATTACTATTGTACAGTCTTGCCAAATGGAAGTCAAAACACATTTTAAGTCCCAACAACATGATTACTCAAAGACTGAATAGGCAAGTGTAGCACTGAATGCCAAATAAAGGGACATAAACAAGAGTGATGGTCATTTTCACAAACTGAACACCATGAAGTTGATAAAGTTGCAGACACAGAAATGAACTTAAATCAGTGCAGAATTCTATACTATTTCCCACAAAAAAACCCCACAAACAAACAAACAAAAAAAACAAAAACAAAAACAAACTTTGGAGTTACCCTGGTCTCACTTTGCTAGCAAATCAAGACTACTTACCATTCTTGGAGAGAATTACAGCCAAATATTCATGAAAGTAGGTGTTGATGTACAGTAGAAGGCTTGGAGTGTGTGCCGTGAGAAAGCTGAAGGCAATATTCTCCTTGGACACGACAGCATCCACATAGATGGCAGAGCTTGAGGTGCTTGCATTCTTTGTGACAGGATAAGGTTCTTGGAAAGTATAGGTAACAGAAGTGCCAGCTTCAAATAATGCAGAAACCTCTGAAAGCATATACAAACCAAAGGAATTATTTCAGCTACTGCATTTTCAGATCTCCCAAGCAGGGATGGACAAGAAATGACTGCCTCAGAAGTAGAACACTGCAAAACACCCCTGATCTAGCTGAAATCTTCCTTCATTTGTATAAGCAGTGTGTCCTTCCTTACAGATTGTTTGTCTGGCACAGGGAAAAACAGTGTACAGAGACATAAATTCAACTATTTTAGTGATGGAATCAGAACTCCACAAGATGGAACAGCCCAAATGTCTGTCAGCCACATAAACGCCTTGTTCACCATCATCTGACAGTGACATGTAAGGCAATATTCTCTGTCTTGCCTCCACAATAGATTTGTTCTTCCCAGTCTCCTTTTTAAAGAAATTAATTATTAAAGTAACACATTGATCAAAGACAGCCAGTAAGGGAAGTTTGCTGGGGAACTTTGGGAACATCAAACGAAGAGAAACATCTACCTGTGCATCCTCAGATCCTAGGAAGTCATGCTTCTCTTTTCATTAAACACAACATAGTCTGACCACGAATGACACAGGATAACAGCAGGGTTTCTCTTCAGTGAAGTCAGAATGGTGACTCTTCAATAAAGCAGCTTCACCTTTACAGCAGCGTCTTCTAATGGGACACTATGTGGGTATTTGGTATGTCTGTTGCAATGTCTGTGCCAAACCTTCAGTTTGGGTAAGTGAGCATAGTTCCACAGACTGCAGTACAACTGTCCTGCTTCTGGCCAGGATAAGGTTAACTTTGCAGTAGCCAGGGCAGGGCATGGCTAGGATCTGGAGTTTATTCTGTACTACCCCACATCATTTTCGGGGGATGGGGAAAGGGCTCTCTTCCAGGTCAGCCTAGCCTGGTGGTGGAGGGAGGTGTGAATCGTTTGCCTCTTTCTTGTATCCTCTACCGTTGCTGTTACTGTTTGGGTTTTTTAATCTCATCGCTGTCTCCAGTAAATTGTTCTTATCTCAATTTGAGATCTTTACCTTTTGTGCAGTAAAGGGGGAGGCAGAGGGACAGAGGAGAGTGAGTGAGCTCACTCCATGGTTTCAGTGGTTTCAGTCGAAACACTAAATTGGAGAATACCATTCCTAAACCACGACAACAGCTAAGCCAATTTACACCGGCAGATGATGCAGCCCACTCAGCAAACCTGTTGCATATTTGAGGTGGGGGACAGCCATGGAAATTAAAAATTCACACTGCACCTTGCTGTTACTGAGCAGTGATTTTGTTAGTTCAAAAAGCATGCTCTCAATATTAGATGGTCCTTATTTGCCCTGCTTTTTTCTGGTGTTGACAGAATCTCCTATAAGCCACCAGAAAGGTTCAGTGAGGACACATTCACCAAAGACTGAATCATGCAAATCAGTTTTCTCCTGAGTGCTTCATGCTTATTTTAAAAATTTCTTAACGTTTGGATGGGTTGTCACAGGAATGGCAAAAAACCAATAAAAAGACTACCTCTTTTTGTCACATCAATGCTCTAAAACTTTGTAAAGAAAGGCTCTTAAGGATTTGTTAAGGTGAACAAAATAAGATGAGGTTTAAAAAACAAGCAAACTAAGCATTCAGACATGGGCAATCAAAATTTCAGCCCTATTTCCTAATGTCTGGGGATAGTTATATGCAATGAAATACAAGAATCATAGTGGGATATAGTCGTAAACTTTACTAGTACAACTAACACTATTTTAATTTCTGAGGCCAACACTGATGTCAACAAAAGGCGGTCTTAGAGCCTGCTTAAGATAAGCACTTAGTAACACTGAAGGGATAGCTGATAATAGAACATCTTGCAACACGGGGGACACCAAACTGACATGGATGAGATGGTGCTGTAATTCAGGGTTATTGCACAAACCACTAAGGTCCTGGGATCAAAGCTTGCTGCCTACCTTCCTTGCAGAAAGGTCCTTCATAGGCTGAGTTGGTACAGTCACAGAAGTAACCATTATACTTCTCCACGCATTTTCCTCCATTATGGCACAGGTTCCCATAACTGCTGCAATGTCCTGGGCATCCAGGTTTAACACCAGGTGTCATTTTAGCTCTCTCCTCGAGGTCAAGTTTCTGTCCATTTAAATGCAGAGACCGAATGCATCCCAAAAAGCCCTTCTGTCTGGAAGCTGTTCCCCCTGAAAAAGAGAGAAAAATGGACATGTACTCATTGGTGAGTCTGCACAGTAATCAAAGCCATGAACTTCAATCCTGAGATACAAATATGAATCCACAAATTTAAAAAAAACTATTATATATCAATGTACACAGTGGCAAAAGATGACAGATGGACAGCCCTGGAAACTAAAGGTGTCTCTCTGTTTTTATGAAAGGACTAGAAAGCTGTATGTGACGCTTTCTTTTCATCATTCTTGTCTTTTTTGGCTTATCTACTGCCCTGTCTGACATTGAAACTGCAAATTCATTTAGGAGAAAGATTAGCTTCTTTATCTTATGCCTGCATATCACCAAATACATCAGAAAACCAAACCAAAAATGTTGGGGTTTTGTTGTTTTTTTTCTATTTGTTGCCTTAGTACAAACAACACCCTAATCCCACCAGCAGGAGAGTTACACATGTTGATGAGTCCCGACAGCAAAGATGAATCATGTTCAGCACCAAGCCTGCTGGCTGAAGGGAAATGACTTGAGTCCGAATTTATGCATGACTGCGCAGCCTGATGCGTTGCATGTAAATGGTTGTTGTAGGCCTGAAACATGAGTTCAGTTCAGAGATGTGTTATTTAATGCAATATATAAACATAACTGCATTTCTTCCTGAAGACCAGACCCGTATGCAAGAGGGCAGTTCAGCCTCTACAAGATAACTAACTTCATACCTGTCAAATGAAACTGCTAACAGTGGTACAATGAAGGCATTTTCCCTAAGAGGTAATCTCTGAGAATGATAATAATGATGATTGTTGAAGTTCTCTATGAAAATATAACCATTTTTCTTATCATAGGCTTTTTTTTTTGGCAGTTGCCAATGTTTTGCTTTTGAAGATACAGCAATTTTGATTGCTGCTAGGAAATCTAATTCTGGTTCAGGAGTTATCAGCATTTGCAGACTCTTAAAAGCTAGCTTTATTGGTGATTCTCCTGCAAAAGTAGTACGAAAGCAGTTATTATTCATCTGTAGAAGTTGGCTCTATTTCAAAGCGCACGATTTAAGAGATTACATCACTTGATAAGCCCTAGCAGAAGAGCATTTGGTTTTTTTTCCATAAATTAATTAAAGCAAGACTTCTGCAAACTAAAGAGAATGCAGCAACAGTCTGAAAAGGAACCTCACTCAAGGCCTAGTGCTCTACTACACCCTTCTGTCACACTTTTCTTTCTGGAACACTAATAGCAGAAATACTGGATGTGAATTAGAGTAATTGAACTATAGATAGTATGCATGAGACACATTTATTTCATGCTCATTTTATGATGCCTTTCTCAGAGAAATAAGTATTTTCAAGTTCCTCTTTAGCCAGCTATTTCTTTCAGGTGAGCAAATGTTACCTCACTTATTTTAAAGACTCTCTGAGGACAAGAATCAGGCCTTCTGCATTTGCTGCACTGCATACATAATTCTTTTATTTGGAGATTTTGTTCCAAAACAAAACATACCATACAGAATTTTCAGCAAAGTCCATGTAAGTAGAAATGGGATTTCTCCCTTTAAGGGTACTGGTTACTCTGTTTTCTTTTGCACTGGAGGCCACCACAAATATTACAAGGATGAATGACAGTTTCCTTGCCTCTTCTCTGCACACATACAAATCCCAGCTGCAACATACAAAAAATGAGTAAAAACTATTGCTAACTGTTCTACGGATGTCATGTTTATTGCACTACTCATATTATTATTGCTCTCTAAAGTGCTTTGGAAAGCCATGTAAAGTTTCTCACTTTTCTGTTTGCTGGAGAGTAAAGAGCTTAACACAGACCAACTATATGATCCTAGACCCACAGAGTATTGATGAAGCAAACCTACTGTGTATTTTGGGCAGTTTTGTTCAACTGACTAGACCTAACTTCATATACACTCCCGCAAAGCAGAAGAAAAACTGAAAACAAACAAACAAAACTCTTCCCCAAATTAGGCTTTGCAGATTCTTCCAACTCTAACAGAAGCCTGATGGACTAGACACTTCAATGGATGAGACCTAAATGTTTTATTCAGGAAAACAGATTTTAGGATAAGCCTAAGGACCATAAACACCAAGGTTAAGGATGTACTTTGCTGAGAGGAGATAACAGTCAAACGAGCCATGCTGTTTTCAGCAAGGTGTTTATGCAGCTGAATTCTTCTGAGGAGCCTTTGGGAAAGGAAGAGAGAGTCTGAAAGGAGGGGGAAAGAAGGTCATAACTGAGCACTCACAGCATAGCTTGGTGACACAATTGGCTAAATAATTAACATTCTAGCAATGAGTTGAGGATTTGCTTCAAAAAAAAAGCAAACCAAACAAAGGACTTTTTGTTGGTAGAAACTGGATTAGGGACGCTGAAAATAAGCATTAGGAGCATCCTTGCTTTGTGTAACTGATACAAAGAAAAGGAAAGGGCGGAGAAGTATAGGGATCATAATCAGGAGTAGGAGAACTTGCTATGACCTTCAAGTCATACTTTTTAGTCTCAAGCTGAAAGATGTACAAAGCATACGGGATACACGAAGAGCTAGGCATTAATTCCTCCTCTTGGCCTCCAAAATACAACTGCTTTTAAAACCAACAACAGTAAACAAGCCCCTTCTTTTCCTGTCATTCCTTGTCTCTGTCTCCAGAGAAAGTTTCTCAGATGTTGACTTTCTCTGGGTTATGTTGCCTTTGGCCTGTCTACAAGAGACAAAGGAGATTCACCCAAGGATTCATTTCTTGCTCACTTGCCCCCAAGACAAAACTAGGAACTCAAACACTTAGCTTTGCTAATTCCCAAAATGTACTGAACAGACAGCACCAAAACTTCTAACCAAAGCTTTGTATATCAGATCAATTTCTCACGATTTTTATTTTGCTTCTCTGATGTTACCAGTCTGAGTTCAAACCCTGTTCTCAAAGTGCTCTGGGAGGACAGTCTTCCCCATCCCCATGATGGAGCTCACGCCTTCACCAGTAGGTAAGACAGAGCTTCACCTCAGACTATGCCGCAAGAGGAGATGATGACACAACTACTCCAGGACCACAGGAGTGCACTACACAAAACTATGCCACACTTTTTGAGTGCTGAAAACCACTGTCCATTGAAAGGACTGTTTTTTGCGTGCCCCTTCTGAGCAAGTAATTTGCCGAATTGGCTCGTTACTGGGCTGTTCGGTGCAGTTGATGTTACTTAGCCTGCACATTTGTTTGGGGTTTGCTCCTTCTACTGTATTTTTTTCAAATTAACAGAAGCAACCTGGCCAGGTGTAAGGATATCCATGCTCTGACTGAGGATTATAATGCAGCCGGAAGCAGTTAGATACCCAAGACACACTAAAAGAAAGTGAGAAATGGTTTTTTAACTCCTTTTGGCTGCATTAAAATCCAAGTTTGTTTGAGTGTAGTGGCAACACAAAGTCATTTTTCTCTTCCACTTCACACACACACAGAGCTATCTCAGAAGCCTGCCACACAGCCATTAAGACTAGAAACCCCTTAATCACTGTCAGTATGCAGAATGCTGCAGAGACAAATATGCTGTGGATTATAAGGAGAGTAGGGAGTAATATAATGTGCTGCTGCTTCTTTCTTTTTTACAATGGTGTTTATACATTTATTTTTCAGATGAGTTAAAATTCTCTCTGCATGGTTGAGGTATTAAATCAGTAGCTTTTTATTACAAGAACGAATGAGACTTTCAGTAGAGACAAACTACATCACATCTGTGTAGTGCTGGACTTCTGCCACCTTTCCCTGGAGCACCTGGGGACAAATAGTGCCAGAATCATGAGGCTTCCCAGGTTTCCAGCTCTTCTGACAGCTCTCAGGAAAACTTAGCAAGTCACAGGTAATTTTGGCCTTCAATATGGCAGAGTTAAGGGCTGGAAAAGCACTCCCAAACTCATTTGTTTTTCTGTCCCTTTTGTTCATGGTTCAGTAAAAGTGTGGATGGGCAACAGAATGCAATATATTTATTGCACAGTGAGAACTTTTCACCTCTTGGCTGAAATAAATACCTATATCCTAGAGTTTACTGTAAACACTCCCTTCAGTCAGTTGGAAGTCACTGCTGGAATCAACTGGTCCAACCTGTTCCTTAAAGCATAACTACATTCAGATGAGGTACAAATTCACTTCTCCACCAAAACCAACGGGATCTTTTTGGCAGAGCTGCTCCCCATCCAGTCAATCCCCAGCTTGTGGGGATGCTGATGTTGTTCTGTGGCAGGTGCATGACTTTGTGCTTGTCTTTGCTGACAAGGGCTTCTGTTGGCACGTGGCTCTGGTGGGGTCCTTTACCATGGATTTTCATGACACAATTCATTAATTATGTCACTTTAAAACCACCATGCAATTCACACAAGTAACCTGTTTATTTCGCTGAGGCTGAGCAGCAACCTTACAGGCAGATACTGCTTTTCAGATATGAGATGGCAAGCAGTTGATATATATGACATATCTAATAGATGACCTATGATAAACCCATCATATTTAGTCCTTTAGAAAGAAAGAACCAAAAAATTGCAAAAGTCTATTCAGTCACTAAATCTCTAATTTTCCTAACTGGAAACAGTATGTTGGCTAAATTTCTCTGATGTTTCTAAGGCGCCTGGCAGCCCAAGCCTGCTGCCTCCAGGCCTGGCCTCCCACAGAATATGTTCTTAGGATCAATGCAGTATTTGAAAAACAAGTGATTAGCAGCATGCTTCATACCAGAAAACAGAAACCTTGCACTGTGACAGTCTTAAGCCTCCCTTCTGTGAGTTCTTCAGTGAGCTACTCTCCAGCTGAGTCTAGCAGAGATCATTTTAGGTATAAATCAACAGCTGTGTGGGAAGGACTCCTGACATTGATGCAGCCATATCTATTTATTAACAGATTAATTCTTTACATTCAGAGCCCAGTAATTACTGCACATATACACAATAAAAAGCTCAAATAAACACCCCGAAAGCTACTTAAGTATAAGGTTATGAATATACAAGTAAACTTTATTAAAATGCATTGACAGATTGAGGTTTGCTACATCATTTCAGCTAAGTAAGAAGATCCATTTTAAGGAAGGAATCAGAAGTTACCTGAATGTCCCTGGATAAGAACAATTACATCCCACACTATCACTGAGCAGATTACTCAGAAAGACAGCATTTGAATACAGAAAAGAGAGAATTCCCTTTGTAATCCGTTATCATATTATCAAATACAAACTAGTCCCAACCCAAGTTTGTTGTGCAAGGGAGATAAGTAAACAAAATATATGCAGAGATTTTCTTCTTCCTCTTTAATTTTCTTTTTTCTCCTTTGAAAAATCACTTTCAGATAAAACACTTGTATTTGCATTGACTGTGTTCATACTCCTCTCACTCGTGGACTCTCTAGCCAAATAAAGGTTTTGGTAGGCATGCTTGAAGGAATAGACTTTAAAGACCCTACTGTCATCAGGTTTTGCCCCAGAAACTTGTATGACAAATTTGTGACTTCTACAATGTGCCTAAAGAGAGAGGTCACATTTTTTACAGCAATTTACACAGCCAGTGCTGCACAAGAAGAAAGGTTATCAACTCTTTGGCAATGAATACATTTCAAGAGTTTGACCCTAAAAATACCATGAAGTATAGCACGGTTAAATTATGGTTAGTGCTTTGAGAGTAAAGGCAGTTGTTGAGGTTTACTTCATGTTGCCTATGCAGGAGTAGAAGAAGAAAAAATAAAATCAAGCCACTATATGCAAGCTCAAGGGTGGCATTCATCACCAAAGTATATGAAATACTGTTGACATCTACAGGAAGCCTTGGATTGTCCCTACCTACAAATAACTGGCTGTTGAGCTGCAGGCGGAAGTGTCCCTCAGCAGGGGCCTCCAGGACCTTCTTGGGGAGGTTGTCCACCTGCAGAGAAGTTTCCTTGAGGTTCCTCTCTGCCCGGATGTAGTGCCACTGGTTGTCATTCAGGGGTGTGGGAGACTGCACAGTGGCTTCTGTGGGGCCATTCCCAACATCTACGGAGAAGGTGATCTCCTTGGGGGCTGGAATAGATAAACAGATGTGAAGAGGAAGTGAAGGTCTGAATTAAATTGTGGTTTTGACACCAAGAAATCTTACATAAATATAGGGTCCATTAATTTTTATGTCAGCAAATAGTACAGGATCATTTACCTCCCATCTCCCACACAGCAGTTTATACATAAATTTAAGCCTGCAGCCTCACTGTTTGATCTCTGCTGTGATTATGCTTGGTTGTGGGTACCCATCTTTTTTTGCTATAACAATTACAGTGCTCTAGAAATGGCACTTCTCTTTTTGAAATGAAAAGTGCCAAAGGCTGCACAAAAGTCACACAATAGTCCCAAAAGATTTTGGACAAATAATGCTAAGATGGGAGAAAGGACGAAGATCTTTCCAACTAGATCTTTCAAAATGCAAGTACTTAACCATTACATAAGTTGGCTGCATGTGGTATGAGAGAATCCTACACGCATTTGTTTGCCTAAGTCTGACCCAAGATGCACGAAAAAACTGATGAGCAAAACTAGTTAATTGCTGATCCTAAACTAAAACTGCATATGTAACACACATTGGCGATAATAAGGCTCCTAGAAACAGGACAATAATTGAAAAACAAAAGCCACATAAAGGAGTCCACCTTGCTCTGCTGGAAGCCTGAAAGGGGCTACAACTTTTTAACATCCCTGCTACTGATTATTTTCCTCTTCCTAAAATGCTAAATGCACCAGGAAGACCAAGAACCAGGTCCACACACCACACAACCAGAAGGCTGTGGACTGAAAATTCCTAAAAAATATTGTTATTTTAAGCCCAAAAAATTGGATAGGTCTGGTTTTAGAAGGTGCTTCTTAGATAGTTAAGATAGGAAATGCTCCATGGGTATAGACAAAGATCTATTCTGAGCCCCTGCATCTGCTAAAAAGTCATTTCCCTTTGAAGCAGCTGCTTGGTGGAGCTTCCTTGATACAAGGCCTTTAGGCTGCAAATTCCATCTGGCAGTAAGAAGCATAACAACAAACTACTGATGAGAAGCCTAAGTCTAAAAGATTTTTCCTGAATTTTTAAATAACTCATTTGTCTTGGAGTACAGATGTAACAGACATCCAGAAGCTTTCACTGAACAATCCACTTGGTTTACAGTATTTGTTAGATTTGATGCCATTTTTACTTCCATATCCCTGAGAATAAAATGCAGTACACTGAAGTACAACCAAATTGGACCTTGATGTGCAATTAACAGTAAATCACACCTCATTACCTTGTGATAATGCACCATGACATTTACCACTGGTTTAATGAATCAAAGGGCCTTGGGGCCCTGTTTTATCAAATTTTATTTTGGGGTTATTATAAGCATTTTATCAAATGCATAGCACTCAGTTTGTTTTCCTTAAGCTTGACAAAATTTGGAATACACATGTCATATTTAATGTCAAAGCCTCTGTACTCTTTTGTCACTAATAAATATTTGAAGTCATCACAACAGGAGTGAGGCAAAATCTCACTAATTAAATTCCATGCTATTTTCCTCATACACTGAGTAGCAGTTACACTGCACTCACTTAACAGATTTTGAAGTATTCAAGATCCATTACAACTGTGACTAACTTATCTTGCATTAGTGTCCTGTCCTGTGGATACTGAAATGCTGCTAGCAGATGAATTTTCCAGCTCCTTGCATTAATTCTTTGAGAACCTTTCCTTTCTCACGCAAGATATGAAAACAGTAAGATAGTTTATCCAGACGATAGTCACATCTGGTGTTTTGCTAAGTTCTGTTTATGGTACACTGAGAAATGTTTTACTGTGGATGTGATAGAACCTAAACCAATCACCCTAGGAGGTGTGTGAACATTGTCCAACCGCTTTATGGAACCAGACTATATAAAAATGATTGTAAAATTAATGAGTAATTCATTCTTTCGCTGGATTTGTGTGTTGCTACATTTCTCCGTTCCTGGCTCTACAGTGGCACTGTCCTTCATAAACTCTCACCTCATAGCTGTACCATACACTCTGAGTTCCTCTGAAACACTAGGGCTGCATCAAACCGGGTATGTTACTGATATGGAAGTAAAAGTAACCATCAGAATGGTTGCATTAAATTTTTCAACTCTCAACTAAAATTACAGCCTATAGGTACATCTAACCAGTATTTTTTTTTCTCTAAAAAACAAAAAAAATAAGTATCGGTGTTGAAAAAATAAATTCATACACTTATTTGTTTAAGAAAGATAAATCTAGCCATAATAAGATTAAGGTAATGACCAAGGCCATAGAGGGAAACTCTTACAGGAGAGGTAGGTAAGCCTAGGTAAAAGAGTCTTTATGTCTCCATCTCATCATCTCCAGGCACCTCCAACCATCTCAAGATGGCAGAAAATACATCCTTCCCAGTTCTCTGTATCTGTCAGATTGGGCCAATACACCAAGATTTCTGAGCAGTGAAACTTACAGTTTATTTCAATTCGTATGAAGTCTTTAATGCCAAGGTTTTCCAAGAACACACCGGATATGGCGGTAGTTTTGAAGAAGAAGGAGATGTCCGCACTGACCTCGGCGTGGAGTGTGGGGAAGTGCAGGTAGGAGGCCTCCGTGTTGAAAGATGCAGCATTCCAGAACTGCCCTGCAAACACAACCCCCTTTTCTATAGTTAATTGGCACAGGACAGCAGCTGCAAGCTGCATGTGGAAAGCCACCTTTCATCAGAGAAATAGTTTTTTTATAAAAAAAGAAAACAACAGCAACAAAGGTACATTCTGTACCTATGGAAATTGAGAAGAGCTAGTACTCACTGTCTCCATAGCAACGCAAAGGGCCGATTTTCCAAGCAGCCTCAGAATTTGATCTGTTTGTGTCAGTGATCACAATCTGAGTTACAGGCAAATGGTCTTTGAAATCAAGGAGGCCGGTATCATTTGTCCTGGATTTTAATACACAAACAGAAAGAGACAGATTAACCACAGACAATCCCCCCAGCATTCCTCATGCAAGGCAATATTTAAAAGATGACTACTTAAATATGAAAGATCTTTTGCAGAATTACCTGGAGGAATTATGACAAGTACACACTGTTTAAGATACTATGTTCCCATGTATGCTCTATGTTCGTATGCAATACTGACCACTGAAGACAGCATTTGGATGCACGATACTGGCTGGGATGGGCTGTAAACCTGCTTCAGCTGTGCAGAATAACTGTGAAGCTGAGGAAGAGCACTGCCATGCTGACTTACAGGCATTAATGTAAACTGGGCTCTACTGGGTTTCCTCAGCAGGATGTTATTTACTGTGGATCAGTCTGCATTTCTGTAAAGTTAGCTGGAGACAGATAAGGGTGTTTATGCTGGCTTTATGCTTTACCAGAGCAGTAAGAGGACAGGCGATGCCTGATCCACCACGCTGTTAGCACAGGAAGCCAGACAATTACTGATCCAACTTCAAGATGGCTGAGAGATGACTGATCCTGCACACTGCAGAAACAGCTGAATTGGCAGAGTGAGTTCGGACTGAATCAATCCTTTGCACTGAACGCCAGTGGACATTTTGGGTCAGCAACTGACATACTCAAGGTAGATTTACTGCATTGTCGTCTTGTGTTTGTTAACTGGGCTTGTTCTTCAGCTGTGACTAACTTACACATGGCTGCTAGAAAGGAAGTGGAAAGATTGATTCCTAAAAGATAATTTGTTTTTATTCTGAGTCAGCTGGACAAAAAGTTGTCCTCAAAACGCAGCATGATGTTTCATGGCTGGTCCTTAAGCCCACTGAGTGACTTTGGCTCTGGCAGGGTACACAGATAGGCACTAATCTCACTGCTCTTCATGAACTCAGCTGAGTCCCTCAGGCACCAACCCTGACGTTACCAGAGCAGAACTGTCCTTTCGAGGTCTCTCTCTATCGATTTATAATAGAGAGGTGAGTGCTCCTGAATCTCATCTCCACAGTGATGTGTTTTTTCTTCTCCTTTCCTCAAGGTTAAGGCTTGCTGCACATCCGGGCACATTAGTGTGGCAGAGCATCCCTCATGGAACCAAATCTCAATAGTTTCAGAGAAAGGATCTCTACCTCTGCATGGCCCAGCAAGCTATGTGCAGGGTCTGGACTCAAGTCACCTGTCTGCTCACAGGTGAAAGACTACATCCTGAACATGGGGATATCAACACATCAAAAAGCCAGTAATCCCGAGTCTATGCCCACTGCTCTTCCAGGCAGGTGTGACAAAATGCCTTAGGAAATAGTTATCACTATCTGAGTGATAACACTGCCAAAGAGTCTGACATTCCAGGCAGGATTCCAGACCTGCCCATATCCTGCTTGCAATGCCAACTTCCGTAAGTGTACCTCTCAGTGTAGTTCCAGATATGAGAAGGGACACAGACTTCTAGCAAAGAAATCATAATCAGGACAAACACTGCAGCTGTGCTCTGACACAACCTCAAATGTTTGTTTAGCTAAGTGCTCTATTCTGATTAATGTTAGACAAAAATAGGAATATTTTCATCTTTTTTATAAAGGATGCGTACATTGCATTTATTTTTCATTGTTTCTAATTGCATGCACCACAGTTAAATGTCTCATAATGCCAAGGGGAAAAGGAGAGGTACCCTCTCCGATGCTAACATTTTGTTCTTGCTCCAGTGGGTGTCTGACATGCAAATAATTACAGACAAAGTGCAGCAAGATTAAATTCCCAGGCACGAGGCAGAGCTAAGGCCTCCAGCACAGACTCAAGAGGAGAACTATCATGTTTGAATCAAAGGTACATGGTCTCCAAATCTCTTTAGGGCGGATTCTCAGTATCATGCTCCTGTAGCTTACTGTATCAATATCTGAAAGTTAGCGTAAACACTCTTAACAGATTATGAAACTGCTGTGACAAAAGCTAAATTAGTTGAGTATTTCTTAGGAAGATAATTAAATAAGGTATTCCAGTGGCTGGGAAGAGGAAGAGTAGGCAGAATGAATGAAAGAAAGGCAGAAAGATGCATAGTAATGGGACATAAAATATTCAATATACAAATGAGTAACTAAGCTGGTGCTTTCTTTTTTAAAATAAAATTTTTCAAAAATTGCAAAATATTTAGGAGGTTTCCTGCAAATTTATTTAAATTTAAAAAACAGTGCAGTCTTTTTACTGGCTATGATCAGCATTAAAATAAAAATCAGTATCTTTCTACAGCTAGCATTCAAAATATCTACAAAAACCCATGAAATGGTGACATTTTAAAGATATCTATTCCACATCTCTGAAAGCTGCATTGCTTATTAGATATTCTGCTGTATTGCATGAAGTTCTTTTACATCAGATTTTATGACTGAATTTTTACTACTTATATGCTGGTGTCACAGCGAACTTTAGTAGCATAGCTCAAGTGTGAGAGAGAAATATATTCTAGAATTAATAAAAATCTTCACTTCTTTGTTAATGCCTTGAAAACTCAATCAAGCTTCTCTTCAAACTCAAATAGCACATTTTATGCATTTTATTCTCTCACACATGGAAAAAACCCTCATATAATGATATGTATTTTCATACAAGCAGACACTGAAATAAAACCTATCAGAAAACATTCTGTCCTTCAGAGAACGTATCAGTGTGAGGAACAACATATCTATTGTTGCAGTTAATTATTATTATTTCATAGAAGGAAATCAAGTTTTTTGTGAAAGATCAACACCTAAGCTATTTCAGCTAAGAAATGCAGAAAAGAGAGTGGAAGATATTGTGAGTGTTTCAGATTCCTGGTATTCCTTAAATTGAACTTATTTCAGACTCCATTTCTTACAAAGCACCACAATTCCTCTTCTCTATGTGGTACACCATGGAAGCCCCTCAAATACAATGTATTATTCCTGAGAGAGGAGCAAAAGAGTTTCATGTACCTGTACAAAACCTTCCTGGAGGCACTGCTGTGGCACTACAAAATACAAATATATCAGGGATTGGACAAAACATTTGAAATTTTGCCTGAAGGGGGCTTGGGGATCACTTTTCATGTACTACACTTTTCAAATAAAATCACTTTTTCTGATAAAAAGCATCTGCACACTGATGTGCAAATATATGATTTTTGTCTTTTAAACAAAAGCAAAACCTTGTTAGATTAATTATTTTTGTATTTGTTTCCAGAGTTCCTTTTTGCTTATATGTATTTTAATTTAGCAGTTCACATACACTTAAAAGCAGATTATATTTGCTTTTCCACAGCTACTTCTCAGGTTAGCCAAACCCACTACTTTGTTTCTCCTTAGTGGGTTTCACATTGCACTCCATAGCTACTTCCAGCAAGCACACTCCCTATAATTCAAGTCCTGATTTCACAAAAATCAAGGCAGGTTTTATCACTTTCCTGAAAGGAGTTCTCTGCTCACAGAAAATGGTATGAATAAATTAATAAACTTGGGAAGTCGACCTCCTGCTTACCTGACTTAGCACTCAATTTGGCACAAAATCAGATGAAAATCTGAATGTTTTGAGGGTGGAAACAGACAGATGTTTCTCTGAGCTCTTTGCATAAAGGATAGTGTCAATTTGTCCTTTCCACAAGCAAAACCCAAACCAAACAAATGCTCTTTAAATCAAATCACTGAAAAAAAATTTTTATGGGTATTAAATACAGTTGAATGTCTTTTGTTTATCCATGTCTTAAGATTAATGCCTACACCTACCCAAAGGACTTCCTCAATAAGCTATGAGGCAAGTCACACATCAAACAAACGCTCTATGTATGGACCAATTTAAAAAAGATAAAAATAATTTGCTACAAAATGTGATAGTGCAGCAGCTGGATATTTCAAGGTGTAGTAAAGGTAGACTCACCTGTAAACAACAAATAACTATTTTGATGATAACATTATGAAACTATTTTTCTTCTTCCTGGCTACTACTAAAAGCATGCCCAACAAACCCTCGCTCTATGGTGTCCTACAGTGTGAGCCATCATAAATTGCTAATCTCTAGGTAGCCATTTCCATATTTTTTGTAACAGATGGTAGAACAGTGGTGCCATTAAATATAATTTATTCTCATATGATCCCCTATTGGTATGTTTTTCTCTTTCACATTAATGGAAACTCTGGCGGGATCTGAGCCTCAGTAGCTCAGATACTCAGCACAGATTTTCAGGAATACCGTACATTTGGGGAAAAGAATACTATCATCAGCAGATGGCAAGGAAGCACATAAGGAATGGGCCCATGACACAAGCCTCCATCATGAAAAGTTTTGAGGCCTGTGCAGGACATATCATTAATAATCCAAAGGAATTTTAATTGCTATCTTGCCCATGAGCCGTACACAAAAATGCTTTACTGGTTAAAATAATGTACAGTCACGATAAAGTAAAAAACACCAGCACGACGAGACATACCTAACAGCTGAAGGCAAGATGCAGTGCCTGTATTTGGCTGAATTAGAGATACAGAGTTTGGTAATTAGAGCAATTAACTGATTCTTGACACCTCAGGGACCTGCTACAGTCAGCTCTCTGCAGGCAGCTCTTCTCGGTTGTTGACAAATGCAGTCATGACGGCAGATATCCAAGACAACTCTATACAGGCCAGGTCACCTCTGGCAGGGGTTATTTACGAGCTTGCAGGCTCTCTGGAGTTGCCTGCACTGCTTCTCGGGGAGTGGATTCAGTGCGGGGTGGTGGCTGAGCAAACAAAACCTGTCAAATCTGGGCTCGTCAGGGTTTCTCTGCCCTGCTCTCCTCAACCCTTCCAGTTTTAGCATACTGGCTCTGGCATAGCTTAGCACAAATACAGCTCATCCAAGCAAGGCTTCATTTACTTCCATTTGGCTTTGCTCCTCCTCAAACAAGGCTCAGTATACTTATTATACCTCTAGGAGACAAAGTGGGTCTGACAATAGTAATATGCACTCTCTATCTTGCTCCCCTTCTTATCATGTCCTGTGGTTTTCCTTATTCTTGTAGTGCCCCAAAGCCATGATACAGAGGTGAACTTTGGAAATGGCAAGACTCAAAGGTTTAGTTCCCCAGTGAAGAAGACTGTTCTGGAAGACAAAAGAGGAGGATACTCCTCCAGTTTGAATAATAAGACTGCAGAATAGAAATAAAAGATGGCCTATCAGCTAACTGTTGGAATCAACACTTGTCCACCACACTTTGCTGAGATGCCTGAGCTTCTTGTACAAAACGAGTTCCAAAGATGCCTCTCTTTCTGTACAAAATAAAAAGCTGCAAAGTTCTTCAAATTCACAAGGTTTCCAGGTGAATAAAGTCAGCATGGTTTGGTTTGGTGACTGGCTTCAGTCAAGGGTTTACATTTGAAGTGGAAAATGGATTCCAGACAGAGAGACCAAAGTAGCAAAAGGACTTCAGGACAGTCATGCGCCACCTCAGCATGAAAGAGTTTCCTCCCATTTAAATTCAAGGTTTGATGAGCAGCAAGACCTCAATTGCCAAGGCAAGAGAATTTTGCTTGAGATGAAAGACAGCCTGGGAGAGGCATTTGAAGATCCAAAAGATCTCATGATAACACTATCCTGTCAATATTTCAGTAATGCTTTATTCTTTAGGTCAGTTTAACACATTTCCCCAATCAAGTTATGCATCTTTGTTTGAAACAGAGTATACACTTTGAAAGACAATCACTAATATGTTTCATCTATATATAACTTGTCCCAACACTTAAATATTGTCCATGTGGGGGAAGGAAAAGAAAGAAAAATAAAAAAAATTCTGAACTAAGTTTAGCTACAGCTTGAAGCCACTGGATTTTTATGAATGTTCCCACCCACTAACAAGTGCTTTCAGCAGTTCAGAAATCTTTCTGGTTTTTTTTGGCAGAATGCAGCCAAGGCACGTCTTATACCTTTTCAGATCCCTTGCTTGAGTCAACAAAAAGGGTGCCGTAGCAGGTGCCTCTGCTTCCTCATCAGAGATCTCCCATTCTCCAGAAAATACCATGAAGATGCTCCACACTATTCTGAAGTGACAGATTTTGCTGTCATCATACTGTGGAGTTTGGAAGCATGATGAGCCGTATGGAAACAGATACTTATCAGTAAAATGCTTTAATGAAAACAAAGGTGAAAAATACAAAATCCTTCCCCATCTAGAATGCTTAATCATACATCCCTGTTCATCTGGCCAGGGGGACTAACTTGATGTCAAGTAAGAACCCAAAAATAGCAGCTGGCTCAGGTGTCTGCTCAGATATCATTTAAAAGTCAGCATGCCTAGAAATGCATATTGTGTGCTGCCAAACACCTGGCTCAGGACTTTGTCAGGTCTTCTTTCCATTGTTTATCATTTCTTTTGCTGCTCTGAGAAATTAGTAGCTTCTTCTGCACCCAAGATTTAGTCTAGGGAAAGAAAATCAAAGCAAAATCTTAGGACTGTCCCCTCTTCAGGAGAATGTTTCAGCTGTTCTGGAGAGTTCCTACCTTGGAGCAGCATGATTTATCTAAAAGTAGCAAAAATGATTTTCTGGTTTTCCACTCTGCAGCACCCATTTTATTTCATGCTGAGGCAAAAAAATGCATCTACTGCTGTCTTGCTCCTTCCACTATAATGTATAGCAGGTTAAAGTCACAGTTCAGATCTCAGCAGGTTTCAGATTCGAATGCTCGTTATATATCAGGGGGTCAGTGTTCTAGCAGGAAAACACAAAAGCAATCTTCAAGAGGCATGAAATTTCTTATGTTTAGAAACTCTTCATAAAGGTCAGGGCTTTTTTAGCTTTTATAAAGGCAACCTCCACTTTACAATACTACTAAAGTAAAAATCTCTCATGGATTGAAAACCTAAGCAACTGAATCCCCAAACCAACAAACAGTAGGCAGTTTAGTGGAGGCAACTTGTAAGCATATTCTGTTATTATCATGAAATTAGGAGAAACAAGTAGCTCTCTGAGCTGCCAAGCTAATGATGCATGATTTCCAACATTTTTCTCCCATGAGGGTTTTCCAAAATCTAATAAAAGTGTACGCTTCCTTAACTTCCTTCTTGTGGGCTTTAATTGGCTTTTCCCCCTCAGCCTGGCATAAATTTTCATAGAATGTGTAATTTGTAATACTTTCGAGACTTCTCCTTCTCTGTCCAAGATGTTTGAAATGTGTCAGCTTGTTCAATATCACTGGGGGCGTGTGGGGGCAAATGGAGATAAACACCCACAGTGTAACTTGTTTAGGTCTCACTTCCTGAGGAGACTCGGCTGAAATATTATAAAACTGCATTTAGCTTTCACCTTGCATTGGTTTGTACGACCTAGTGCTGCAGTGCCCTGCAGTCTAAGACTGCAACCCCAATGTCTGCCAGCATAACAACCTGCTCTGCTTGAGCAGTGAAAAATGGAATGTGGATTATGAAAAGAGCCAAGCACCAGTAAAAACAGATGCTCCCAATGCTCATGTGCAAACCTCGTCAAAAGTGCATCTGACAACCAAACATTAAAGAAAAGATAGATTAACACGCACAGCCAGGCTATTCAATACAAATCACATTCATAAGCCAGTATTTACATAAACATCTTCCTGAAGAAATCCCCTTACAGCTATAATTTTTGAAAGTGAATAGTGACCCCAGGGATATAAAGGGTCCAAAAAAATAATCACACCGTCTAGAAATCAAGGAACCAAAAAAGCCCAACACTTACAGGGACAAGTAATTTCTGATTTTTATTTTTTGTTATGTTTTAAGACCCCTTACCATTCCTTTTTACTCATTTTAAATGAAGGTTTCACAGGGCTAATTCAGACAGTGTTTCAAACACAGCAGCCTATGACAGCAAGGCATTTCTTGTCTACTTCCATTATTCATAATTTCTGAACTACTGGAGGTTAAAGTATTTTTTTTTCAGATAAAGGGCCGCAGATCCTATCAGTGAGTGGTCTAGAAGGGAGAGTGAGTGAGCAGAAAATTCACATATATATTCAGTGTTTCAAACTGTACTTCCAACAACACTCATCTGGCATTTCAGTCCCTTCAAACACAATTGGAAAGTTCACCAACTAGCTCTTGGTGGTTGAAGTGTCTTTGAAAGTGCAGAGAATGACAGAAGATTGTGAGGTGGCCTTCCCAAATTCATGCAGCATCAGAGTACAACAAAGGTCAGAACCCAAGGAAGGCTTTAAATATTCATGCTCTGACTCCAAAACTTCCTGTAGAGACTGAACCAAAACCTACAGAAGCCAAACAACTCTTCCCATTGACCTTAAAAAGCTTGAGATCCAATGTAAAAGTAAGTTAAGGCACCTTATATTGTTTCATAAGAAGAATACGAGAGTTTTTAGCAGAATATATTTCTTGTTTAGCTGTATCTGAATTTTGCTGTCTAGGCCTCAATTTTCTGCTCTGAGGTACACCTATGAACCAAGCTCCTAGAGCCTTTACTCATGCAATGCTCCAGTTGAAGCAATCAAAACTTTTAAACAAATGAAATTACTGGATTTGGCATTCAACAAGAAAGATTTTTTTGAAGATCACCCATCCCAGCAAACTGCTTCAACCAGATGTCTTTGGCTCAAAAAAGAAATGTAAGGTGAAATCGAAATTCCTAATTCTAGTTTTATTTTCATTCTTATCAGATTATACTCAAGCCATTCAAGCTCCCTGAACTGTGAAGCAGGAAAGATTTAAGCCTTGTTGCCCTACTTCCTCTCTCCAGCTCTTCACACAGACACTGCTATACACATGTTAAAATTATTACCATTCTTCTCTATCTGCGTCACAGTTGCAAAAATATCTTATATCCAGACAACTTTCTTCCAATCCACATGCACACTGTTGAATGCCCGGAAGAGATCCTCCCCAGTAAAGATGCTTTTCATTGGCACGGCCAACCCACCAAGCAAATGGCATTCCATCTGGATGAAAAGGAAAAAGAGGGGAGGGAAAAGAGAAAAGACAAAAAGAGAAAGAAAGAGAACTTGATAAGCAAACTGGATTCTCCCGAGAACGAAAAAGAGAATGGAGGTGGACATGTTAGACAATACTGAAAGAAAAGATGCAAACTGCAAAGTAACAAACCACAAACTTTGCCCCAAGTTCCATTTTATGGAATACACATTGAGAAAGCAACAGTTCTCTGTTGTAATCTCATTTGGTTTGAGAAGCAGCTGTTTCACTTTAGGGCTCATGTGCCAGTTACTCACGAGAACCTTGGCGCCTTTCAGCTGCAAAGACTTTGGAATGACGAACCCAACATCACTGTCTGCACCAGCTGTGTCCAGTAGGTTGTGTGTGACACTGGGGGAGAGATCTGATCACTGAAGGAGATTGAAAACAATTCTCCTGCCACGACTCACACTGCACAAGTTGTACTGTACCACACAGGATTGGACAAGGGCCTCTTGTAGCGTCAACTAGTTTTGCAGGAGCCTCTAGCCCTTGATCAGGATTTCTTACCTTAAGAGTCAGATATAAAGAACAAAAATCTACAGAAATAACACAATAACTGATCTATTACTATGAACTTAACACAGTTCCTCTCAAAACTAAGACCAAAATTTCTATCGGTTTCTCAGGGAGCAAGACTAGGAATTTTAATGTGTTCTCCATGGGTGGAATTTGCAAATGCGAAGCTCCATAAGGTATTAGAACAGGTAGGGCATAAATGGGAAAAAATATTTCCCTGCTTGGGAATCAATTTACCTCTGTGAAGCTATTTTCTATCTACAGGAGCTTTAAGATCTATGTATTTATATAAACCAAGACAGTTTTTTGTTCAAATTTCAGAATCCATTATGCATCAAACATTAATAGTCAGAGTAAGCAGAATGTGATGTAATGAAATTCACAGGTTAACGTTTTCTAACACTGGCTTTGTCTTCCAGCTCAGATAACTTTTTCATTGACTCCTTAATCCTTAAATCAAGAAATGTAATCAGTTATACATACAGGTAGATGACAAAATTTAACGAAATTGACATATCAAGACTTTTTGATCAAAGGAGCTTGGAAAAATAAACTGCATGGCTAATGTAGAAAGATGCATCAATTTATTCTTTTGCTTTACTAACATTATTAGTAGGGAGTATTTCTCATTATACAAGGCAAGAAAATCTAAATTATGAAATGCAATCAAGGTTAACTGTAGAGTGTGAGGGACTAATTAAAATGAGTTTTAGAATCACTTGGCAAAATTAATTCATGTTTATTTTTCTTCTAAGCTTAGACTGCTGAACTGTAAATTCATGAAAAAAGGAAAATAAAAATAGGAAGAGCAACTCCATTCTCATGATACCAACAATTAAGACATGACGAATTTGACCAATACCCAGAGGTACTCATTAGAAAAACACGATCCAAGTACATCTAAGGATTCATCTCACAAAAATGTACACATTCATTTTAGGCCTCATATTACTGTCATCACATTTATACTTTCTTTCTTTTCTATTTAGCTGATTTTCTTGCAGAAGTTGATTGCTACAGCCAGTGAAACAGTTCTATTCTATATTATTGGGAAATTACTCGGTAAAGCTTAGAATAGTAATGCTAATTGAATAAAAGGGTGATTTGTCTAGGAGTAGAAATAGATATTATACAGAAGTGCTTAATCTAATTTTAAAAGTGCCCATTCTGGAAAAAATATTTAGATAAATTCTTCAGGCCAACAGCAAATAATGGTGTTCATTAATCAAATACAATCTGTGTCAGTTTCCTTTGGCAGAAATCATTATATACTTAAACATAACAGTGAAATAAGCAATCCTTCACGTGTATTACGAATAAGTAATTTTCTGATGTCTTTTTCAGATCTGTTGTTATTTGTTTTATTGAGCAATACTAAGCAAACACATGCACATTCAGATTTATGGTATAGACTGGGGAAGTGGTAGAAGCACCACAGTTTGAGTCATTTACAACTGAATTAAATACATTGCTAAAAAATAGAGCATTCAACATTTTAAGGAACAATCTTAGACCATCAAGGGAACAGGCCATAAAAAAAACAGTGTCTTTTTCAAAATTCTATTTATTAGGCAGAGTTCTGCCACCCTTTACTCAAGATGAGTTGATTTTTCTCACTAACTAGTCCCCTAGAAATCAATTGTAGTATTAGGGAAAATTATACCCCGATTCTTCAAAACTCTTTTCCACATGCTTAGTTTTTAACACATGAGAAATCAGAGCTTTTCAGCAAAGCTCTTACAAATCTACAGATTTCATCAACACCTGCAGAGTTTAGGAATTCTGAAACTTACATTGCATGTCATATACCTGTAATGTTGAAGTAAAGTAATACTTCACATACAATGCCAATCAATCAGAGTTCTTTCCAGAAAGTTTACACCATTATACCTTGGCAGAGCTGGAGGATGTCTTGCACTGAGATTGAGTTTGGCCAAATTGTGTTGATTAAAATTCTTTCTTCTAAGTCTGTAGATTTGTTGCAGTATCGTCACTTCTGTAATCATGGTATTACAATTTTTTCAAAGCATTATCAGCTCTCCACCACCTCAAAATGAATTCATTTCCCTTCTGTGATGAAGCCACAGACCAAATCAATGACATTAAGGATTTAAAATGACCCCTTATGGTAACATAAGTCAGTAGAGTTCTACTTTAATATTTCAAAGCTAAAAAGTCCATTAATAAGAAGTGCTACTAATTCTTCATTATGTGCTTACACTGTTCCTAGCAATGCATTATTTAGTAAAAAAGACTGTCAAAAGCCTACTGCAAAACTAAAAGTATTCTTTTCCATGTACTTTTCTCTATTTATAATGGAAAAAAAATCTTCTATAAGAAAAATTTTTTAAGGTTGTCTTTGAACTCTGTGCTATGGTTTTGAAGGAGAACATGTGTGAAAAAATATCCCAAACCAAGCAAAACAAACAGGTCCCAAGTGAATAAATTCACCAAAAATAGAGCAGTGATCACATTCTTTCCAGTGATTTCCTTCTGCACTGCTTACGCTGCATTTGGAAGGTTTCAATTTTGATAACAAAATCTTCAAAAAAGGCAATTTTTTGCTGTATTTCCTGCAGAAAACAGGGTGACAGTGATGTTGCTGTCTGGAAGCCTTTACAAAGAGCTGTGGTATTTACCCCACTGTTTTCCACTATAATTTAATATAGTATTGTGGATACTGAAATGCTGCTAGCAGATGAATTTTCCAGCTTCTTGCATTAATTCTTTGAGAACCTTTCCTTTCTCACACAAGATATGAAAACAGTAAGATAGTTTATGCAAACGATATTCACATCTGGTGTTTTGCTAAGTTCTGTTTATGGTACACTGAGAAATGTTTTACTGTGGATGTGATAGAACCTAAACCAATCACCCTAGAAGGAGTGTGAATACTGTCCAATCACTTTATGGAACTAGACTATGGAAAAATGATTGTAAAATTAATAAATAATTGATTCTTTCACTGGATTTGTGTGTTGCCACATCTTTCCGTTCCTGGCTCTACAGTGACAATAGTATTGTAAGAAATATAATGTATGCATAATATAATAATATAAAATAATAAAATATTATAATTATAATGAATTATAAAATAATATAAAAGAACTGAGCAGGCAGACCAAATTTAATATCAAACCAAGTACTCTTTTATGCTGCCAGGCACAGACTGTAGAAGGTACGGCTGGCACAGGTCTTCTGAAAGGAAAGAATAAGGGATATCATCTTCTGTGGATTCTCTATTGGCCTGTTCAACAGCCGGGTGTGCCCAGCCAAAGAGCCAAGTAAGACTCTGGGAATCCTGACATATACAATACTGCAATATATGGACAAGAACTCAGCCTGTGTCCATCCAGCAAGGCAGGGAGGGTCTGGCTCCTCTCCGCTGTCAGTTTTCCAGCAGATTTCCCATATCTGCTCCACCACTGTGCTTATTTCAGCTGTTCATTGGTAGCTCCCTGTACGGAATCTGCCTCAGCAGCAGCAAGGCTGGCACTGACCGTAGCTTCACCAGCACAGAGGCTGAGGACTATGAAGAGCATAACAGACACATGGAACTGGTTTCCTGTGATCCTTGGGAGACACAGATTGAGATCAAATTCACCTGCACTGTATATCTGCCTCTTCCAGGGACAAGAATGGCTGAACATGTACTTGATGTCCTTCTACCAGCTTACAAAAAAATAGATGTCTTCTTAAATCTCCCTTATACTGACAGTTCTCTCATTTTCCCTATTAGGAGGCACTGATATTTGTAGCAATACAAGTTATTTTCAAAGGTTTAGGCTTGCTCATGTTTTAAATGGCATCTTTTCAAAAATTATTTGCACAGGCACTCAGAAGCTGAAGGAGAGGCAGAAGCAGCATATTCCAACAGCATTTATACACATTACACACATATCACTGTGTGTATAAACTCCAAGCAACTTCTGTGGACTCAGTTTGTCTTTATATAGGCAGAACGTCTTAGTAGTGACTTTTATGTTTATACGGTGTGAGTTAAAACAAAGCCATGCATTTTTAAAAGTATTATATTTAAAATATTTGCCAAGATTTGTCTGCATGATTTGTCAGTTTGTTCCTGGTACGGCAATAAACAAAAATCTAATTATGGAAACATAGCAAGATAAATTGGATCCCGTGTTAAACTTTTGTGCTGTATAAACCTAAAGTCTGACTTATATATCCCTAAGAGAGTCAAGGTTTTTGGAGTACCCAAGTTATCGCAACAGGTCAGTCAAAGGTCTTTTCCACCACCACATCAGGTCAATTTATTTGCATTTGTCTGTTGAAACACTGAAAGCATATTGTATTCAAACAACATTCTCTTGGCAATCTTTACATTCACTTTTTTCCTCCAAATTCGAACCAAGTTAAGCAGAACTGAATTTGTAAAATCTTACATCTATAAATTTTACTAATGCAAATGTAAATTAATTTACATCTATGCTTTTTTCTCTTAAAAGGACAGATTCACATATCAAAAGGTAGTGAAAATTAGGAAAATACTGATTGTAGAATTGCATAGAGCAATCAAAGCCAATTCTTTGAAACCTCACTCAAAACCATAAAATATCTGCACTAACCACCTCAACAATATCAAACCCTGCAAATGACTCACATGATACATTGAACAATATGTGAAACAAGCAGTTAGCAGACTTTTTTCATACATATGTCTGTATATATACACACACTTATGAGGCAATTTCAACTTGAATAACTGAATTCAGGGGCTAATCCAGAGTACAAATTATCATCCCAGATAATCATTTTTTAAAAGACTCTTGAATAAATGGAGAAAGCAGTAAGACAGTGAGAACGGAAAACTGACTCAATATTTTTTGCAAGGGTTTACCAATATCTTGTTTGTCCATGCTTGATTTTTTCTCATCGTAACACTTTTATAGCCTTTTATATTGGAAATTTTAACATTAAACTGACATAAAACCCAATTCTTCCCATTTGGTGTTTCAACAGGGAAAAAAAATACAGTTTTGATAAATCAAATAAAAAGTAATGAAAATCATTCCAGGCAAAAAAAAAAAAAAAAAAAAAAAAAAAAAGGCAAATTGGAGAAATATTCCACACATAGATGAAAACACATAATTAACACCTTCTTAAAGGCTGTTTGTTCAGTGAAGAAGGCTGTGGTATTAATGACTCAGAATGTGTATTGGTTTAAACAACAACTCCCACCACTGGGAAAATAAACTGATAACACAAAGTGGGGTGAGCTCAGGCTGGGCTGCATTAACCACGACATGCTGCCCGTTCTTTGAAGTGGATGCTGAGATTTAACAGTGAAAATGTTGCTCTTTGGTTTACAACCTTCGGCGAGGGTCTTGTGGCTCTGCCCCTGCCCTGTGGAAGCAATATCTACCCCCTGAGATGGCAGGCTCTCTGCACCTCACAAATAACCCTGCTTTTAAGCCAAGATTGGGTTACCTTGGAAAAAAACAATGTAATATGGACCAGGAAAAAATGAGAATCCCCAATGACATGGTTCCTTTGAACATTATTTACTCAGTGAGCCACCAAGTCACCCAGTTGTTTTTTTACCACACTACTCTGCTTCCATGTGGACACATGTGGAAGCGATGCTTCCTTCCTTTACCTAAAACCTTCCCCATGGCAACTGTATCAGTTTTATAGTCTTTTTTCTTTCTTAAAACTGTAACCCACATACCACTGCCCTAATTTTCAGAGTGAGAAACATGGTTGTGTTGGAAATCACAGGTGGTCAAACACTGCAGCAAGATAGACACTTTTTGTATTGAGTACCAACTGTGCCAGCCAGCATCATTAAGAGTCTCACTGAATTTGATTAAAATTTCTGGTCAGGTTCTTTCATTACTTAAGTCAGCTATCCAAAAGTGAAATAGTCCTGCTAATGCCAGTGGAACTACCCAACAGGCAAGATCACAAAGTTTGCTCTTCATTCTAAAATTACTTTGTCAAATGTGGCTAGGAAAAGGGGGAAAAAGGCAGTACTTTGCTGACATTTTGTTTCTTGTTATACAGCTTTGCTGCCAAGGTGCACTGCTTTCACAGAGTCCCAGGCTGAAGTAATTGCTTAAAAAAAAAAGAAAAAAAAACATGTAGTAGCATTTGTCTGCTTCTCTTAAGGAGAGAAACCGCTCTCCCTCTGGAGCAGCGTTATCACAGTGTGCTATGTTCTTCTGGAGTTGTTAAGATATTCTCATAGATGAGAACAGGCAGAAAGAAGGTAAATAAACATGGACCTTTGCTTCTTCTACATTTAACAGGAACCTAATGAGCCGAACTGCTGAGCTGCAACGACAGTTAATGCCATTACACACACTTACAGTGCCTCAGCAAAAGCAAAATCATCATCAAGCCTTTGAGAGACAGATTTGAGGATGAGCATAAGGATTTCAAACCCAAACACTTTTAGGTGCTGAGGAACATTAAATCTACATCCAAACTAAAATTTTATGCCTCATGAATGTCCCTGTTGAAGGCCTAAGAAGGCTGAAAATATTATGAGTACTTGCATTCTCCTCTGCCAGCCCAGGCTGGGTTGTTTTCTCAATAAATTTCTGGCCGAGTGACAAGTTTCCTGAAAGATGCAAGTGGGACTCCAGCCAACAACAGAAACTACGTGAACAGCTGAAAGCATGCAGGTTGGGAAGGACAAACAAACAACCCAAAGAAGATTACAGCTTTTAGAGACAAATGACATAACAGGAAATGGCAGCTTTGAATCCTCAGCAGCTTTGCTGAAGATGAACTGGATATCCTACCCTGCTGCAACAAAAGATCTAATTTCCTTTATTTTCTGCATTCCAGCTCACTTTCACTTCAAAGCTGTCCCTCATGCTTTTAATTCATTTTCGTCTTTCTCATTCCCCTTTTCCCATTTTCTATGTTTAGCCTAAATCCTCCAGGTAAATTCAGATAAACAAGCCTGACACTGCCTTAACAGACAAGCCTATGACATTGATGCACGTCCTGCCACATCCTTATTCTGTGCTGGGACCAGAAACCCATCAGTGCCCTGGATTCAGCTGCAAGTGAATAATGACCATGGTTAAGCCACAGTGGGCTCCAACAGAACCCTGCCTGGGCCAGAGAAGCAGCTCCTGCTCTGCAGATGTCTGGACTTTTTTCCCTATGTCATAGGTACAGCCAGTAGGAATAATGGCAATAAGATGAACCCATCATTTCCTGCCCTCACACTGCTCAACCAGCTCTTACATGTTTATTTTCATCCTCATTACCAGTATCCTCTCACCCATTTCCACTGGAACACCATCTCATGAGGTGGCTCATTACAGTTCCCAGGATATGGTCTTTCATTCTTAATCAGTTCTTCTGCAGAAGTATAAAAATGGTTAGTGAGAATAAATAGTAGTGAGTGCTGAATGAATAGATTAATAAAGAGAAGATAAACCAGATGATGTAATTCCAGTTCTTGTTAAAGTGCTATGGGACACCGAATGATCATATGTGATTTTGGGTTTCTCTGCACTTGCAGCAGGCCAACACTCCTCAGTGGCTCTCTAGGGCCTGAGGCAGAAAACAGGAGTGACATTTGCAGCCACCCTGTAGTCAGACAGTGACACAGTCACTCTCTTTGTGTCCTACTCAAGTCTTATCCACGTTATCTTATGAGCTAACTGGTCGAGGTGCCCACATGGAATGGAGGAAAGCATAGAAGAGATGAGTGAGTTTATACGTTTAGACACATCATATGCTCTTCAGAGCTTTCTTTTAAAGCATTTTATAATAGATGTGAAAGGGCCACAGGGAAAGGAGAGAGCACTGAACTAATGCACCTTATAAAATACTGCAAGGTGAGAGTAGTAGTTTATCACAGCAGTTTTTGTTCTTAAATGCTATTTAAGTTTTCATAGATGAAAGCACTTTCAG
The DNA here is from genome assembly GCA_013397775.1 of Eulacestoma nigropectus. Classification (NCBI taxonomy): domain Eukaryota; kingdom Metazoa; phylum Chordata; class Aves; order Passeriformes; genus Eulacestoma; species Eulacestoma nigropectus. The sequence goes on along the minus strand of VZTE01004350.1, from coordinate 3,838,287 downwards.
AGCCTAGAAATAAGATTGCAGAGGACAGAGGGGAATAGTTGAAGCATCAATGACTACGAATAGTCCATCAAACCGTAAACCAATCATTTCACCACAAGAAAACTTAGTATTCAATTATTATTCATGGAAATGGTTGAAGTGAGAAAACTTTTACAGAGCAGTAGAACTACATTATAAGCAACTGTCCCAGGAAAGACTTCCAGGACGAAACACTTCGTATCTCATTCATTTACTATTATTTTCCAGGAATAATAAAGGACAGATCCAGCAACCAGTATAGAAGCATCCAGCTCCAGTGAAATCAGGGTACCCATGCTGATTTGCACTCACTGAGCATCAGGCTGTTCACAGGAATACGGAACAGTTGAGGCTGGAGAAGATCTCTGGAGACAGTTTAGTCCAGCCTCCTGCTTCTAACTGTTCTGAAACAGATTCAGGATATAAGAATTCCTTAGAAAAACTCTGTGGCTGTTACTGGGTCAGGGAAATTACCATCTGCAGGTATGCAGCAAGTGATATACAGGTCTGAAGGATCTATTTTTAAAGGGGGTAAAAAAGAAAAATTAGTTATCTATTTGATTAATTCACTCTTGAATTATCCATCGTGACAGCTCAAACCCTTGAGATAGGGCATGGATGAAGAGTAACAGAGAGACGACCTAAACTGCAGCACTTTGCACCTTGTGCACTCCATGTGGTGCAACGATGGAGTCCCCAGCTCTGCACAGTTGCCAGGCTCAGGTGCTCTCAGCTGCCTACCAGCCTCAGCCTTTCACCAGGAAAGCCCAAAAAACCTCAGGGCTACAGCCTGACTTAATGGTGGTCTGAAAGTCAGGGTATAACTCAGAGCAGGTTGCTTGTTCATGAACACAAGCCAGCTGGAGTAAAGCTGAGTTGAATTAATACAAGGGTTAATCCAATTCTTGCTAGAAATCATGGACAGTTGGTCGGATTATGCCCACAATGAAATGCAACTTGATAAACTAGAAAAAGAAAATAGATAAAATGGGGACATTTGGGACATTTAATAGGAGACTGGATGAGTTACAGAAAAACATGCTGTGGAAAGCAATCTTTGCTTGGTCCTTTGGGAGAAACTACATACACTAATAACAGTTCTTGTCCCCTCTTTTCTTTTGATAAGTGTCTGAGTAAAAATGGAATTACCTTACTCAACAGAACTGTTTCCTGTATACACCGTTTTAACTACCAGCATTAATAATGAGAAAAGGAACTTTATTATTAGGTTTTTTTTACCCCTGCTCATATTGCACCAATACAGTCACTAGTAGCTCAAATGGACTGTCTTCAGATTTGACAACCCTCCACAAAAGACAGATTAATTTAGTTCCCATTGCACTTGCAGTGGCAGCTTCTAGGAATTATAAAATCAAGATTCAGGTATAGAGAATCTTTATTAGCACTATTGATTCATGAAGCAACAAGAACACACCTTGTCCTTCAGCTCCCAGGTTAATACAGCACAGCTGGCAGTTAGAGAATAACATCTATTTACATGGGGTGAATCTGACCAGGAAGTCATTAAGACAATGTCATTTCCACAGTGTGCCTTTTTGGAATGCAACCACTGACTGGTTCCTGGAAGTGACTGATAGTAACTATTGAATTTCATGGCTCAGACTGTTCTTAAAGAAATCAGAAAATATCATCAGTAAACATGCTGAATATCTCAACTGGAGTAAAAATAGAAAAACAGTCTTAATAGAACATAATTTAGAAGAGATAATAACGTATTGCTAATCACTCTGAAGCTGCAATCCCTAATTAAATAAATTAGAGGATTTTCTTAAAACTGATAGTAGCACTCTCAGATATTATTGGGATGATGTTTCTGTTTTAGAAAGATATCTTTGCAATATGAGATCACATTCAAGTTCCTCATCTCAAGTTTCCTGTAATATTACTTGGGTAAATTAGTATCTTGGGTGAGAGGGAAATCCAGTGCCTCTCCCCATGCAGTTGTAGATAAAAGCCCTACATTTGGGGTTTTTATTTCTTTTGCTTTGGTTTTGGTTTTTTGTTTGGTTGTTTTTTTGCTGGTGTGGGATTTCTTTGTTCTGTTTTGTTGGGTTTTTTGTTTGTTTTTTAATGGTAAAAAAAGCTGTAAAGTCCCTGGGAAGAGTATGCAATATATCCATTGTGTTCTACAAGACAGGCATTGTAAACAACCACAAAATGACACCAACACCCAGAAGAGAGTTTAGAGACTAATATAGGCACATTTCTGAGCCTTACACCAATTATGAGCCAGCAAGGCAGCTTGGACAGAGTATAAACCACACTCTAAGCCTCTCCTCCTACCCTTTTGTCACATCCCTACTGAACTGAAATCTCACAGGGCCAGTTGAACTGGATTGTTTCTTTTTTGTTCTCAAAGTGTGTAAGTTGGCAAAAGATAACACTGAGATGCACTTCCTATGATCATAAAGTCCAGCACAGCAGTGCAGAAAGTCTGGTTTTTAAGCTTTATAAAAAAACCACCAGCAAAAAACCAACCAACCAACCAACCAACCAACAAAAATGAAGAAAAAATCCCCAATAACTTGTCAAACTGCATTCCAGTATCTCTGAGAGGCATTACTGCAACTCATTAAACTTTTTCATAGTCTGATGTGCTACAACACATTACAGAGCAATGGTAAATAAATAACTGCTGATTTGACACTGCTTTCAACTGCAGAGCAATTCTGCTTTCCTCAATGTTACAATTAATGTCAGCAGTTAATGCCTTAAGTGGTGGAATCAGAAACTCAGCTACGATAAACACATGCAGTCAGATTTCAACTTAAGGATAATACCCAAACTGCACCATGGCGTTAGTTCAGCTGTCCCTGTCTCAGGCTGCAATTACAGTTCTGTTGGTCAGAGCAGCAGGGGCACCATTTGTCATCCTAAGGAAGGCTGGAGTGCTGTGAAATTGGGCACTTTGGAAAAATGCAGCTGTAGCAGAACATATGTATAGGCAAGACCATGAAATGAACTGGCTCCAAGCCAGCATGTAAAGAGAAAAACAAGAGAATGTAAATGAAAAAAAAATCATAAAACACTGTACTCAAAAGATGCTTCTATTGATATATCCTGACCAGCCTTAAAGGTCAGGATGACAACAATCTGTCTTCTCTGTGGAATTGCTTAATCAATTTGCAGCTCTTTTTTCTTCACCCTGTTAGCAACAGGTTTACATCTTTCAAATAGATCTTCTATTTTTTGCTGTTTAATTGGTCTCAGGTTCCTGTCTGTCTCTCTATATGGCTATAATAAACATGGGTGTGTATTTACATTCCTGCACAGACTTGTAGTGGATAGAATATGAACTGCTCAGCTCTGCTCTGTAGCTCTACTGTCACTAACAGAAATTACTATGCAGCTGAAGACAGTTTTCTGCTCCTGGAGCTGAAGGAAGAACTGAGCTGTACTTTAGCACTGCAGTGAATACTGGAATGGGCAGAGGCTGCAGAAGAATGACAGCCATGCAACCATGAGAAGCCCTAGTCCTTCCTCTCTTTCCCAAAGCTGAACAGGCCTCTGTGTCTTCTGTATTTAAGGATGAGAGAAAGAACCAGCACTGGAGCCATTCTGTCAAGCTACAAGCATCACAAAGTGAGAATCAAGATCTTTACATACAAATTAACTCTCTGCCATAGGCCTTTCATCACAGCTGATGAGACAAACCCTTCTGTGGGCTGCAGCAAGGCTGTGAATCAAAAGTCCGTAAGATCGTCACATCCATCACCATCTTTCCTTCCAGCAGTAAGGCTCTTTAATTGCGTGTACTTTCCTCTAGCCAAGTATAACTTACTACAAATCCTGTTACCTACTGGCTTGAAGAGATGCAGGCATCTCTGTCAGGTAGTGGTGTTTGGGTGGAAGCAGTACAACTGAGGCAGGTAAGTTTTTCTCTCACACTGGCATAGGATATTGACAAGGTATACATTAATACATGTCATTAGAGTTCTCTAAACTCTTGCAAAAAGTATCAGGGCTCAATCGCTTCCATTTAACTGCCTACATCATTTGCCTCCTTTCTTTTCTGGACATGGACCCCCAGGGGCACAGGCATCAGGGAAAATGAAGTCATGGACAAGATCAGACTCAAGCCCCCTATTTAAAATATAAATCCCTGAGGGACAAACTTAAAAATATATGAGAGCCCCTCCCTCCAACCTCTTCTCTCTATACATATGCTGCATGCACATGTACACTTCCATAATGGAAGTTTTTCTATGCAGATTTGTGTTAAGAAATTAATAAATACAAGTTACACATTTACGGCTGTAACACACTTTAAGGATTTTCTCCCATCTGAAGAGCAGAACAAACGCAAAGGCAAATATTACCCTGATGCTTGCTTCCTTACAGAACAAACTACAGAAACAATCAGCAATAAGCAATCTCCTGCAAAGAAAAGTGACAACTTCCCTCCCCTTACTCAGAGTTTTTTTTCTTCCCTCAGTCAAATAGCATTTAGCAATGTTGATGTTGTGCTGTGTATTTTCTTCCACCCAAAGGCAACTGGCCAAGGTAAGGTGCATTTGCCCAGAGATTTAGGTAAGAGATATCTGTATGATGCTGTAAATTCAGAGATACAGAAAACTGATGTGAATAAAGGAAGCTACCCTCTAGCACAGGAAGAAATGTATTTGTCTGAATTTAGTCCTCTTTTCTCTTCCACATTGTGAGTAAAAGTTTTAACCATAAAGCTTTGATTTTAAATGGAATACATAAATGACTCCCAAACAGCTGTCCTACTTAACACTACTATGTAAACATCTGTTCACATTCCTGCATACAAATAAGAACATCAGCTTGCAAGTCTCTTAGACTCAGATTAGTCTTTATCAAGTCCTCCCAGAAAACATGGGGGTGGAGGCCAACAACTGTGTGAAGTCGAAGGAAAGGAAATTCTTGAGCTTTTTTTGGAGAATTGATCCTTGGAGAAAAGATGGATGATGAAGAATACAAAAAAAACTAACTACATACAAAAAACCAACATTTTTTAGTGTGTTTGCTTTAATGGAAGTTTCCATTCCTGTCTCTTTGTGGTGGTTTCCTACTTCATCACATATTTTAACAGCTTGTTTTATAATTGGACTTTGTGTCAAATTTTTATCCCTCCTTATTCAAACCATCCTTTGAAAGTGCCAGGGTTCCAGACCTGCTCCTGCTAAACTAAATGAGATTCTTGACATTGAGGTGAAAGGAAACAGGACTGGGATGGCTGTACGCCTCATTAGATACACGATTCCATAGCACCCTCTAAAATTCTGCTGAACTCTCCCTTTCAAGCAAATAAAGCTGGTAAACTCAGAGGCCATGAAATGTCACTATTACATTTCAACACTTAAGCCGAGGTACCTGATGAATTAGCCATCTTCTTGCCAGGCATCTTAGAAAACTGCAGCCCCTGAGGGATTTCCCCTGGCCGTTACCACTTATAGCAAAGTCAAAGAGAGAAAGCTAAGGTTATTGTTTTGCCTGTGGAATCAAAATATGCTGAGAGTGCAGGTTATTCCCCAGACTTAGAGGTTTATTGCATTTCTAATTCACACCTAAGGTCACCATATGTCAAGTGAGTATGCATCCTGCTACCATGGCTACTGCCATCATTTTAACTCTAATGCTAAACAGTTCTAGATTGGAACAATACTGTCTTGGAAACAGCGCAATTTAGGGCTTATAGCGGAAGACTGGTCTTCCAATTAAAGATGGAAAATTAAATGTTCTGGTTCTACCCTTGTATTTGTCAGACTCTCCAAAATCACACAAGTGATTTAATGATTCTGAACCTTCGTTTTCATATCAGAAAGTAAAAGAACTAACAGGCCTGAAGAACAAGAGTAAGCAAAGCTAGTACAGCAACAACTGCATCTTCTCCATTGAGAAAAGTTAATATATTAATCAGTCTTGGATCAAATTCCATTCAGCATTTAAAAATACAATATGAGGTTTGAAAGCTGTTACTTGTGTCCTGACAGGATCGCACCATGGTGGAGATGCTTCCGTCTGCATAATGCATTAATGTGAATTTGACCACACAATTGTCATTCCTTGTCATTTAAGAAGTCTTACAGTTAAGCAGCCATAATTGTCCTTTGGGTGTTATCTTAAATACATTAAAAAAGAAATTGAATGCTTTCACCACATTCTAGCTGGGACACTTTTTCAAAGCTAATTTCTATGTCTGTGAATTATTCATAATACACTTCAAACAGGCTCTTCCGGATAAGGTAATTGACCTTGTCTGCATGAAGCACCTACTACCTTGCCTTGGGATAATTTAATCTATGATGTGGTCCATTATTCAAAGGTAATGTCTTTTCATTAGGCTAGGCAATATATTATCACTCTACTAGTCACCTAATTCTGCATTTAGCGTATTCAAGTTTTCACTTTTTTTGTCATAGGTTACACTCATCATAGCAATATCTCACATTTAAGTAGCATGGTGTAACAGTAAGACAGCATTCCCTTGATAAATGGAAGCAGGACTTTGAGGACTCTAATTTCAAGATTTACTTGTGCATTTTAAACCTCAGTTGGCTCTGTGTTTTCCATGGGTGAAAGCAGCAAAGGGTATCTATTCAGTAGGAACTAGCGTAAGGTCAAAACAAAAGTACAACTAATGGACCAGGTGGCAGAAGTTATGTAAATTCACATACTGTTCAGTGGAAACACTTAAGTGCTGATAAAACATATGCTAAATCACATGTATGACACATATATAACACCTCCACAGTTTTGTTTCTCTGTGTAGAGAAACCCCTGGTTGGTCTGCCATGTGAGGAAGCAATTAGCAACGCTGGCTGTAGCTCAGGCTGGCTCTGAACCATTGCAGCCCACCCTGTAACAGACTATTAGGACTCAATTCCCTGCTACATATTCCCTTCAAAGACCTTGCTCAGTGAAGACCAAAGTAACTGATTATTTTTTGCATATCCATGGCATGAAATCTCTGAGAGAGGAAGCTAAACAGCTGAGCACCCAGCTCTCTCCTGTGGTCCAACTACTCCAAACCACTTAAGCAGAATAAAGCAGCTCCAGATCTATTGTTGTCAGTCACTGACAAAGTCCTCCTGCATGTGCCACCCTTGAGTGCCACAGTGATCTGGAGGAGCTCCTGCATCAATCCCTCTCCTGGCTCCAGCAAATGGCCAGAGACGGTATTCTGATTTATATTGCACCACTCCAGTAACCAGGCTTAAAAATGCTTCTCCACCCCTCTCTACTTCAGTATTGCAAGGTACACCTCTGTAAGTACAGAGTGCTGGCTTTTTCAATCTATCAGTGCTGAAGTGTTTTAGATGCTGATTGCAAATACTGCATTAATAAGCTATGGATGAACTTGTTAGCTCCACTAAATATCTGAATTTTTAAAATGTTTCTGTGTTTTTTAGTTTGTTTTATATTAAAGTGGAATTTAATGAAAGATGTAATAACTAAAGAGTTAATCCACTATCTTACTTGCCTAAATCAGTATAAATAAACTGAATCCAATGAATCTGATCCTGCATATCTTTGAGCTTTGTAATTTTTTAGTTGAATCATTCGTTACCGTAGCTTCTCTCAAGCTGTCAATTAATAGAATGTTATGATTATGTTAGCTATTCAAAGCTTTTTAATCATGTTATATAAACATAATTCAGTCCATGAATTGTTTGTCTTGATTAGATATTGTTTGAATATTCACTTAAAATTATGAAGCATTGCTTTAGAGCAGAAATAAAGGCAAGGCCGTCAAAGACTTCAAGGTGTTAGAGTGAACATTTACTCTGAAGGTCATTGGCTGAATTCCTGTTTGCATGAATATTCAGGAACAATCTGGTCATGCCTTGGAAAATTTCTGCAAAGACAAAAATCTCAGTATCATTGTCCAGAATATTAAAAAAAAAAAATACTTATGAAAATCATCAAAGTGAAACTGAAATTAAATTCCAGTAGAACAGGAGTGAAATAACTGATATTTATAATTTTCCATCAGCTAAAACAAACTAGCCAAGGGAAGTATTGTTCCAAGCAAGATTACCTGCAACTGGCCTGACTGCTAGATCATATTTCACAACGGTCGAGTGCCTTCCACTGTGTAACCACAGTTGTGTACTGCACATTGATGGCTCCTGTCGCTATAATATGGTTATGTTTACCCATTAGTTTCTGCTTTTGTGCCACAACCCAGCAACTATGATACTCTAATGGTCTGTTTCACTTTGTTCATTTACCTATTAATTTTGGCAATGGCATATTTCAAGGAACATAAATTTCATCCTCTGAAAACATGACAACCTGTAGTACAATATGGCCAGACAGATTCTGGAGCTTTGCACGAAAGTAAAATGAACTGTCCAGGGTGGCATTTTGGAAAGAACATATCCCCCTCTGGAGGCGTCGGTTGTATCTAAGGTGATTACTTCAGCACTAGCAGGACGTAATTATTCACTCAGTAAAATTCTGCCTCTATTAAGTAGGTACTTCTTATGTTCTGCAGGTTGACTAGTGGCCCTAGAATGTCTCACAGAGGCAGTAAACAAAATGCAACACGATCTCTTTGTCTGAATCCAGGACATAAGTGTGCACTGGGAGAGAAGCAACCTAGAAAGCTGCCACTGCTTTGAACGTGGAGGCTCTGGGAAACAGGACCCCAAAGCAGGACCTAAAAAAATGCTCATTGCAGGACAACCTTTCCCAGTTTGATGGCAGATATTAGAGGGGTAAAACAAATGGATCAAATTGACTTCGCATAGCCAGAGAAAAAGCCAAAGAGAGCTGAAACAGAGCCTAGAAGACGACTTCAGAAGACAATTTGTCCTAGAACCCCACCTTCTGCTGTTACCTTAGCATTCAGTCATACAGATTTCTCTCTGAGAAACAGCCCCTAAACTTCTGCCACACCCAAAGTGGTTTTATGTGGATAAAATCTGAGACTTTGAAATCACGGTGGCAATGGGAGGCAAACAAATGCTACTGTACAGAAAGCCTTTAGCTCAAAGTGGAAAAGAGTAACCAACACTACTTTGTCTTGCACCAGGCTTGACAATATCCACGTAGCACAAAAAGTGAATTGCAACCAAATTGCACTCTTTTCCTCCTAAAAGGAGTAAAGAATATTTACACATATCTACATAAATATGCAAACACATACTTTCCCAAAGAGAGAGAACTCCATCTGTATGAATACATAACTTCATGGGACTCTACTCACTATTTGAATCATCAGATGAAGGCAAAGTTAGTATTTAAAACAAACATATCATGAAATTAAAGTTACTCTTTTTTCAGATCCACTTTTCATATCTCTGGCCATTTTTTAAAACAGCCCATCATAGGCTTGGACTCATCAGTAAAACAAACCTGTCAGACCTGAACTAGGCTCAGTAACACAAAATTGAGAAAAAGAACAGCCAGGAATCATTATCTTTTCCTTCCTACCAACAAATGTCACTATGAACATTTCGACCACATTGAATGAGTCAGCCTGAACAGAAAGAAGTAAAAAACCGGCTACTTAGTGCAGTCTAAACTACTGGGAACACTTTTCATGTGCTATTAATGTTAATATACTGAAATCACTACATGTTATAAATTAGACATGTCACTTTGAACTTTTTGGGGAAATGGAAGATTTAGGGAAAGGGGAACATGTAACTAAGCATCCTGGATAAACAAAAAGTCAGCACATGAGGACAGGGACTGAATCTAGCACAACAGCAATGGTCCAAAGATCTATGAAAGACTAGTGGGTAGTGATGAAGTTCAATCGAGTTTAGGATGTACGTTTGGTTTAAGTTTTTGTTCCTATCTTGGAAGGAGACAGACATTTTTATACCTGGCATGGTGAGAAAATATGCACATCTGCATCTCATTTTAGCCTAAATTCAGATTTCTTTCTAGCAGTAGGACACATGGAGTGAGTCTCTCTCTCTTGATTCTAGCAGGCTTCAGATATTAATCACAACCTGGTTTTCTAGGGAAATGAGACATATTGAAACATGCTACATGAATGTTTGGGCACACCTGTGTCTATTGCTCGAGTAACTCAGGAACCTACTGGCCAATTTCAGGAACTTTTGACTGGGAAATATGTTCCTACAGTTTCCATGTACTGCTAGGAGAGATCCTCCTGGTACTCAGCCTAAGTGAAGGTTGCAATGCATTTTCATTCCTCTGTGTATATTAAAAATCCATACAGAAGTTCAACACTAAACCACAAAAACCAAAGAGGAACTAGTAACATTTATTATTCCACCAGTTACAGTGCAAAATCACAGCTTTCTCCCGTTATCTGGCTGAATATGCTAAAAATCCCATTATACCCCACCTGAATATACCATTACCTTCCTTGCAGTTTGGTAGGTCCATAAAAATTCACAGGATCACATCTTCCTGCTAAATCACCATAACTGTGGTAACACAAAAACAAATGTACCTCCAAGAGATGACATGTTCATTCTTCCACTAGTAGCACAAGGGCAAGGCACAAGAGGTACCTACAGAGAGCTCACACTTGGAGTCCAAGATGTCAGAGCTGTTCAGCTGAGAGGAAACCCTATTATGCCGCTTTTTTGTGGCTACAAGAACTTGGCCATGGGTTTTAGAGGGGTACATTTAAATCGATCTAAAAGCCCATACCAGTTTCAGGCAAAACTGGTGACAGTTTTTGATGCCTCAATTTTCTTCTCTGCTAAACAAGAAAGCTACCTTTAGAGAAGAACTGCATAGATTAATTGGTTAACCTTTCTAAATGCTAATGTGTTAAAAAAAAAAAAAAAAGTTTTCTTTTGGGGCTTCTGAATTCTGCTCTTGAGAGTAAAGGAAGAAGGCTCTTGATGTTGTTTTGAGTCCTGGACAGCTCAAGTGGGAATATACGCCTTGGCTAAACCAGTCTGAGTCTTTCTCTTGTCAAAAGGACTTGGAAAAGATTCAGGCTCTAAAGCTTTTTCATTTTTGTTCGCAATCTTTTGGGCCAAGCAGATAACAAAAAAGCTTCTCTAAAGAAGGTTTTAAAAGGGTTATTTTCTTTCAGGTCACCAGATCTTTCCAGCTACTTGTCAAGTGTCAGTCAGATCTGCTCCTCTCCAGATTGGTCCAGGTTGGGGGGATGTAAACAATTCTAAATTGCTTTTAGATGCTTCTTGCGAGTGGAAGAAGTATACAACTTTTTTTCCCAGTGTCTGGAGACATTTTCTCAAAGTATGCTTGCTTATCCTCTATATTTTGGGGTGTTCTTTTTACAAAAGAAAGTAAGAGACACTTAGAAGAGTGTCACTTACTTTTACCCCCCCCTTAACACCGGATAGCTCATGTAAGAGTATTTAGTTTAATGTTTTGCTTAGGTAAGATTTTTGTTCCTTTGTTGTTTGAATACCAAGCAATATCAAAATGCCGCCTTCAGCTGATTCTCGTAGTTTCTTTTCTCCTGTCTCTGCCTTCACACCTTCAAACATGAAAATAAATTTTCCACAGGCTATCTTCAAACTGCAATGGGGGTCAAATTCCTGGACTTCAGATTTACAAGCAATGAATCTGAGCATTAAGCCAATTATTCAGAGTAAAAACCTGTCTTTTTTTACCACAGAGTTACATTTTCTTTTCTCCTAATTACTTATATGATTAAGTTACGCCATTGACTATTTTGCATGTAGCTTCCTAACACCTTTGTTTCCCTGGACAGGTCAGACTAATCCAAACAAAATCTAAGCATAGGGGTTCCATCCCATCTGATTTTCTGCAAGTGCCTTGCTATACACCTACTTTCTTCTCTAAAACAGGGGTCAAATGAACTGAAAACAAACAAAAAAATGAGAGATTACAGCCCCAAATGGTTTTTATCCTCAAAAATTCTGTAAATAGCAATGAAAATTAATAGTGCTATTTACTAATGCCACTCATGTGACATCTTGGTAGAGGAGGTCAGATGAGAACTCATCCACCGCTATGATTTACATCTTCTGTTCTGCAAAATCAGAAAACATCACTCTCTGCACTGGCCCAAATCTGACAGACAAATTAGTTTAATGTCAGTAAGACAATCTGAGTCTAATGGAGCCCAAGATGCTCAAAGTAGGACAGCCAAAAGAAGCAGACAAATGGAAGTGTGATGAGAATACACTCCCTGCTGTGGCTCTAATGAGGGAGAAGGCACACTTTTCTGCTCAGACAGCAGTCCTGTTTTGTTCCTTGAATGGAGGACAGGTTGCTGTCATAGCTAATGACCCACTAATGCAACAAACCATGGATTAGCTGTTTGTTTCTAATCACCATTGTTTATTTATTGCTAACAATATGCTGAGTCCTGCAAATTTAAAAAAAAAAAAAAAAAGACTATTAGTGCTCATGATTAAGGGAATGCTGGCTGGAATAGCTTGAAAGAATTCTGTCATTCTTCTCTTCTTCAAACTGTGTGTATGAGTAGTTTATACAACAGGGTCTCTCAAGACAGAGGTATCATCATGAAGTGTTTGGTTCTGGCACACATGTGTGCCTCGTAAAATTATCCACTTTCAAACTCTTATTTGGACTGCAGAATTCCCTGAACTCAACATTTCAGCATTACTGAGCTATGAGCACTTACACTATGCCATAGGTTTCACAGGTTGAACAAAAGATATCATAGACTTTACTCCAAACCAGAAGTTCTTTGGGATCAAAAGTCCCAAACCAACAGATTGCAGAGGTCAAGTAAACATCTTGCAACATCAATTGACAGCATTGACTTCCTTATAGCACCACCAATAATAGTGCATGCAATGAATTCCAGAACCCAGGCTCAAAATCTGTTGTCTAGATCTACATTTCATTTACCTGTCCTACGTGCCTTCATTAATATCCCTGGGCAAGCTTCCTGTATACTGGAAAAGGTAATTTCCATGTCAGTAAAACAAAGTAGATCTATTTAGTTTGGAGTGACAAATCTGTTTTATATGTAAACTGCAAGACATCTCAAATGAAATGAAATTTGACAAAATAAAATAAAAGTATAATTCTACAATTGCTCCTTAGACTTACAAAAATAAATTCACTCAAGGACGGGGAAAAAAACTCAAACACAACAAAAAAGCAACAGAAATATGCAGTGACAGCAGAACTATGAAGGATGTATTCCATAGAAGAAAACAGGAGTTACCCATACAAGCTCTCTCCTCATTACTCCATCAGTCCTCACTTTGAGAAGTGTTTTTTTAAATTCACCTGACACATTGTGTCTAAAGCAAACACAGATAATGGTCCTCCCGTGTTCACTGGAGCCATCCCCGGAGACTCCTGCCCTGCTGGTGTCACTCCACAATTATGTCAGGTAGCATTATAAGCCTGCCCTCTCTCACAGCAGGTTTCAAGGAGGGAACATGCTTTCCGTCCACTGAGTTAGAAGCCATCCCATGTTTGGCTGAGCAAGGATTTATTCCCATGTTTTTCCCATTATTTAGCCTCCTGGCTGCATTTCGATCTCAGAGAAACACAACAAGACTGGATGAGAAGTAATGGCAGCAAGTAGTTGCCATTCTTTGCATGGCAGCTATAGCACACTGTACTTCGCTGCTAGGCACGGAGGATAGTATAGGGCAAGGGAAGTAAAGGGTCAGAAACTGGGATAATGATATTTCCACTACTCACAGGTGCATGCAGGCTCCATGCCAAGTTACCTCTGCCATGCTGCAGGTTTTGTACTCTGCTTAGACCACCTGCATTTTAATCAGCTGCACACAAAATCCAACCATCTTTAAAAACGGCCTCTAAATCTCTCCCTAAAAATAAAGGGGGTGTATTGCATTACTGTGGTGAACTTTCTTCCAAAGTCTCCAAATACAGCACAAGTTGTCTAAAGTTGTACTTGTGAGAAGCTGTCACTGCCACTATGGGGGGAGAGACAAGGTATGGTAATGGAAACACAGATGGCAAGTCAATCATTCTCAAAAAAGAGATCCTAATTACCCAAGAATAATCACAGCACACAATCTACACCTGCCACCTATCCACCACTCCTTCAACATGAGCCACTTTTTGAGGGCGGACTGCCCTGTTCTATGTTATTTTGTGCAATGAAAAATAGCCTCCTGGTAATGCAATAACAATTTGAAGTTATTTTGTACAAGAACAAATAGTCCCTTGGTAGTGCATTAACAACTGAAAGTACTGGAATGATAAACTGGAAATTACATTTAAAAGACATAAAATAATAGTGAGCAAAACCCCATTGGTAAATGACTGCTTGTTATGGGTCATTTTATATCACCTCTTGATATGTAAAATACTCCATCAGAACCCAGGCTTCAGACTCCTTTCTTCATAAAGCTTTACATTAAAGTGGTGAAACCTTGGTGCAAACCACACCTCAAAAAACTGTGGGCACTTCAGGTGAAAAAATACTAGAGCTAGTGAAAGTCCTAGATGAGTAACTAAAAGCACTATAAAAGCACTCAATGAGCACGAAACTGTGTTTCACTGCATCCTGTAATACAAGAACTCAGTGCACTGAGCAAAACAGTAGTTAAAAACACATTAAAAAAATGTAGTTCGGTAAAACAGCAAATGGGGAACTCCTGGAACTTGCTTTCCTAGGAGGCTGCAGGGCAGGCAGCCTAATAAAAGTTCAAAAAGTGATTAGACAACTTTATGAACAACAGATCCATAGTGGATACTAAAAGGGATTGGCAATAGCATAAACTCTAATGCCCTTATTTGAGCAACTATGGGTGATGGGGACATACTGAGGGATGTGCTAAAGACCTCACCTTGTGTTCTCACCCTAAGTTGCATCTCTCCAGCAGCCACTACTGAAGGCAGGGCCCTGAAGGACATTTCTTAGCACTTTATGCTCTCACATCACTGGCCTCATCTGGAGCTAAGGAGGAAGCCTGCACAGACAAAGCTCTAGCAACATACAGCACATAGATAAAAAACCAAGTTGACCTGTCTCAGCAACAAAATTAAGTCTAAACTAAGAAATTAGGACACGTTCCCTGCTGTGAGGCAGCACTCCATCTTTCCCTCCAAGAAGTAGCTACAAAATGCAAATATAGTGGTTCACCAGTGAGGGCTGCCTGGCATAAGGGGTCACAGACTGTGGGACAGAACCTGGTGCAGCTTGGCACTGAGATTTGGGTCTAGCTGGGAGCCAAAGGGGAGGGAGGAGACTTGACAGACCATAAGTCCAGGGAAGAGGTGTGTAGTTTAGGACGGATGTAGTTTAGCATCAAAGTTTGAAATCAAAGCTTAAGGTGACATGGTGTAGGAATTCTACTGGAAAGAGAAAAATAAGGAAGAAGTCAGGAAAAAGCCACCACCTACAGACATTCCTATTTCTTTGATTTTGCTCTTGGACTGATCTTTTCTCAGTCCCTGCCTACACAAATATGTTATGAACCTGACAGACTGTCAGCCAAGTATTGTAAAGCAAGCTATGCTGCCACTGATACAGCCATCACTGTGCTAAGTCCTTGATAAGGTGGATGTGAGGCAGCTTCCCAAGTGATAAGCATTTGAGTACACCCACTGCTTCTAGAAAACTGAGCAAATTCAGTCAGAGCTGGGATTTTATTCAGTTAATGAAGTGTTTTCGTGCCTTCAGACATCTTGTATGTTAACAGTTTAATTAAATGCGCATCCGCACAAATGCACCTATCCTTGTAGACCTGCTCTTTCCTTAGGTATTGCCTGAGATGCTCCATGAAGAAAGGAAATCAAAGCCCTGGGGGCCTACATTTCTTTTCATATTCTCAGAATACAGAGAGCACATTTAGAGGTAGCTCAACCTTCCTGCCCACCCCGCTCCTCTCCTGCTAGCTTGACTTGGCCTCTACTTGTAAGGATAAGATGGCGGTAAAGTCTGCAATCTTTTCCTAAGAGTGTGTATCCCTTTCCTAATTAATATCAGGTGTCAGATTTATGTGAGTGTCTCTCCAACAGGCCCGGGAAAGTCACCGGAGACTTGTGATTTCTGGTCATACAAGTTTCCTTTGCCAGCGTCATGGGAAAGCCAGCTATGCCTTGATGAATGGACATCTACTGCGGTGTTTACGAACCTCCTGAAAATCTGTCTGATGGCAGAGATGTACAAACTACAGTTCAGGGCAATTTAATTTCTGCTTTCAAAGACATGCTTGCAGCTAAGCTGTAGTACGACAGGGAGAACCAACAAGGCTGTTCCAGACAGCAGGAGGTAGAGATGAGCAAACTCCTCTGCCAACTGCCAGATTGCACGTCTGACACACTGCAGATGCAAATCCAAGAAACTCAATGGGGATACTACGCTCAGTCACACCCGCTGTGGATGTGCCTGTGTCTTCAGGGCAAGAGAGAGTAGCAAAAGAAGAAAGAGAAATTCCTTGATACAAACTGCAACAATTTTATGCAAGCCAGGAGCCTCCCTGGGCTTCTCTCTGAGGCAGCCCAGAATGCCTTGCTTGTCCCTTTGCCTCCTGTCAAAGCTGTGAAAGCCAAAACTGCTATGTAAGAACATACATCTTTGCACTATGAATGCAAAAGGAAAGAAGTGTTTTTATTGCTTCTCTGTGAAACATAATAGTGTTTAGATCGTGAAGACAAGGATTTGGTGCGGTGCTGCTACCAGCTGTAATATCCTAATCATGTGTTCCATCTCCTTGCGGGGAAAAAAAAAAAAAGAGCAAAGCCCAGAATGAGAGGAAGCTCAGAAATGGATTGGGTTTCTTGCAGGAAGAGGAACTTTTATAACTTTGTCAAGATTAGACATACCTCTAGGAGATGCCCTTCCCTCAGGCAATCACCACGGGGCTCAGTCCAGAGGTAATAATGAGTGGAGACATTCGGCAAGCTGCATTAGGTCAGGTAACATTTCCTGCTGGCCTATGGATGCATTGCATATTGAATTCTATAGTCAGACCAGAAGTGTTGCTCATTAACAGCAATTACACATTAAGATACCCTGGCAACACAGAGAGAACCCAGTGCTTGAGAGATTCAGAAGTCTAGGCGAAATCAAGGAACAAAACCCAAGAGTTTTGGTCTTTGTTCTGTTGCTCAGTCCCCAAATCGAACTCCCTCCAGTCTGGGCAAAAACAACACAGGTGAGAACCTTCTGCAGCAAGTCCAGCAAAACACCCTGAGGTTACTCACACTTGTAGCTCATCTTCAAGTTTTGGAGTAGAAATTCCTCAAGTCCTAGAACTCTTCAAGACACCTACAGTGCTCAGCACTACTTGGTCACTAGGCTCCTCTGTAATATAGCAGCATCTCATCTCAAAATTAAAATCAATGAATAGAGCTTGGGGAAAAAATTCTTTTCTATAAAAATACTTAATACTCAGTTAAGAACAAATTACCCTTATCTTGTCATTTCAAGAACTGGAATGTTTTATTTTTGAGAATGTTTCACATCTTGCCAAATTTAAAGCCTTAGACTACTGAGAAAGCTCAAGATGAAAAAAGGAAAATTCCAAAGTGTAATTAAGAAACACATAAAAAGAAGAAAAAAGAGGGAAAAAATGATGGTGTCTGCCACATGCACAGCATTGGCTTGCAATTTTTTATTTTTATTTCTCAGCTGGAGTTGCAGTAAAAACTAATGAGTTATGCAATTTTTGTCTGGTCAACTGTCAGGACCACAGTGGCACTGCACCAGCGGCAAGAGCACAAGCCAGACTGCTGGACACCCTCCCCATGTCCTTTCCTTTGAGGAATCAGCCACAGCTTTAGTCCTGGACAAGTGGAGGATGAGCTGCCTGTCAGGACCAACTTAGCCAGTCTGCCTGTTGTTTGATAGCTTTAGACCTGAAGATGCACATTTTACATACCGTCAATTTACACAGAGTTACTTTTACTTTTTTTTTTCCCAAAGGTTTTGGTTCTCAGGAAGTGTCCCCCAGCTTTAGAGAGGCCCCACATACAAGAGGCATCTCAAAACCCATTCATAGTGTATGCTCCTGCATACACATGATCACGGGTTTCATAGAAATGTGCAGAAATAAACACATGCAGACCTACTCTAATATTCTGGCATTCATCCCTAAAACAACATTTTGGAAATAATCCCTGTGGAGTTTTATCTTTATGCCATAACAAGTGTGGTGTAGGATTCAGAAGCCAGCAACACTGGAAGTATTTGTAAGACATCAATTCCACTTCTTTATGAGCAGTTATGCCCGCATTTTGTTTTCCCTTTGTGCTCTACCCTGGATGCTGATATTAACATTGCATTCTTAAAAAAAAAGATTAGCAATACAAACAGTTCTTGGCTGGTAAATCTGGTGATAACAAAAGACATAATTCACAGCTTTTAAAAATAAGCTGACTGTAAGGCATCTGATTACTGGATCCATAAATATTCAGTATTATAGTAACTTTGTTGGAACCAGGAGGGGTTTTGCTACATCTCATTAGGCAATGTGTTTTTAAGACAATAGGAACTCCACTGCAAGCTCCCCTTTAAGCTTTCCATGTGATTTCTTCTAACTACAAACAAATTTAAGAGTTGCTAATAATCAAACAGTCACCAGGACCATACAGACATTAAAAGTAACAGAGGAGAATTTGAAGACATCCAGAAGTCTGACCTTAATGTCATTCATCTCTCCAGATAAACAGACATAAAATCCTGACATCAAGGCAGAGTTGACTAGAACCCAGACATCCTGAGTAGCCACTGGAAATTTGGTACTGAAGAGAAACAAACTGATGAGACCCTCTGCTTTCTTTTTTTCTGTTACATTAAGCCAAGGGAAAAAAACGTATTCCTTTTATTGCAAGGGGAAAGCTATTTTTGCCCCAGAAACTGTACTACCAAGCACCCTAAACATCATATTCAGGGCTGTGGGACTCAGAAGAGGTTATACCCCTCCTCTGCATAACATTATGAGTCTGGAGCAATCTGGATGCTTTTTCTCTTTAATATACAGGTTAAAAGTGTAAATTATTAAATACATCTATCTGCCATCAGCTAAATATACTTTTTGTGGCTTCTAGGTTGCACTTTCCATTGTGAAAGTTTTCAGAGTCCGGGCATGCATGAACTTACAGAATGAAAACTCCCCTGCAGAGCTCAGACCCTCTTACACCGGAGCACAGGCACTGCACAGTAGAATCCAAAAAAGGTAAAAGGTTTTTCACTCTATTCTGTATTGCTACTATTAATTTGGGGTTTTTTATTGGTTTAGGTTTTTTTTCTCCTCAGCTGCAGTGTGGCCTGTACTTGCTGTATAATCAACAGGAGTTAAGAAGGAAGGATTTGGGATGCTGGCACTTACTCGGGGTGTTGAGGAGCCGCGACTTTTTGCAGTGGTAGGCTGCCTCCTGCTCGCAGTTCTCGGCACTGTTTATCACGGCCTCCAGCTGCTCTGCACTGCTGTTGTAGTTGAAGGACATGGTGTAGGGGTTCTCCGGACCAGCTCCTTGCACTCTAGTCAGCCCTGTGCTGTTGTGCTGCACTGCAGTCCAGATCTTATCTTCTGTTAAATGAAAAATGATTGAATGGGAAGTTAACAGCAAAACACTTGCAGCAAACCGGGAACAAAAAAACAATTGAAATCTAATGCTTTACTGTATTGGAGAGAGCATCTGCAGGACCCCGGGCTCCAAAATGGTCACTCTGTGAGGAAGACCAATAGGTCTGTCTTCATTAAAGGTCAGTGTGGCCCACAAAGATCTTTCTCCCTGAACCAGCTCAAGCAAACACTACACTGCCTGCTGAGTAAGAGAGAAACTACAAGCTGCTTCCCGGGAAGCACAGGAGACCCTCAGCTTCTTCTATTACCAGGTATCTGAATAAAATTAGACACCTTTCAACTGCCTTTGTCCCTGAGAGGAAACACATAGTAATGTGGCACATGGGAGTAACGTTCACCTTTTGCCTGAGAGCACAGCCCATGCTGTTGTAACAACAAATGGAAGCAGAGAACTGCGGCTGACGAACTTGCACAAACTCACCATGAGCAGAAAGCACAATGTCTTGCCAGAAAGCTAAACTGAGAGTATGTTCTTACCACCCAGCTGGAAGTCAGACCACTCATTTCACTCAGTTCTCTGATTTTTCTGCATATAAGTTGAGTGATGCTCTACTTGGATGATGGTACAGAACACCATATGACTTGGCATCTGTAGTTAACTCTAAATATTGATGCTTTTCCATGCTGGGGAGCCCATTCTCGTTTCCTTCATTGCATTTACTGGCAGAGCAAGGGATTGTGTAGGTGATAGAAAGCAGAATCTAGGCTTAAGTACCACCTGCACCCTACAACCCACCTCATGACCAGAATTGGGGTTGGCATAATGAGAACATCACATTTAGAAGCAATTAGCTTCCAGGGAGGCTTTTCCCCAGCTGGTTCTGGTATAGCAATGGGCAAGGTAGCAAGGACAACCTGAATGGCCAATGTGCTGAGCTGACACAGAGTTAAAGACGAGCTCTTCAACGAGGATTCACAGGACTGAGCCCTGCACCTGCCCAACACTACTAGTAAGAGTCACATCCAGCAAATTTCCTCTTTATCAAAGACTCTGCTTGCCTAGGGAGGATACAAGATACTGACAGGGCAAAAATTTAAGGCAGCAATTTTCAATCATTTGATGAGAAGGAGATTTCAATCTCACTTGCAGAAACATGCAGACAGTTACAGAGCTCAAAGAAGTAAGATTGAGGCAACAGATTTCTATTTTGTTATTTATGCTTCATCAGGGAAACCCTAGAAAACAATGAATCATATCTTTTCTAAGCTGCTCTTAAAAGCTGTGCATTTAAGGATTCAGATGGTTTTACCACATTACCTGGCCTGAATTCTTGCAGAGCATGATCCTTCCAGTTACTCCCCAATACACTGGCATGATGAGCCCAGTAGCTCTGTGGACACTACAGTGCATTGCAGTCGAAGTATTTTTCGCTGAGCTGCAAATATCCCCCAGATTACTTCAACAGAGTGCTAATAGGTGTATAAAAATCCTAAATGGACTATCTGTGCGAAGACAATCAGATGATTTAATGGATTGTCATTATGGAGGCATTCAAATGACAGGCAAGTAACAGCAACCATCTGGAGACTATTTAAAGAGGTCTGTTCCAAGACCTGGCTGCAAGTCACAGGGAAATTAACTTGCATTAACCGTAAGGACAGTTTACACACAGCAAATCACACTTTCGCTCACAACCCTCTCATCATTTCTGTGACGGTACACAGAAAGTTTGCTCATACGTCTGCAATTCTGTGGTTCTTACTGACTTCAGGGAGCTGCTTGTGGATCTTTGGAGTTGGAGCTCAAAGAAACACTGCTGAAATGTGTGACACACAAAAGTCAGATTAAAATGATAAGAAATACTACAAATTTATTGCTTGTAATACTTGTCCCAGGGGTTGTAATCACAATGAACACTGTAGTGCAACACCCTGCACAGTCCTGCACATATACTGCTTCCAACACAATATACTTCAATAACTTCGTAACAGACATCTTGTACATCTTAAAGTAGTGATCCTTATCAGCCAGTCCCTGTGTTTTCTTTTGCTCTCTCAAGGCAATATTGACAAGAACACAGTGGATTTTTCAGAAGCAGCTGAGGATGAGTTAACTTTCACAAAGCTGGTAGAAGTTTAACCTCTGCTTTAACTGAAATATCTACTGAAAAGACAAACACCAAGTTGCTGATAATGTAAGTGAGATGTAAAACCAGGAGATGATGGAATAAACTAGTTGCTGAAACTCCAGGTGGGCAGTCAAAAGCACCTCCCCACTGAGTGTTTTGAACATAATTTTAAGAAAATGCAATAAAATCAATGCTCACAGTAGTGGCTGCATTGCTGCTCAGGAAGTAGAGCAGCCTAATGCTCAAGCTTCAGTGGTTAACACTACTGTACTTTCCAGGCTGTGTGTCAAGAAAGGTGCCATGTGGGTACCTGAAGAGTCAAAAGCATCAAGAGCTAGCAAGTTAGAAGCAAAGAAGGATTACTAGGAAAAACTTATTAAAAATAGCGGAGCACAAAACTATCTTCCCAAAAAGTGTTGGAAACTTAAATTAACATGTTTGAAATAAGGCTGTACAAGGTATCATCAAACATACTGTAAGCAGCCGGCACTCATTAACAAGAGTGTTGGACAGGTAATGTGACAGGTCTTCCTCTTATTTTCCTCTATAATTGTTAATTAATTTTGAACAGTCTTGTTACCATTACAGCTGCACACAGCTGTCCTTCTGAGATCTGAACTTTGACATTCTAGACCTGCTTTTCTCCATAGGATTATTCAGAAATAAGCTAACCTATTTCCATCCTCTAGTTTACAAAGGGAAAGGAGAAACAAATCAAGTTTATTTTTGTGTTCAAAGTAATTGCGATTTAGCAAGTACATCAGAATGGAGTTTAAAAAGTTATAGCAGAAGAGAAAAATTCTGAGTTACATTTCAGAGATTTCCCAATCTACACATGTCTAGTCTGTTAGGCTTAATACTGATACAGATCAGATCTGTGCTTTAGTGGTCACTTCAAAGTTTCCCTCTGTGCTTCACCTTTGAAGTAAAGGTGACCATCAGTTCATCTTCTCAAAAAAGATATGTGTTTGTCTCACTGATCTAGTGACAGGAAAGTCACAGCCACCGGCAAGCAAACCTGGGATCAAAAGGGCAGCTCAACACAACACAGATACAAGACAAAAGAGCTGGTGGCAACAAGGTGAGAGGAGGAAAAGAGAAATCTATTACACCATCTGAGTCATGCTTCTTCCCACTTCCCAGGGAAAGAATACTTCCATTTTAGAAAGCAGCACGTGAAGTGTAGAGGGACGAGGTAATGCATACAAACACAACCTGCTAGAAGAATAAAGGATTACATTCACATCACAGTAAAAAAACCTCAAAAAACAAAGTTCCTTCTTTCAAAAGGACACCCTTTTGTTTAAATGCAGCAAATGAGACTGAAAATTATTTAAACTTTACATTGCTTTAGAAAGAGTAGAAGAGCCAACACTGCTCCCTCCTGCATCTCCACTGGCTGAGGGAGGAGTAAAGGAGAGCTGGAGGGCAGTAAATCCTTGAACCATTCCAAGACAATAGTAAGACCACTGCATCTGCTTCCATAGATCAGAAAACCTCTCAAAAACTACGCCAGCATTTCTTCCGAAGACCATCACCTTTCAGATCAGCCCTTGGGGTTTATTCAAACCCCACTTTCTCCACCTCAAGCTCAGCAACAATTAGAAAAAGATCATTCTGTTTTCTCAAATTCATTTGCACAAGTTTAGCTAGGGCTGCTCCCAAAATATCACTGCCTGCCTCAGAATGAGGTCAAGGAATTCTACCCTCAGTGCTCGACTGACAGGTCCTCTGAAACCTCCTGACAATGATCTGTGATCTGGCACTTCAGGCAGGTTCAGGACCTGTGTAAGACACGTAGCTGCCATCTGAACGTGCCCACAGATCACTCCAGCAAGCAGTGCAACAGCTGTTGGCACCTTAGCTCCACGTTTGGCATTTGCTTTTAGAGAGGCACATCTCTACAGCAATAATGCAATAATACAGCTTTTGAAAATGGAGCTTCAAATACTTGTTCCTGTTTCATAATGCAAGGATTTTTATTTAATCTTCACTCCATTTTGTTTACATTATATTTTGAGGCAATGACACTGTAATCACAGATGCAAACCCAGCTGAGTGCCACTATCTCCTTCTAGCCATTTCCATGCCTGGAAACTGTTAAACTACACAGATTAAGCTCTCTTCTCATGTATTTCAACTAAGAAGTTATCATTATATTTTTACATCTGTCCATACTACACATTTTTTTTCCAATATACTCAATTAAATGAGCTCTCCTTGCACTTGTGAATCTGCGATGAGAATTAAAAAGCTGTTGTCCAGGCATAGGTTACTGTTTATTTTCATCTTCTATTATTCCATTCTATTATTTTATTCCTTTCTCAGCTTGGTAAAATTTCAAGCTATACACAAGCTGGGAGTCATTCAAAATCAAGTAGACTGCAGCCACATCTTCTATTGAATAACGTGGAATAGTTTAATGCAGCCTTGAAAAGGAGATTTCCTAAATGCTTGTTAAATTATTTCCATAATTCAAAGGTGACAATGCTTTAATTTTAGGGTAATGCTACAGCTTTATGACTTCATAGTTTTATTTAATGGTCCAATTCACTAGGATATTATGCTGGCTGCATTTGGCCCTAGGAGATGCTTTTACAGCATGAGACTGCAATGCATTAAGTACATTTTAGACACTCTGTTTAGCCTAGCCCATAGTTGTATCATCTTGCTGGAAACCTCCAAGTTGCTTTTGACGGCACACAAATTAAATTGTGGGAAATTAGAGCAGCTGGAAAACTGGCTTTCAATGAATTCTGTATTGTCTAATTCGTATTTTTATTCTTCAACTTGAAATATCCCTGTAGAGCACATTCCACCCATACAAACTGCATCATTCCTTTGTGATTTAGGAGGTTTGTCACAAAACAAGATTATTCAGACTGATTAAATTGCCAACAAGCCAAACATACGGTAAATGCTACATGAGAGAGAAAAAAATAACTCTCAGAGCTCATACAATGCATTTGTTTCATGGTGCTCCACACTGAATTCCAAATTTTATCCTGAACGCCGTACCTGTAACTAAAAGAATAACCACAAAAAAGACAAGACTTTCCTTCTTAAACTCTGTACTGTTCTAAGCTGCAGTGGCAGATTAACTCAGCTGCTCTAATATACACTCCCCTCGAAGGATATGAAAAGACCAATTTCTTGTCACAGACAGCTTTAATTCACTGACTCCAAAGAAGTGTTTTCTGACTCTTCTATGAAAGCATGCCATTATTATTATCTACCTTTTTTTTCTACTGGCTGACCCAATAATACATGTTTCTGCAGTTTTGTGCTCATCAGCTTCCTCCTGAGCTCTGATTCAGCCATGTCCCTCCAGTGCAGAAGCACTGCAATGCATTCAAGGCACCTCTCAGCAGAATGACCATGCCAGATAGCTCTGACTGATGAGAAGACACCTCTTCTGTGACATCTTGTACCCTCCTCCCCCATGTTGTGCTGAAGCCCAGACATGGCAAACCATGGTCATGCCAGCCTACTTCCTGATGATCCTCCATTTCAGTATTTCCTCTAATACAGGGTATCTTACAATGAGCAGTGAGAAATATTCCCCTCCAAAAACTGGAGAGGCTGTTGCTGACCTACTTCCTAAAGCAAACCGGACACTGCCCCACTAGCTGCAGTTCTTACAACTGTGCAGTCCTCTCTGCCTCAGTCTCCCTCATCTAGGGTGTGTTGAGAGACTCAAATCACGTTTCTGCTGTTTCACATGTCCTGCGATGGCTTAGACACCTGCACGAGTCCAGCCGACAAGAAGCAGAGCCCACAGCAACCCTGCTGTTCTTCAGCTGCCATACCAGGAGGGTGGGCATGATACCTGCAGGTGTCCAGCATGGCACGACACACCCCTGTCTGGGGCAAATGGGTCCACCCCTTGCAGCCAGGACAGCTGGAGCGGCTTTGAGAGAGCCACAGCCTATTTCTAATTTCTGAGCACTGCAAATGTGGCAGGAGAGGGATTAAGTAACCTCTTGTTAAAAGGTAATGGCTAGAGAAAAATACCTAGTTACGTTCTTCAGTACTAGAACTTCCTTGGGGGCCGCCTGCAAATGTGACAGTGAAGGCAGCCTTCAGGACTTGTGCCATGATGCTCATCTGAAACACAACAATTTCACTGAAAGCAGCAAGGCAGCTGTTGACAGCACAATGCCTTTGACATAATACACACATTAAAGATTTTTTTCACTTTCTAAGGCTCTGGAAGAATATTTAATGAAAATTCAAAAGAGAAACATATCAATTGTCAAAACAACAGTGTACCAAAAGACCTGTAGTGTTTGAGGGGATAAACTCTGAATCTTTAAGGGCTGCCTTTAATCTATACAGTTGTAAATAATTTGTAAGGAATTTCCATTTGTTGTTTTCTCTTGTGATGAAGTCAATCACAACTACAGACAGTAAAGTGCAGGGTAGAGGGAGTTTGACCATTTAAATTGTTGCCCCAAAATTCTGTAGCTGCAGGTATTAAAGGCAGAATTAAGGGTATGACCTCCTCCAATCTGTTCTTGCTTCAGCCTGCCCAGGGGCAGCCCTCGTTTTTATGTCAGAGTCTGCCAAGAAATGCAAAGAATTTCCACAAGAAATGCAAAAAGGACTGAGTCACATGGTGACTCTGCATCCATGTAATTGCTATACAAAGTAAAAGGAGATGGTTTCTTACGGAAAATAGATTGAGGAATTAGATAAGGAGATGAACTGAGAGTCACATATGGAAACAAAGGGAAAGATGTATGCCATGGACAGTAACACAACTAATGCCATGATTGTTTTAGGAACATCAATGGAGATATGTACTATATGGAAGAATAAAAACCTTAATCATTGCTAGCTAAATGAAAAAAAAAAGATGCAATTTGTAAAAAAATTGCAAGTATAACTTTGAAAATCTACTTCACATCTTACTAGAATCCCTTACTTTTTCTGAGATTTAAACACAGTTTCTATACAGGTTTTTGGGACAGAGAAAATAAAACTTTCTTTTTCCTACATCAGAGAAATTAGCAATATTTGCACTTTGAGATGAGACTACAAAACAGAAATGATCTACAACAAGAAGAGATATATATTTTTTAATTTTTTTTTTTTTTCATTATGGCAGTTTCAAAAACAGATCTTGGAGCAGGAGCAAGACCTGGGAAAAAGGTTTCATCTTTCCCCAAACTGCAACCCTAGAAGAAAAAAAAAAGGAAGAAATAAAAGGCAAACTATTTGAAGACTGGAAAAATATCTGGCAAAAATAAACTGAACCATTGATCTAGTCATGGTAGTTTCTAAGTATTATTGATTTAATAGCCCAGGGTCTGAATACTGCAAAACAGTGTCAGTAGAGAGTACAGTGACAGGATGACTCAAGCATACTGTAAGCAAATCTTTCAGATTTCAAGGGTAAAATTTACTCAGGAGGAGATGAGAAAAGGTCATTACAGTTTTCAAACAAGACAGCAAAACAAGCACATGGCTGTAGATTGCATGTCTGTAGGCTTTTTCCTGGAGAATATGGTTATTAGCATTTAAGTAGTACTCCATACAGATCAATAGATTTCTAAGCAGCATGAAAAAATAAGCCTTACAATGACAGAAAGACTGCCAGGCCTGAGGTTCAGAGGGTCTATTACTCATCTTTTCTATTGACAGTTATGAATCTTCAATTAAGTTCAGAGTAATTCAAGTGGGCTAATTATCAAACAACCAGCCTACAAGGAAAATTTCTTTCCCAGCCCTAGTGGCTGTTCATTACCCCAAAGTATGACACAATACATTCTTTCTGCACTTAATGCCAAAAATGTGTGGCCACAGACCCCCCTGGATGAGTGGAGACCCAGGAAAAGCAAGCACAGCTAGCTTACATTCCCATGTGGATGACTCTGGAAAGTTGCTAGATGTGTTCCCACGGTACTCAACTCAATCATCCCAAATTAATAATCCCTGCATGGGCCCATTTGCATCCTCATGGTGTCCCTCATAGCATTCAGCTACATCCAGGCATGGCTTGGGCACATACATTTGGTTCACTTCCCCACACACAGACATTTATTTGGTGTGGATTCCTCAGTGTTTCTAACAACTGATGAACGTCCCTGTGAAAGTGACTTTGCTCTGTGTACAACAGGTATAGAAGGTGAAGAAAACATTATGTTAATAACGTGCTGTCTTTTCCTTTATATCTAGTTTTGAGGGTTTTGTCTTTCACTGTCATTGAACTGTCTCCCTTCTCCTACTGTAAGAAAATGCAAATGAGCATTGCTTCTGTCAGTGAGGCCCTTTCACTTTGAGTCTTTCTATTCTAAATAGTCTTGGATTATTTACTTTTAACTTCTCTTTGTACAGGTATCTTTCCATGCCTTTAATTAGGCACATTAGTGTTCCTGACAACCTCCTATTACAACAACATATTTTATTTTTAGTATAAATAGACAGCCCCCAAGATAAGATCCTTTTGAAGTGCTTCATATGCTCTTCTCCCTTCTTGGCCAATAAGCTTGCTATTAAATAATAGCATGTCACCTACAGCTTTTGTCACCTTGCTTTTTCAGCCACTTCTTCAGACAATGGATAAATACATTTACCCACTCTGGTATCAGCAGACATTCTGTGACACTACTGTTAAATTTCTTGCCATGCTGAAAATTGACTTTATATTTTTTAATACTTTTTCCCTCTTTTTTTCTCCCTGTAACATTTCCTTTCCCTTATCACTCTCTCCCTCTTTGTGTAACTGTCCAAAACCCTCTCAACACACACAATCACAATTTTCTGCTTTCTTCAGAATTTCTATTCAGCAGTGGGCTGCTGAAGTTGACAGGCTGCAGAGAAACCACTGGAAACATAAACACAATAAACTAACTTGTTGTAATGTTGGTATTTCCATATCCACATCAGACACTGGACATCTATGAACAGACACCAATATGCAAGAAATCTGGTGTTTATCTGTCCCAGTTAATAACTGGCTACAAACAAGTTCTCTATCTGAATCCTTTCAATTAAACAGGTAAAAATTAGAAAGAGCTTTAAAAAAAAAAGTGAGTGAACATTAAGAAAAACAGTTTTACTTTAAATGCAACGATTCTGCTCGCTTCTGTTGATGTGGTTTCTTCTTTGAATTCATCCTTCACAGATTAAAGGCACTGTAATTCCCAGAAGGCATTTGCTCTCTGCACCTCTACTTTTAAAAACACTAAATGAGCCATTGCCCTGAATTTTCCATTCCACCTCCAAATTCTTCAGCTTGAACACGTTTTGGGCATAAAGAGGTTACTGCTTCTTGAACTGTATACAAAAAGAAGAACTGCCAGTCTGAGTAAAATAAAAGCTTTATTTAGCCCAGGAGCCCACCTCTGCCTTTGAGGGTGAGGAGATACCCAGGGAAGCCAAAAGGTTTTCCTGAAACTCATTCCCATTTCCCAGTGGTGTTTCCCTCACAGCTGCCTGAGTGGGAAGCTGCAACTAAACCTCCATGTTTACTTGCACCCTCTGAATCTATCAGACAAGACTGTGGCTTCTTCCAGGTGGGTTTTACTCCCTCTGTTGATATATCTGCCTCCTTGCTGTCCTGTGGTAGTTTCAAGTTGAATTCATCGCATCAGGAAAAAGCAAGCAAACAAAGAACTCCCAAACCCTGCTGTGTAATCATTTAAGTGTCCCTCAGCTCTTATAGGATGAAAAAGAATCAATTCCTATGTGCTTTCTCTATGATCTCCATGCTCTCCTGGTTTCCCCCAACCATCTCTTTAATTTGTTTAGTCTCCCCACACATGGAAGCCACGTTCATGACCATCTATGTTTTTCCATTCACAGGAGGTGTTGTACAGATTTATGTCACTGAACAATAGTATTTTCTCTGTTCCTTTTATGTGCCTAGTATAACAACACAGAAATTCATATTTTGCCTATCCCTGAATATGGGTACTTTCAGAAAACTAAGCAGAAGCATCACCTGAAAGGACTGCAAATTGAGAATCCATTCCTGTGTACTTAAAGTAATTTTTTTCCTGCTTTGCACTTAATCGATTACTGTAAACAATTTTTATGAGAATAACAATAAAGTAATTTCCCAGAGAGAAAAGAAGCTCTTGTGATTAAGGCATCCAAACCATATTTAGTTGACACAGAAGAATAAGTTTTCCAGGCTAGGAGGTTCTTGCCTGTTTTCCCCACCTCCACTTTTCTCATAACCAAAATAAGAATGTCAGCCAGTTCATTACAGATAGAGAGAAAGTCAGGTAAATGCCTTCTGGATTTCTGCCAGATAAAGTTTATTTGAAGAAGGCAAATGGAAGGTGTTTGTCAAAAATCCTACTTCTTCAGCAGAGATAAAAAGCACTGACAATGTTTTGATCACACATATTTATATGATAAATAATAAAAATGAGCACATTTCCCATATTGAAGATCAAGGAAGGATATTCAGACAGAAAGGTGAAACTCTATTTCAATTCTTAGGAGATTCAACAGTGAAGGAGACACATCTTATTAAATATTTGTTACACTTGAATAAAAAACATACTTAATAATTAACTGTTGTGCATTTAATTAACATAACGATTGCCCAATTAAATAAAAATGAAAATTTAATTTGAGACACTTTAAGTACAAGGAGATTAAGGATAAAATATGAATATCCTGAGTCCTCAGTTTTCAGCACTCAGTGTGGAGGTGATATGTGGCAAAGTAGTTCAGCCAGAATTAGCAATTTAGAAAGGGTAATAAAACATTCTTTCATCTGCACCTGGCCACAGGAAGCAAAAAATGCCAAACAGGAGACGGTGTGGGAAATTTCACCTCCATTTCAAATATAAAAAGCAGAAAGGGAGCCCTACCATCTACCCCCATCCACAATAAGGGCTGTGTAATCTTTTCTCATACTCTTGGCTTGGCAGTCCTATATACAAAATAGGACCCACTTAAGGGGAGAATTTGCCAGACAGGTATTTTCATTTGAAACAATTCTTATTTTAAATGTACAGAACCGTAAGGTTAAAAAGTCTCACTCATCAGGTCACCTTGCCTAGCTCTTGACCTGCTAACCATCTCTTTGGTGTCCCTTCTCCTAAGATCATTATGTACTCTTCTCCATACAAATACCAGGGACAATCAAGGCTTCCACTCTATGGCATGTCAAAGGCAGCACACTTGTATGAGGGGAGGTATTGCTGCTTTAGTCGGACTAGAAGGGTTTACAGACAGCTCAGTGAGAGGAGTTTAATAATAATCCTCAGATCCAGTATTCTAATAAAGCAGAGAAACCATTCAATTACAAAAGAATGGTTTGAATTCTAAGTTTCTACCTCTTCAGTAAAAAACAAACATCTCATCAAAAGTTGTGATATTATGAAGAGTCCTATATAAGGTGCAGACACTAGTGCATATATCACTTAGCAAGGCGAGTCCTTCAGACTTATTTTAAAAATCACTTTTACATGGATCTTATTTAAAGTAACATCTTAAAGTCAAACCTCAGTTACAACTTCTCTGCTTCTTCCCCACTACTGAAGTGTATTATCAATGTGTCTTTCATTCTACTAAGACCACCTCTAATCCAATTAGACCCGATATCAAGCAGCCAAGTCAAGGTTAGGTCATTACCTGTTATATTGCAAAAAACACGGAGTGGTCCGAGCGGCCCACTTCCATCAGAATCGATGTAGAAGAAACCTGATGTCTTCCCTTGGTGTCGGTAAGCCTCGCAGGATTGTTCATAGACAGCTTTAAAAGAAAGAGAGAGTCATTGCATCACAGATAGACAGAACACGGACACATTTTATGGGTGAGAACTGCGTTAATTATTGTCAGAACATAACCTGCTGTTACACAGCTGATTAGCATGTGAAAGCTTACTGCATTGGGGCCTGAATCCATGCTCAAAATCAGACATTTGCTTAACTAATTCCTTGAACTTAATACATGCTGGCTTTAAAGATACAGGCAGTTGCTTTACTTTGGATTAAAGTATGTAAATATTTAAATAAAGGGATATGAACTTTCAAATGTGACACATCTATTTATGGAGTGGTACATATATTCATCCATACATGGTATATCAGAAACATACCTACATACACGCAGGTACACATGATTTACCACCTAGGCATGCACTTAAGTCTTGTCAACACAGATATTTTTGCCAGCCCTTACCATCCCTGCAAGATAAGGTTAACAGTAAAAATTAAAGCCCTACCATAGTCCACTAAACAAATGAAATCTACTGCCCTCCAGCAGAAAAGCTCAAGCTCAGACATGTTTTCCATCCTAGGTGACGTTTTTATGCTTTAGACCTAAATTTATACAACCAACTCTTTCTCTCTGCTTATCAATATTCTTCTCTTGGAGTACCAGTGCCCATGAAAATCCAAGTGGTTAATAAAACAAGCACAGCAGGTCACCAAGAGCAAGAAAAGAAGGAAGAAAAATCCACAGGTGAGTACAATCTTTGTATTTGAGGCACATTTTCAGGAAAGATATAACTGTCACTTCATTTGGGGCAAAGAGAAAACTCCTGCAGAGAGGGAGTCCAGAGGTATCAGAAAGCCACATGTATGATCCTGGACCTTGAACAACAACCTTAAATCTCATTTCAGGAGAGTTGATTTTTTTTCTCCCCCCCTGCTTAAACACTTACCTGATTATACTGACAAAATTATTCTTCGTAACAGCTTATGACTGCTGTGTTGAGGCTGTAAATACAACTGCAAAGTTCCCAGTGCTTTTCATCTGAAAGGAACTCTGGGAGCTTTGCAGATTGAGGGCAGGGCCAGCACTTCCTCACCACTTCTGAAACACAGTCCCTGCAGAAGACAGCAATTCCTCCATAGCAGCAGGAATAGTTCCTTACTCCCACTTCTGTGCACACATGGACTCACATCCCTCCTTTTCCCCTCATTCCCTTGAAGAAACTTCTCTAATGAAACAACTTTGAGAAAGGCATAAATGGTGAGCCTTGAAGTACCCTTGTTTGAAGAATGCCCTAAGTTCATCACTCAGATTTTGGACATTTCTTCACTTCTGCCAACAAAACAGAACCACAGTTCTAGGGGCTCTGGTCCAAACTGGCTATGGATTAAGAGTCTCACCAATCAATCATTTGTACACTCACTGAAATATGCTTTTCCCTTGCACATCTCTTGCCTGAACAGACATCTTTAGCAGACAGAACATCACTGAGTGCTAAACAAGCACAGCACTACCCTTCCCAGGGTTAAGAAGCTGCTTAAGGTACTCAGCACCTGATGAAACAGTGCCTTAATTAGCATCCCTCCTATAATAAACAGAATTAAGAAAGCTTCTTCCTCAAAGCCTGATGTATTAAGCATGGTAGGAGGCCAGAATATCTCTAAATTCCCACTCTGATAGCTAGCCAAGAGCACATATTAAATGCAAGTTAAATAAAATCCCCAAACCAGAACCTATTCTTCCAGTGCTCACAGCCTGAGGGGCTAACAGAGAGTCCCTGAGTTGCAGAAGTGCTGACAAAAGCAATGGGCATATGGAGGTCAGGAGAGAGACAGTAACAGGCAATTAAGTAAGCAACCAAGGAATCATGGTGTGATCAATTTGCAAAGTTCTTAAACTGCAGTTCACTTAGTGAATTTGCTGTCATCATCGTTACAGGACACTTTATCTTGTCTCATTAGGGAATATGGCAATTGCTTCCTCGGAATTGTTTGCTGAGTGTTTTTGAAGACAAAGGACGGTGCGAGGGGCAGAGACATAAAACAAATATGTTGTCAGTGAACTGGCACAGCAAAACTCATTCTTCATCACAACTTGTTCTTTCCAAATGTTCTTCTTCTTGACTGTCATTTTGGCTGGAGCCTGGATCTACTTTTTTCAAATTAGTAAGGAACGATGTGAAGATTCTGCCATTAATAACATGGGCAGATTCAAACAGAGATGATCTACTCACCTTTAGATAGCCCCTTTGTCACTGTAACTTTAGGGAATAAAAGGCTATATAGAGCTAGAAATCAGGCTAAGGGTGCTCAACTGGTATAAATCTGAAAGGATATACAAGCTTCTGTGAAACTACAGTCATGTCTGCCAGAAGGAAATCCATCCTGGTATGTTTGCCTTTCAGTTATATGAGAAATCCAGCACTACGTACTGGGCAGTAGCAGAAGAAATGGGAAAA
The DNA here is from genome assembly GCA_013397775.1 of Eulacestoma nigropectus. Taxonomy (NCBI): domain Eukaryota; kingdom Metazoa; phylum Chordata; class Aves; order Passeriformes; genus Eulacestoma; species Eulacestoma nigropectus. Next base: position 3,804,589 of record VZTE01004350.1, on the reverse strand, counting down.
GGCTATAAACCTCAAGCTCTAGCACATAAAACATATTCCATCATGATTAGAGAAAAGCAGTTTTGGAGGGCAGTTTATTTCGCACCTGTACACAAAGTTTCACATGCCTGTATCTTAAGCATTTGGTACTGTGCACTTCTAGACTGGAAGTGGATGGGCCATTGATTTTAATTCTCTTTTTTGCTACTTTTTTCTATAGAACGCATCAAGAAGAAAATTATGTTTGTTTTCCAGTCACTGCCAGATGCCCCTACAGGCATTTTGAGGGCACCATCCAAGCTCTGCTCAACTCCTTTGTGGCCTGAGATGATTGCTTGCTTTGGAATAAAGTTATGCAATTCCATTTGCTGAAAAAGGCCCCATTATGGCAGCAACAACAACCTGAAGCTGTCTTTATGGGTCCATGAAAGACAAGCTCTCTTTGCAGTCATTATTCTCTTAATACAATCAGAAATATCACATGAATGTAAAAAACAGATGAACAGTCAGCTGTGCCTGTTAAAACCCCACAACCCCAACTTTGAAAACCACCTTCATATTTATGTTCTGTTTCGTGTCAGGCTTCTCTAGTGTAGCTGGAGTTGTGGTCATTTTGGGAACACTAGGGAAATCATTATTGTAATTGTCATTAAAGAGTCACCAACCATTTAGGAATATAATACGGCCCCACTTTCAAAAAGCAAGCACCAAAGGAAGGATGGAACCGTTGACAGGCAACATTTTAATGGCAAAGAGCATTTGCAGTAATTGCACCTTTTTAATAAAGGAGAGGTATTCAACAGTTCATTCAGAGTAGAACCCACCACCAATTTCCAAACACCATTTTTAATAATTTTTTTAAATTTTAAGTAAAAAAAACCCCAAAAATAGTGATTTTATTCCGTTCTGTGAAGTATTTCAAGAGTCCTTATTCTTTTCTCCCTTCAAATTTGTTTTCCTATTGTAAAATGTTCACCCAAACAGTACCGAAACAAAAAAAGTAACATTCTTAATAGGCTTCATGCAAATAGGTTCATGCAAAACTTGTTTTCTCATTTAAAATACATTTTTAAAAACATAATTTCAAAAATGAAAACCTTAACTTGTCTTTTGTGTCATAGAAGCAAGATCAGCTTTCCTTCTCCAACTCTCTCACACTTTTTTTTTTTTTTTTTGGCTAATTTTGATTAATACCAGCCACTGAAGAGAAAACTATGGTTTCCAGCAACATTTGTTTCAGCGAGCCAGAAACACTGAAAATCACAGTTTATGATTCTGAGCCCCTGCTGTGTTTCCTCGGGCCCTTCTGGGAGTGAGCTGTGCTGCACGCAGCAGTAGCACTGCAGTTCTCACAGGCAGCAGGGTGGAGCTGATTCACAGAGCTGCATTCTGATAGTGCTCGACAGAAAGCGGTGAACCCACACCACCTCCTGAAAGCTCGGCCTGGACCTCACAGGCAGGTATGGCTGGTAAAAGCATTAGGGTGAAGTACAGCACAAGGCAAAAACCCAGTGTGAAAGGTGCCACAGGGCTATTGCTGGTAACTGGCTACACCACAAAGACAAAACAAGAAACAGCTTGACTCCAAGGCCCCAGATTTAGTAAGGGAAACTACATCAGAAATATCCGTTTTACTTGGTCACAAAGGATGTCTTTTATTGCCTTTTTTTTTTTTTTTCCAGAATCCCTTGTAAGTTATAACATTGGATGGACCCTATGCTGACATTTTTGCTCTGTAAGGAATTTTTTTTAAAGGCTACTGCTGTGTTTCACAAAGAAACTTAACATCTTCCCAGAGCTAGCTGCTGAAAGTGATGCAGCCTGAGAGCCTCATTCTTCAGAGCAAGAGCTGCTTCTCTAACTGCATGCTATCTGTGCTCTTGCCTCCCTGCTAGGATGGGCTGTGCTGATGGTGTGCAGGCATGCACTGTACTGGCAGAGTTCAAGGTATCTATCTCCCAGCCCCTGATAATCTTCTGTGAAACACATATACCAAATTTCTCCCTCAGGTATCTCTTTCAGTGTCAAGTATCTCAAGCTGAACTAGCTTTTCAGATCAACAGCTCATCACATCAGAACATTCGTTTACAGCACTGCTCTACTCACTGATCTTAATGCCCATCTTTTCCTTTAGTTCTCACTTTTCATCTTCCCGGGTGCTTAGGAAATAGTTTGTCAAATTTTGATCAGCATTCACAAAATAAACACTTTATCCCCAGTCAGATCAACATCACCCAATTCTACATGTTTTCTTATATTTTCTGGGATATAAACATTCCTAAGCTCAAAAATCAAAACTATGGCTGTGAAATATATACATCCCATGTGTTTTCAAGCCACATACTACACCACCTGCATATATATCCTAGCAAAACTATAAATATTCACTTTGATTGGTCAAGGTTCAAGGTATAGATCCATGAATCAGACTTCGGTGTCAGAAAAGCATTATCAGATTTTAATATCATTATAATAAAACAATGTTTTTACCTTTTGTGTATAAAAATCCTACCGAATTTCATTTCCTAATTCCTGCATCAAGACCCTTATGGCTGGGCAGCCAGCACACATGCAGGAGCTCTCTGTTACTCCACAATCAGGTCGCTCTTGGTTTGGGTCTGCATTTGAAAATTCAGCCTTTATTCAATATGCTTCACAAGCCTGAAAGGTTTTAAATATGAGCAATTGCATCACTGTTCAGTACTCTGAAGTATCTTGAACCTGTTAATCCAACTGTTTTAATTACAGTCCTTAAACTAGAGGAGATTTTATACCTGCCGTAGCTGAAACCCGTAACAGTACATGGCTAAGCACAAACATTTCCAAGGTCAAACTTCCATTTTTCCCAATAAGAGATCTTTTTTTGTCCAGTTTTTCACAGACTGCCCGTTACTATCTGTAAGACTTCCAATCTTACTTCTACCCTATGCACTTCACCTGCAGTCTCCATGGCAGCCTTCGCTAAGCACAGGCCTCCTGTTCCACTGTGGAGCTGCTCAGCAAATGAGCCTTTAGATGGTCTCAGTTCCTAAGCCCTTAGCTCTGTTTCCTTTGCCCTCATGCTCTTAACTAATAAAACCTCTCCTCTCTTTCAGGCTACTTTTTTGTTTTCTCACCTCCAGTTCTACTTTGGCTAAAAAAGGAAAGACCATTCTTTGTACAAAGACTTGAACTTCTGCAAATAACCCTTAAGGAGCAACACATTTAAAGCCCCTCTCTTCAATGGGTGAATGAACCTGCTATTTACCCAGTAAGATGCACCTCTTACCCCGTATTTAAGATCCTGCTTGCTGCTGGATTCAATGTAAAAGTTGCAGGGACACCCAGACTTCAGTTTTGCTGCTGGGAAGTCCAGGCAAGGTAAACCTCTCTCTGCTGCACCCAGCAGCACGTTACTAATACAGATACCACCAAGAATGTTAAGTTCCAAATGAAAAGCAATTTGTTTTTTTCCTCAGAGGACTCTGTCCTTTTCAAATTTAATGGACACCAAGATAACTTTGCTCAAAAAATAAAAGTAAACCTTAAAATTCCCAGTATTTTGTTCCGACTGTATTCCCAGTTGCTTTGGAAATTGATTTCATTGTATGAAACGTGAGCTAGGGATTCAGAATTTGAGCTATACTAGTTATGATTACCAAAATGAACCCCGTAGTATTGCTGCTTCAAGATTAGATTCTCATAATCTAATAAAAGTAGCTGATAATTTTCAATTTCTCAGAGGGAGAGAACATTTTATGGTGGTATAATAAATAAAATACATTAAAGAGACCTAAAGAACTTTAATTCTTGATTTCATTGGGAGATGCTGACACTGTCCATTTCCTAGCTAAAATGTAGCAGCAGTGAGTTGCTTTCACCATCTCTAAAAATTGTAAAGTCATGAAAAAATGTAGACAAAACACTTGCTGCTTTACAGACTCATTTAATCATTTTGTAATTTGTTGCACCTTAGACAAAAGGAGTAATAATAACCCCTATAATGATAATTATTATTGTATTCAGAGGTGAGAACTTATGTACTGGTTAGATTGGAAAGGCCAGTAAGAGCTGGAGATTCTGCCAGGATCTTCAACCAGCCGTAGACTGACCTTGGGAAAACAGATATACAGAAATGCTGACCAGGCCAAATTAAGCATTCTCAACAAAATGCTCAGAGCTCTTGGAGGCAGATCAGAGATGACTATTTCAGTCTCTGCTCATGTACCTCAGGCCTGACAGATTTGCTCTTACAGACTCAGAGTAATGAGCGCTCAACCAAAGATTTTTCTAAATAACAAATAAAGCAATACGCAATGGGAGGTTTCTTATTTCAACAGCAGAGGGATTAGTACAGGCAACGAACTCCGGGAATGATCATCATTCTCATCCTTAAAATACAATTGTCTTGTTAAATGCCAGAAAAATGAAATCTGTACTCTCAAAACCTGGATTGTGACAGCGCTGCTCTTGACAGACTAATGCAGACTCTGCTGTGACGTGCCTGGATGACAGATGGCTTATTTTTTTCCTTTTTAAAATATGTATTTTCTTATCTGATAAAGAATATGTTATTTCCACAGATAGAATTAAAATGCCTTTTATCACAGGGTCACCTAAATGGATGTTCAGGGGAGATACTCCCATTACACTTGGTTACTAGACAACTTCCTACCATCCAAGCTAAGGCTCCCCCCGGCCAAGGTAGGAAAGGTCGTGTCAAGCCATCCTCCCCTGTCACTTCCCTGCTGTGGCTGGAGGGCGGCTGTGCCAGTCACAGACCCCAGCCTGGTGCTGGTGCAGGGTCACCTGCAAGCCCTGCTGCTGCAGGAAAGCAGCCAGGGAGACCCAGATCATTTTAAGAGTGGTGTTGGAGGGACAGGAGTAACCAAAGAGGTGAAGGATCCTGTGCAGAGCTCGGTATTTTGGTCTTGCTGAAAAGTCCACGCATCCCTCAGAGGATGGTCACACCTGGCTGGCTTCAAAAAGGACTGAGTGAGTCCCTCACACACTCTGCTCTGCAGGAGAGTCCCAAAGAGGAATATTCAATGTGTTATTTATAAGGAAATCTCAGGCAAAGGGAAAAACTTTTTTAAAATGAACACCACTGAAAGGAGAGCATTAATAACACAGTAACATATCACAAAATAAACAATGAAAATTTATATTCCAAAAGCATAGTGTGAACAAAAATATGCAGGAACACCAAGTACAGTACTGAAGGTTTGATATGAATATTAAATGTGCTTTCTTTAGTCAAAGAAAACCAATGTGTTTAAACATACATGGAAAAAACCTGTTCCAAGAGCCTCAGACAGGAAAATTGGCTACTCAGGACATGCAAATTACACTACCAAACTCACTGTTGGGCATCTGTCAGACTGAAACTCTCTAAACTTCATTTGCCCAGCCAGCAAACTGTACTCATCTCCCTATCTTGGAACACAGGAGAATTACCAAACCCACAGCTGGCATTTTAAGATGCAGCTCCAGTACTGCTAACAATCTGGCTGAAGCTATATTAAGTTTTTCAGATAAAAAATGATATATGCAGTAAGCATGTTAATATTAAAAAATACATTTTCAAAGCCTGAAGTTATGTTAAGTTTATGCCATATCAATGACTATATGACATTTCCATTATTGGATGACTCTTTCCTCCAGCAATTACCTAGGCCAGTAAGACATATGCCTGTATGTGTGAGATAGATCACACACCAAAGCAAATATCCAGAATTAAATTACATTCTGTTAATTATCACCTTGCAAAGCTTTGGAACATGTTGACAACTCCAGAATATGAGGAATAAAATCATTATTTTACATTTCTCAACATCTCTTATATCAACATTCAGCACTCTTTGGAATTAAAAAAATTCATGCAAGACTAAAAACCACCTGAAAACTATCACAAATAAAAACAATAGAAGTACAGAAGGGCAAGATGAGGCTTTCTAAGGGACTAGCATAACTCACAGGAAGAGGAGATTACTAATCATTATCTTGCAACAAAGTTATAACATTCTGTATCTCAGTGCCATTTTACACTGGTCTACTGCTCTTACTATCACATGATAATTACAAGAATTAATAGTATCACAGAGATGACTATGCAGCTTTTAAACTATGCATTTTCCATTAATACATATATTAATTTATAGATATGTATATAAAAATTAAGACCTTTAATTCACCTACCTCAGTTTCCCTCTATCTCTCTTCCCACCTATAATTTTGACCTACCTCCAGCTGCCTACTCTATGTCTAAGCTAGGACAGCCTCCCTCTACAGACGACAGAATTCAGAGGTGGTCCGTGAACTTGCCGTGGACACCCTATCTCCCAGTGAGATTAGTTAAGTTCTGAAAGCAGCTCACACTCCTTTTTCCACATAGAGACCAGACAACTATCTTAGCTTGGATGTCACAGTACCAGACAGCAAAAGATAGATTAGTTGAATCCCACCCAGGCCTTTTTCCCAAGCTGTGTACTAGCATCAGTGTTTGTATCTAAAAGAGGAAAACAGAAAATGAACATTACATTGTTATCTGTTTTGCTATGGTTCACACATGTGATTACATAATGGATCCTCTCCTATCTGGAATTTATCAGACTACTCCAATACCTGACAGATCAGCAGGCTACCCACCACGCTAGAGAAACTGAGAAAGTATCTATCGCCAAAATGCTTCAGCTGAGCTCATCTTCCAACCTATCTAAATGCAAGCCATGCGAAGCACATTTAAAAGATAAAGGAAAAAGCAATGCCACACATTTTAGAGACTGAACTATGATTGTATCCTCAAAGCACTGTCTCAGCTACAGATAAGCTCAAGTAGCAATAAGTTTCAAAAGAAAGAGCCCACACCATTTCAGCAGACGATATAGATCACACACTTTTTAATGTATCTGCAAATTGAATCTTATTTCCAACAGAGGTGGAGAAACTAAGGCACAACAAAACTCCTACACAATCAAATGTAAGTACCTACAGTTGGCTTTATATCCTATAGGGTTATTCCATGACTCCCAGTTTCCCCAAACTGTGGGCAGTGGAATGGGCATCTGGAGACAGTCAGAGCTCATTCTACATTTACCATCAAATTGCACGTCCACATGCATTTGTGAGAGCAAGGCAGAGCACATGCTTCAGGGTTTCACAGCTACAGACAGTACAGAGCTGGAAGCACAAGTGCTCGTCTGTGCTGTGACTAGCCAGAAAGAAGATGTGTAATTGCACTGGATGTAATGATAAGAGGTAAATCCAGAAGGGGAAGAAAAACCCCAAACCCAAACCAAACCACAACAACAACAAAAGACTTGGAAGGTATCGGTAATATTCCCTGTGGCAGCTAGCAAAGGAGGATTAACTGTTACTAAACAAAGAAATGTGCTTATGCATCAGGCAATAAGCTTTGCAAGAAAGAAAAGCCTTACCTGTTAGGAATCCCTGAGACCCTTATATGTTAGTGAAACCCAGAAAACATATAGAGGTTTTAGCACTATTTTACTTGCAGTTACAGTTAAGTTCAGAGAAGAGGCAAATGGAAGCAGAACTAGATGACACTTCAATGTGAAACTTGTCTGCCACAAAATAGCTCTTTAATGGGACAGGATCACACCCTTTTCAGCAGTGGACCCTCATCTGGACCAGGCATATTGCCAAACATCCTGTGACAGTTTGGGAGCTTTCAGGATCAGAAGGGATTTGGAGCGATCAGGAGGACACCTGAGGTTTGCAGACAAGTAGCTGCCTCTAGTAAGATTATATTAAGGCCATGTCTAGAGCAGGCAGTTCTTTTCATGTATCTTCAGGTGCATGCTTCTGCTTCATCCACACATTTTGAATTTCAACTACCCATTTTCAGACATGCCAGACACAATTTTGTCCTACATATTTGACACAGTCTTGCAAACACTGTCCCAGCTGTGTCTTCCATCAACTTACTGTTCTTTTCTGACACTGTCTAATTCCCCTACGTTGCATCAAATGCAAACTATTTATCTTTGCTTTTCATGGCACATTTCCAGCCTCTTTACCTGTCATGACTCTGACATTTGCCTTGTCAAAAATGTCAAACTCCTCTGGCCATAGCCTTACATTTTTCAAACAAGCACATTACTGCTTTCTCCCATGTCACTCCATGTCTGCAAGCACTCAATTTCTTCCTCTTTTTAATCTCTACCTTATGACTATTTTGCTACAAGAAAGCCTAAAAATAATTATGCACCCAGTAGACTGAAACTGGCACCTATGATGCTGATGAAGCCTTTCTGGCATTCCATCACCTGTGCCAGAATGTTTTTATACCCTCAGAAATTTAACTGCAAACTCTTTGGAGAAGAGACAGTATGTATTGTTAGCTATTCCTCACAGCAGGATTCAGTGTGGTCTGTGAATATTTGGAACTAAAAATAAGACTGCTTATGTATCAACCATAAAATGTATTTCAACACTTCACATATGCTGACAGTAAGGGGCAATTTCTCTCCAGATCTCAGTTCTTAAAATGGTTAAGATCTCCCAATCTGAGGTTGCAAAACATAAACCAATTAAATCTGGCTTGCAGATGCATGCCATGCAGTTCTTCCTAAAAGTATGACAAAGAATGGGTCTTTTAATGGTTTTCAACCAGTGGCACCCACCTCTTACAATACCAAAATGAGGCAAAAACCTACGGTGATGTAACTAAGACAAAAAAGTAATGCAGGCAACACTGAAACAATTTACACTGTTTCACTTGCCAGCTAAATCTTTCCCTTGTTGCTGCATGGATTTGGGTCTGAAGGGCAGTTTAAAAAAAGAAATAGCCTCTCCAAAGGTATAAGCTGAATTTCAGGGGTGTCAGCCTCAGTGTTCTAGAAAAATGAAAATCTCTTGAGATAATGTTTCAAACCATATTAATTTAGATGTTTTATTTTGATAGAACTACACTGAATTACATGATTGGAGAGTTTCCTATACATTGAGGATATTCTGGAGTTATGCTGTGATCAAATCTGTGCCTTTCATTCACCTGCTGAAAGGTACTCCTGCATGTCAACCACTATCAGCTGAAAGTGATAACGTCTCTTGTTCTGCAAGTTTCTTATCAACAGCCTGTGTTTGCCCACCAGCTTTGAATTGGTTTCATTGCGTATTTCAAGAAGATGAATGCATTTCTCCAGACTAATGTTGCTGTTTATCAGCGCTGCTTGGCTCACAGCTGGCTCCACAATCTAGCTGGAATCAAATTAGTTGTTGATAAATCGGTTGTAAATAAGCTGAGCAGGTGAAGAGCTGCACATCACAGGTGTGCACAGCTTAACACAAGAGCTTCCTGAGAAACTTTTCAGAGTAGTTTCACATTGGTGAACCTTAAATAACTGCAGCTATGTACGTGCCTTTGAAGTGCAGACAGGAGTTGACAGAAGCAGGAGGCTTCACTAGCTCCATGGAAGTGTCTATGGGGAAAATAGTCATGAACCAGTTCTCTGTGGTAATGAGATGGTCTCCTTTGGACAGAAGCCACACTGAGCTGGCAGAGACACAGTGAGCCTCAGGCCCCAAGCTAATATGACAGCACAGATGGAGCCCGGAGTTGAGTGTCCCTAATCACCTTTGACAGTAAATAGTGACAGTTCTCTTCCTTCCCCAAGGAGCCTCTCCCTTCTCACCACCTGATTTGGCCACCTAGTTCTGTACCAGTCATCAGCTGGTGTAAATACCCTGCTATGGCCTTATGAGCTTTGAAGAGGTATGATGCCTTTTGGAACAACAAAAGCAATGGACAAAAAGTAAGCCCTCTTTTTAAAACTATAAAGTCAGCCTTTTTTCTTCCCTCTCTTCATCCGGCTTGGCATGATTTCCGCACAAAACCCCTGGCTTCCTTTGTGTTTACAACGTAGAGTTCAGGTGACAAATCTATGAACAGATCTCTCAACAGACTCTCCTGTCAGCTGCATACTCCACAAATGACTTCACTGTTAACTAGAAAACCATTAAAGTCTCCAAAATGACAGTATGAATGCCAATATTCTCAGCTTCAAACCACTAAGTACCTTTTCTTTTCTTCTGCTTTTTAGTTTAACAGGGAAAAAAATCCATCTCACCGATGTCATCCTATCTGCAGTGTCCAAGTGCTCATCAAGCACCCAGTGGTTATAGTTGTACTCCTGGAATTGTTATTCTTACTCACTGTTTTTTTCACTTTATTTCCTGTGTTAAAACTGGAAGTTTATCTCCATCTTCTGTTTTCCGTTTTAGTCAGGTCTATGAAGAGGCTTTATTTTGGCTTTTCCTTTCTCTATTTTTTTTACCAGAATTCACAGCATTTTGTGCCTCTGCTGTTTGATGGGGTTTTTTTAACCTTTAAAACATGTTAATATTCCTTATGCTGTGGATTTCAGTGCCTGAATGTTTCAGGTACTGTCAGTTTCAAATACTGCATTCTCATAAATAGCAGCAGCCCAAATAATAGTTCAGCAAAATTTCAAAATCATAAACTGTTGAAAACTAGGTGTTTGCAACATGGACTTTCATATGATCTAAAAACAAAGCCCAAAGTGGTAAACTTGTCTTAAAGCACCAAATGCAGATTAAAATCAGCCTGCTCGGCCCAGCTAAATTCTACTAAGTGTCTAATGACCACCGTGACTATGATGTGGACGTAATACAAATGAAAACTGTATGTGGGTTTACTTACAGTTGTGACAGGTGGCTCCCATGTAGCCTGTATCGTTACAGTCGCAGTAAAAGGTGGTCCAGGACTGGGAGCATTTTCCTCCATGTTCACAGTAGTTAGGTAAACACCTAATTTGAGACAGTTTTAAAAAATGTAATTAATTATAAATATTTCTGCAAAAATAATGTGCTGGAAAAAAACCCAAAAAACCAACAAAACAGAACTGTTTCAACTCCTCATTCAGGCAAGAGTTTCCTAGGGCTGAATTGCTGTGTTATGAAATAATTATTTCTTTCTCTGTGATTCGCGTCCAATACAAGCACTGAAGAAAACAACATTTAAGCTATCCAGAAGATAGGTAAAGTCACTCTAAATAAAAACATTCCACTTGTTAGCAATTTAAGTGTCATGAACTTTCTGAGCACAGAGCAAGAAAAGTACCAGGTGAAAATGCTGTTGAAATCTTGTTTCAAAGGAGAATCCCCTGTTCTCTGATTAAACAGGCACTACTGTTACCAAAATTAGGCTGAGTTACATTTGTGGTAACACTAACAGCGTGCAAATCTCTGAAGTGAGAGGAAAAATATGCTTCAATTATGAGTTCTGTACTCTCTTCTTTTCCTCATTTTAGTTGGTGTGCCTCTGAAGTATTATTGTGAAACAAATTATTAAAAGAAGAAAGAGGCGCAACAGCATGTAGCTCAGGAAATGAACAAAAATAAAAGCTGTGGGAGATAAATTCAATCTCCAGGACAAGAAGTGAATGCTGATCTGAACTCCCCTGGTATAAACACAGGCAGTGCAATGGAGTTACACCAGCTTAAATGGAAACAGATTGTTCCCTTATTTGCCTTTTCTTCATTTTATTTTTTCCCTCTTACTGTATATTAATCTCTTTTACACAGTATGTCTGACTTTTGAAAAATAAGTAACTCGTTTATACTGCTGATTCAATTGTGATGGGTGGGTGGAGAGGAAACAGGCAATCAATTTATCCTTTACACTACAGAACTCCATTAGGATTTTCTTTGCTGTAATTTGAGCTTCAAAACTCTTTTGATGCCCAGATCTTTCCAGGGTGTTAGTGTGAAATCACTGATGGTACCTTGATATTTTCTAGCTGAAGATGGTTTTATTGCAGTTCATCTAATCCTTAGGAATTTTTTTTGGATTTAACTATATATATTGCCCTTAGCAGTGGCTTTCAATCTGTTTCTTCTAGATTACTTAAAATTAAAACCTATTTCATGCATGCAAACAGAAAACCTGTATGTCACTAACAGTCATCTTCACCAGCCTTCTGAGCCTCATCAGCCAAGTTTTCATCAATTTACTTGAGTCTAAGGCTGTTAGAGATGCCAAACCTTGACAACTCAAAGAAACCTGTTTGTGCCCAGAGGCCTATCAGAACAACCTCTTGTCCTCAATATGCTCCGTGCTCATTCATACAAATTTACATGTATTCATCTCTATCAGTGAGTCTGAGATTCATTCCAGAACACAGGTTCACTTGATCACTATTGATATCATTTTACATAAAATTATAAAGATCATATAAAATATTAACATGAAAGATTAATTATTTTTATTAATGTTTACTCAACTACTGCAGTAATAATTTATTATTCAAATACTAGAGAAATAAGGAATTCAAGAAGTATGTTATTTATAACTATCTGCAACATTTCTTAAAACAATTATAAGATATATTGGTCTTATAAAAATCATTGTCATGGTTTTTATTAATCATTGAGCTCAAATACCAAATGAGGACTGAGTATGAGAATTACACTCCTGGTTTTCTAGCTCGCAGGGAGCTATTTCCAGGGCTGTGGGAGAACACCTTGTTTCTAAAACAAGAAAGAAACAGAGGGGAAGGCCAGAACTTCTGGGTTTGCCCCATCCTTACAAGGCAGGAATTCTGAGAAAGGTGAGATTTTGGTTGTTAATGGTATGCTGGGCAATCATCTATCAGTCCAACAGCCTGCTGGTGCAGCGAGAGCCCAGCCAGCCCCTCCTCCATCACACCTACTTCTGGTAATACTGAAGTGAGATTTGAAGCTTCGGGTCGATGCTGAAGATATCAGGAGCAGCCTTATGGGATGGTGCAAACAATACTGGGTGGTGTGCCCTGCACCCTGCTGTGCCCTGCAGGACCCTGAACCATCAGCTCCCCAGCAGCTTCATCCCAGAAGCAAAGCACGGGGGTACAAGAGCTCTGTGGTGATACATGTGAATTTCGCTTGTGGGAGCACATTTATTCATATTTGTACTTTGGTGGTGCCTGCCCTTGCCCTCAGCATACTGCCTTTAATTCCACTTGCTATTTAGTGATAAACATTCCTTTATGTCACCTGTACAGCAGTAGTTCTATTCACATCACAGGGATGCTGGTGAGAAGAAACATATGATGTCAACAGAGCTCTTTGGAGAGATAAAAAGAATAGTGCTGTGTTGTTATCATAATTTACATCATCAGTGTAATGGACAAATATGCTTTTTGCCTATTTTAAGCTACCTTTTATTAATTAACCCAATGCAGTAGGGCTAATTACTAGTCATTTGTGGTTTGCCAAAGGCCTGTATTAGAGGCTTAGCCACATTTATTCTCTTAAAACACTTTCCTTTTAAAGACTTACAAAGTTTGAAGGTCACTTCTCATTTCTACTTGTTTTACAAATGCAAACACTTTTTCTTCTCCTAACAATGCACAAAATGCAAGTCAAACTAACCATGTAAGCTTTTAATGATATTCATAAATTCAGAATTACATCTTTTTTATTCCTTAGTCTATTTGCTTTAATTAGCATCAACTGCATTGATCTTGTTTTTGGTCAGATAACTAACCCTTCTAAAAGCTTATGAAACAAATTTCTTTGCAACTGTAATAATTACCATAATCCCATTCTAGCTGAGCAGTTGTGTCTTCATTAGAAGCAAAATTTATCCCAATTGTGAGAGAACTCGAAATTAAGAAATAGCTATGATTAAAATTAATCAAGGCATGGATAAGTCACAGAATGTTCCATTTGTGAACTGTCCTAGATCCTCATGTTGAAGGATTTTAATACATGCAATTTAAAATATCAATTAATATTTGCATTCCAGTAGAAACAAACACTTTCAGCAAAAAATGCAGTGGTATCACAGAAATTTTCATAGACAAAAATTTGCATCACACAGCCCCTGACCTATTTGCAATTGAAATGAACAAACAGCTCAACTCAATTTTTGCAAGTAACAGAAATTAGACACTTGAAAATTGATGGATTTGTCTAAGAAAGTTTGTGACAGACCAGGGACTCTGATCTTCCCCATCCATTCAGATAATATATATCACGGCAAAAAATTATTATTAAAAAAAAATAAAAATAAGTGAAGCAAATAATTTTTTCCCTCACTCAGCCAAGCTGGAAAATGCACACCTTAGCCATCTAAGTGAGCAATATGCAGCGCCTGCACAAAAGCCTTCACTGTCCTTGGATGAAACACTCACCTCAAAAACCGTATGTGTGCTTCCTCTGAAATCAAAGGACAAACTGCACAGACATTAGGGGGAAAATTTGGCCCTTTGATGAGAATGATGAAGAAATAACAATGGCAAAATTACTTGAGTGGGAAGGCTGAAGGAGTTCTGCACATTTGATGTTACACTTGACTGGAAATAAACCCAGTGTACTTTCAATAAGCACCTCTGAGATTTCGTTAGAGTCAGCACAATACATCCAGCACTACTCTCTACTCTTCCCAAATAAAGAGGAAAGAAAGAGAACTATTACAGAGAGAAAGAAAAAAGGAGCACACCCCCTCAATATCAAGACTGTAAATAAACATAATTTTTAGACAAGCACTAAATCCCTAAAACCCAATAATGTTGGAACAAAAAAACACCTGAAATTTTCAAAGATTTTCTATCAATAAAACATTTTCCTAAATATTGTATCAAATTCATTTTATTTCAGTATGTTTTCCTATTTACAGCCAGCAGGTATTTAATTTATAATTAACAAAATATAACATTAAAATAGATGACTTCATGTAGTGGGCATGCACGTCTGATGAAACTCATAGTGTTGCTGTAACAGACTGTATTTTGCTTTAGTAAAATGGTGTCTTTCCACTAAACTCAGTAGATTGAGGCCAATTGCAACAGCATGGATTTCAGCCCTGCTGTGCTGAGCCGTAAATCTGGGAAATTCCCTGCCAAAGGTTATTTTTGATACAAGAAATGGCTTCAAGGGGAGACAAGACAATCATTTCAAAGAGAAATTTAGCAATGTTACCAGACAGACAAAGTGTAACAACTTCAGAGGTTTACCAAAGGGAAAATTAATGATGATCTGAGAGCATCAGAAAAAATACTGCAAAAGCACATCCCACTCTTATTTTCCCCTGGATGTCCTTTTGTGGTAAAATAGTGGGCTAGGTGTCCTTAAACAAAGGAAGAAAAAGAGCTACCAGAAGTAGAGGAGGAGAGAAAAAGTGTGTAAAAGCAGCATTACAACAGGCTGCAAAAGAATTAACACTGTTCAGACCTCTGGTTTGCCTCAGCAGACATTTCCTCCTCATCACCACACCTTCCAGATTCTCTCTCCTCTTGCAACTTTATAAAACTGACCAACAACTTCTGAAAAAGTCTTGTGGCATTTTTTATTTTTTTATTTTTAAGTAATCTACGTTTTCTTTCCTAAATCTATTGTTATGAGAACTCATGGAGTACAAAGGGAACAAAAATAATGTGAACAGACAATTCTTCTTTTCTGATGGAGATCATCTAGTCTATTCTACTGAATTGATGTTAAAAAACCGCAAAAAACCAAAAAACTAAAAAAAACCCGGTATTTCTGTTACATCAATGATTTATCACAAAGGTATGTTTTTCTTCTTTGCAAGATTTGTAAAACTTGAACTTTTAAAATATATTATTATTTCCACTGCTGGTCACCTTGGTTCTCAGACCCTGCACTTGCATACCACTATGAGACCAACACTTAAAAGATCTGAATGCTGATGCCAACAGCCCTCAGGCATGCGAGTAGGACAAACTGTGGAGGGGGTTCTGCTGGGACTGGCACTAGTGAAGAAAAAGCCTGCTATCTGTGCCTTAGATAAAAGACTTTTTTTTTAAGGTTTGATTGCTTTTTTGTTAGAATACCTACATTTTTAATATGGGTAAATGTGCTGACAGTATGGCTTAGCATCAGCAGAAAGGATTTTATATAAATAAATATGAAAAAAGAAAAAAGGGAAACAAATAAACCATCCTGTACAGACAGCTGTTCCATTTAGAATTCATCATTTTACAAAGCAAAAGCAGAAAAGCCATCTGCAAAAATCAAACAAACAAAGAAAGATGATATTGTATTCTACTTGCATCCCCATATTTGGCCTTTAATTTACCGTGGCATTGCACATCCCAGGGATTTTTACCCTAGAGGAACAGCAATGGGAGTGAGTTCTATTCAGGTTCCCCCCAAACTCAATTCCACACTCAAGCTGGATTTCAAAAGCCAATAAATTAGCCCCTTACCTACCTTCAAACTGCCTTCTTTCTCCACAGGGGTCTCATTCAGGACAAATCCCCTCACCCACCCTAGTGGGAAGTCCCTACACTCACAGGGACAAAGCTAACTTTCTCCAATTTCAGCACCTTTCCACATGTATAAGTCACTGCAGTTATAGGAAGGCGCTCACCCTGCTCAAACCGATATTTTACCTAGCCCCTACAGGATTTACTGAATGATATTGATGAATCTGAAGCATCTGTCTTTATTTTGCTCTGAAACACAGCACTTATACAGACTAGTGAACACTTCATGGGCCTGAATTGTCATTTTCTGCAGCTGGTCTTGCACGTATGAAACAAAGACAGGGAAAAATTAAGGCAAGGCAAGCAAACCAATTTATGGCATTAACCAAATAATCTGAGTATTCCTTTTCATTCTCATTAAAGAGACACAAAGCCTAGAACACTGCCCCCTCCTCAGAGGAAACATTTTCCATTGTGACTGCCTATTTTTTTCTGGGAATTTGCTTTATACAAATATTTTCTTGTTTTCTATTACAGAGCAAGAGCATCTGACAATGCGAAGATCACATCCCAGTCCAAGAGCAGGAAACTGTGCTACATGGTTTTATTACACTTCATTGTCAATCAGCCCTTAAGCTATTAGAGAGAAGCTCTGCCATTACCTGCTTTATTCAGCTGGTTTAAACATTAGAATAGATATGAGGAGATGAGGGGATGCTCTTAAGAATTGCAGGGATTTTAATTTCAACACCCAGGCTTTGGATGCCTGTGGGTTTGAATTTTTTAAATCTTGCTCCGTTTTTCTGCATCCTGTCCTTCCATCTTAAAACCTGGGTGGTATTGAGAGGATTTACAAGATCACACTTCAAAATACTACCTGCACAGGTGTAATTCCAGTAATTTAATTCCATTAGTTAGCATGTCTAATTTGTGATGTAGGTGCACACTTTAGGGAGGGACCCAAGAGATTGTTCAACTCTCACAGAACATCATGTAGTCCTCTATTTCTAATACTATTTTTTTGCACTGTACAGTGATCATTACAAGGCATTAAGTCATTAAGATACATTTTTCCCTTTTTCCTTTCCCACCATGCAACATAGTTTGGATTTAAGATGTCTTCCCCACTCCATTTCCATATAATTTCCAGTGTTTTGCTTTGGGTTTAGTACAGAGGAAGTAGGAAAAAACCAATATTTCTCTAAGGGCAATATGATCAAAAAGAAAGACACATTTCTAACAATATCCTAATTTTTACTGAAAAAGCACAAAGCAAAGTGTTTTACAAAGTATCAAGCATGAGAAAGGGAAACTCTTCAAAAACTTTTCCACAATTTCCTTAATTAATATACAAACTGGAAGGAGACATGGAGCTTCAGTATGCCCTGAGCTATTTGACCACTGAATCCTAGAGCAAGCGAGACAAAAGATAAGGCGGAAAATTTTTACTCACAGGACGTAAGTGATCTTTTTAAGGTGATACAAAAGATCCGAAGAAATACTAATCTGGACCATCAGATCCCTACAACTAGACGGGACAGTCTCTCCTGCAGCATTTAAAGGAAAAAAATCTAGATCTGGGTATTCCAGCATCTGAAGGTGTGCAGTCCAAATGCTTTGTTTTGGCTGAGGATGGAGACATAGTTGGGCAATTCTCAAACCAAACTTGGGATTCACCCAAAATCAGAAGTATTTTGAAAAAGGACACATCACATGACATCCGCTCTTATGTCTTCAGCTCGTTCCAGCTTTGATCACCAAACAAATTGAAGGAATGTGATGTAAAAACATCCCACTCATTGCTATAAAACCAAGAAGGGAAAACATAAGAGGATTTCCTGCAAAGAGAAAGTAATATGCACTATAAAATAATTGACATTTCTGCAGAGAAGGCACTAAATAATGAAGGTAGAAAAACTATAGAGAATGAAAAGGATGGATGCCAAATTGGAGGTTGGGGGTTTTTTAATTATTCTTTCTGCAATGCACTGCAGATATTTATGTG
This sequence comes from Eulacestoma nigropectus, assembly GCA_013397775.1. Taxonomy (NCBI): domain Eukaryota; kingdom Metazoa; phylum Chordata; class Aves; order Passeriformes; genus Eulacestoma; species Eulacestoma nigropectus. The sequence continues at coordinate 3,786,433 of VZTE01004350.1, read as the reverse complement.
GGGATAAAGGCAATACTAAGTGTTTGATTTTTTTAATCCCAGCCTGGGACTCTAACAAAAAAATTAAAATTCCCTGGGCATAATTAGCCAGGGTATTTTCTCACTAGCATGGCCAAGCTGGAGGGTGAAAGGATCATATGAAGTTTGGCTTCTGCTGCAGGGCATACATTAAATCTAAGAGGAGAGTTAAGAAATATAAAAAACCACTGTGCTTTTATCAGATTTATCCTAACACCCTTCACCTGCAATAGTAATTAATTTCCCAAAGGCCCATTTTGACAGTACAACACACGAAGCAATGTTAAGTTCGGCACTAAAAGTAAAGGAAGGAAAAAAAAATTCTTCCTTACAAGTAAAAATTGATAATAAAATATAATAGAATCTACAAAGGAAATAGGCATAAAACAGGTTTTAAAAGGTCAGGTCTATTTAGCAAGGAAAAAGAACACTTTAAGCTAATGTATTTAGAAAATACTATGAAGAATTTTCACAGATAAAACATGGGTAGGGATAAAAGAATAGGGACTAAGGACACTATTTGTGCTCCACAGCTGAAGCAGTTCCGGGAAGCCAACTCATGAATCAACTCCACATATTTCTCCCTAATAAAGTACAACTGTTAACGCCAATCTCATCACAGTGATTATTATGGATACCACATGCCGCTCTCCATTTGGACTTGCTAGGAGAATTGGAATATGCAGATGAATCTTGGTTTAATAAGGATGCTAACATCAGCATGTGCTTGTGTCCACCCTCTGATGCTACAGAGATGGGACACTGCCAGGATTCTTAAGAAAACACCTGAAGTCAGGTTTGTGTTCCTTGGGGCAGATCACTGGAATTCCCACGATGTCCTGCAAGATGCGCCATCCGTCTATCTGCCAAGGTGGATTCAACGTGAGTATTTTTTTCCGCCCCCTCTCCCCCAGGTCACTTAAGGGAACTGAAGTCCCTGGTGTTCTCCTTGACAAGTACTGTCAGTATTTGCTACAGCGAGGGCAAGGTGCCAGCCAAGTAAAAACAGGATAACCCAGTCAGAGCTTCATCAGTGCAAAATCAACATGAGCTGCAGCAATCAGATTAAAGTACCTGAGCAGCTGTAGACAGGGAGAGCAACACATGCATTATCTATGGAAACTTGGGAACTCAAGCCTAAAGAAAAGCAGGCTCTGGCCACCCTCGTAGTTCCTTTATGGATAACAACAGGCTCAACACGTAAAAGGCCCTCCTAATCCGAAGACAGCTCAGTCTAATGTACTCAAGTGCGAATCATGCATAGAATTTATGACAATAAAACAATGGGTGTACAACACCGTGCTTCTCCATCTGCCTCAGCTCCACCTCTGTCCAGAGAACCTGCCACCAAAACGTCTATCACTTCAAGGTGTTTCAGTTCTGGCAGGAATCACAGAATCGTGACATTTCAGACTCCTTAACAGAGTTTTCTCTGTCACTGGGCAACAAAAATACCTCATCCTTTGTGACAGGGGCTGAGGAGTTAAAAACATGAATGGAACGAATGTCATCATTATGGGTGTGTTCCAAGAGGATTTGCCTCAAAAGCCTGGTGAATGCAAACATTTGTCCAGAACCACCATGAGGGGCAACGGAGACTACTTCCAAATGACGTGCCAATTCAAAGGAAAAAGAGACCAGTTTTCTACTCACCACAGCTCTTTGGCACAAGTTACCCCAATAACAATGCCTCCTAAGCACTTTTCTTTATAGCCTTCGAAGGAGATGGTAGGAGAAACCACACCAGATCTCACCTGTTTGTGTACACACAGAGTGCAAGAACTCCTGCAAATGGAATTTTCTTCTCTAACGCTGCAAAGCAGTTTGTCCCACTGCAGGAAAGAAGTGCACGAGATTAACCAAGCCGTGCCTTCAGGCTCCAGGCAACGCTGCAGCCCTTGCTGCTGTATTCCAAGGGGTCCATCTGTGGTAAGAGCAGCCAGCCTTGCTCAGCCCAAAGGGAGCATCTGTGCCGTAAGATGAAGGGCTGAAAATCCACCGTGTTTCTGGACTGAGGTTTAATGACTTTCTGGCACATTTTCCTAATAACCATGGTAACTCTTGAGCTGCAATATCTCTTGAGCCCACATTCCTGCATCTATTCTCTGAACAGGATGCCAACCACAGCAAACAACCAACTCAGCTTCAGGACTGGAGCTAGTATTTCTAGTCACAAAATCTGGCATTCGAGCCAACTGCTGAATGGGAAATCCCAGAGCTTCTCAACACTGTGGCCAAATTCTCAGCATCTGCATATTTGTTTTCCTTTTCATTTCATTTATTTTTAAATGAGAGGCTGACTGAATTTTCCCCAGGCTATGCCTTCCATTGTTTGCCCACACACAGACAGACCCACACACCCACCATTCCACTGACACAAAGGAAGAGAAACATATTAGCACTTAGCAAAATTCACACTTAGATTCAAATGTATTTGGAGATTAGCACAGCTATGACGCAATATATTTTGGTTTTTGAACAACAGACGTACAGAGAGCTGCATACAATGAATGCAAACAATGTTTTAGAAATAGTGAGGGACTTGGACTTCCTAGTCTTAAGTTTATCACCTCCCTCCAGTGAGGATCGACAGTGTCTCTCCTTCACTTTCCTTACTCTGACAGTGCCACAGCAAAAATGCTGATGAAATAAGTTCAAGAGCATCCCACTGAACACTTTGCCAGCCTCCAGCCATCTGCAGCTTATGAATTCATGTACGCCTTACCAGCTTTTTCCTTTACATGTGACCTCTACAGCATCTAACAGCATCCAATTTGATGCTGAGTAAGATTTGAACTTGTGAAAAACTGCACATACTTGTTTATTATTCACCTCCTTCATGCTGCTCCTCATCGCACAACTCTGCCCAGCTCTCTCTTCTCCAGGCTGAAGAGTCCAAGCCTATTTAATCTCTCCTTGTGGAGAGCAGTTTGCGGCACACCAGAGTGTCAGTTTCAGAAACAGCCATGAGGGCTGAACGACAGACTTACAGACTGTGCAGTCAGAGCTGCACACAGCACCTCCTCTGAGTGGCCCAGAGAGGACACACTTCTTGGAAAAGCCTCGTCAGGCCAAGGAGAAGGTCAGTGAATACAACCAACTGGATTTGCATTTTATCTTCTAGCAGCTAAAACAGAGGGTTGTGAAGGGATCCACACAGAGCTGTTATCTTGATTTACTAAGGGGAAGATGTTTCTATAGTTATCCAGTGCCTCAGTCCCTGCCTTCTCCAAACTTCTCACCCTCATTTACATCACATCTGAAAGAGAGACAGGCAACTCAACCCCAAGAAGTCACAGGATCTCAAGAAAACAAAGACAAGTAGAAGGGAATCAAGTTACTTTTCATCAAAGAAAAAAATCACCATTAACCATAATGGAGTTTAACCACCATTCTAGACATCATGAAATTTGCAAAGAAGATATCCCAAAAAAATGCAGAGCAATAAATTCTGCAATCACATAGCCTTTTCTGCAGTTGTAAAAATGAATCATGCATTTTTCAGAAGCAAAAAGAGCAAATCAGGGAAGTGACATATGAGCAGGAACTGCTGCTCCTTCTCTCCCATTTCATATATATCTCTATGTATATCAGTTTATTGAAAAAAAAAAACCCCATAGCTTTGGGCTACACAGTCCCTACTCACAGTTGCAGCACTGCCTTAGATTGTCTGAGGGATACATCTACTAAAATGAGCCTTCTCACAGGTCTGAGACTCTGTGAGCTGAATTCCTGAAAGATTTTTCCCATGTTTTTGGTGGGGTTTTTTGGTGTTGTTTTTTTTTGTTGTTTGTTTTGGGGGTTTTTTTTGTTTGTTTGTTTGTTTTTTTTAATTTAAGGAATGTTATTGTTGTTGACATTTCAGAACCCCCAAAGCAAGAACAAGGGACAGCTGTTCCAGCTGCAGGAAAAGCCTTAGAGAATGCAACAGAGCTGGAGGGAACTTGGAAGATCACTCAGTCCATGCTCACACCCCAAGGCAGGATCACCCACACCCATGTTCATTATTTCTCACAGACTCATCTAATTTTTCCTAAAGCCTTCCAGTGACAGAGACTTGACAGTCTCCTCGGGCAGTCTGTGCCATGGCAGCTCTCCTACACATCCTGGGCAGAAAGGATGATTATTCCCTTCGGTGCTGCAGCAGCCTTTGAGCACCTAAGACCATTATGCTGCCTCCCCTTAGCAATCACTTCTAGTTAAAGAATTTAGGCAATCTTTCTTTGCAAAGGATGTTATCTAGCTCTGTTTTGTTGGGGGGGGGGTGTGTTTTTTGTTTGTTTGTGTTTTTGTTTGTTTGTTTGTTTGTTTTGTTTAGAGGGGGCCTTTGAAGAAACAGTTTGGACTGTATCTTTACAGAGAACAGAAATTTAGAAGCATGACTGCCAGCAAACCTAAACACTAAGTGGCAACCCTGGTTAGTGTTTATTAGACAGTGTTTGTTCATCCCCCTGCTGCTCCTCAATAGGACACATTCACCCACGTGCTTTGTTCACTGGCTGACTTGTGCTTCTTAATTTGTCCAGCTGCTAGTAACCTCAAATTTCAAAATGAAGGCTGTAGATGCTAAGAGTCTAGTATTTTAGTATCGGTGCTATGGCTCAGGGGTCCTGCCTAGATCAGGGGAATGGCTTCAAGCATTTTCTCCTTCTAAGCTAACAGGATAAAACACCACATGAAGAAAACAGCAAGTCTCTGTAACTGCATCCCTAACCCATGTCCAGGAGGCTGTTTGACAGGGTCAAGAAGTCTTTGCAAACACTGTAAAATACTGAAGAAGGTAATGTGTAAGTGAAGACATCATTAGGAAAAAGACATTCTGTTGTATGTTGTTGTTTTGGGTTTTTTCTTCTCTAAAGCAGAAGTCCTTGGGAAAGTCCATCTTGTGTTTGTAAAGCCCCTACCATGTAACTTGCAGGTGGAGGACAGGGAGCCTGGCCATACACCTACAGATGGAAGCTTAGTGGGCATCAAGTGAGTGGAGAGAATCCCTTCTGACTTACTGCATCTATAAGCAAATTAATTTTTTATGCTGCTTGCCACTTCCCCATCCCTTGACACTGACATCCTCCTCCCTGCAGATTAAGGGCCAAAGACCAAAAGCATTATTCCATTCTCATTACACTTCCTTACTGCTCAAACTTTCTCCTGGAAGCTTTTAGGTTTAATATGTCACCCCTAGACGATGCTTCCTTTCCCAAAAAAACACTTACAAAACACCAGGACTGCATGGTTCCTGTAGCCATGAACTTAATCTTTATGATGCTGAACTGAAAATAAATTCAAAGAGAGTCTCCATTTTTTTTTTGTCTAGGCCCATATCAGATGGCTTTTGGTCAGAGATGGTCAATGCAGTGCATGTCCTGCTGCAAAAGACTGTTTAAAGATATCTCCTTTCGTCCCCAACAAAATGTCTCTGAATTCAAGGACTTCATGGCACCTTTACTTCCAGGCATCTGTGCTTTGTTACTTTCTGCTTTGTACCATGCCATGGAGGGGAAATGCCAGCATGGTGTAAGAAACTGTGTTTTCTGACTTACTAATACAGTATAAAGCTAACAAGTCCTGATGTACACTCCTAACAGAGTATAAATCCTGGAAAGGCAACAAAAAGAGGGATAAAATGAAATGTATTTCCTTTTAAAGATGAAGCAAACGTCTATGGCTTAGCACGATATTGTCTCAATTTTTCTCTACCTCTCACTGGAAGGGGAATAAATGCCCCACAGGCAGGACCTCTAACACTTCATAACAGGAGCAGTGCAAACACCACAGGTTGCAACATCCTCAGAAAAGACTGAACACTCTGTATTTGGTTAATCATACATACATACTAGAACAAAAGAACAAGAATTAGCTGGATTGGCAGAAGGCAGGCAGTGGGGATAATGCTAAGACTTCTATACATACACTGCTACCAGAAAAATTGCTTCCTTCTCCAGATTCTATTTTCCTGTTCCAAAAAGCACTGGGAACACTTTGCAGGAGCAGCTTTGTCTTGAAGGAGACAAAGAAGGGAATACTTTGCAGGGCTTGTGGAGCAGACACTGCTCTGACATGAATAGACTGGGGATGTGTCCTCATATAGGATGCGTCACCTAAGGAAAACATGCAGGTACCATACAAGAGGTATGCAATTCAGACATAACTTGATATGCAGCAGCAGGGACATCAGTGATGCTGGCACTGCACTGAGGGCTACAATCAAGCAGTGTCCTAATAGGAGATGGTGCTAACGAGCCTTCTTCCATCACCTGGACAGCCCATATTGCTGGGCTCAGCTCAAGACCCTACAGTGTCTTAATGTCCTACCTGCTGAACTCAGCTCTCACAGACACATCATGAACTGCCCATTCAACCAGGACCAGAGTAGCTACAGGGTGGCCTTTTTCACAGGATCACTAAGGCTGCAAGGAGCCTCCAACAAAAGCTGCCTGCTCAAAGAAGGCTCAGCAACAGGGTCACATTCACTTGTTCTCCAAAAGCACTGTCTCCCTAGCCACTGAATGGAAACAAGGATAAACTCTCATTTATTCCTAAGAAATAGTTACTGAAGAATGGAAATAATAAATACAGGGACAGGAGGCATTCATGGCAAGTTCACTTGAGCACACATATTGTTCAAATGCTAGAGATGAGTGATAGTGAGACATTAAGGCTCAGTCCTTCAGATGGCTCCATGTAAATCAATGGAGGCTCATTACTTTATACAGAGAATCCCAGAGTATGTGGGTGGGTGTGTGCATTATATGCTTGCACAACTGGAGTCTCTCTCCAAAACGTACTGCTGGCATCAATAGCCATCCCAGTTTATCATCTTCCAAAACAAAGTCGTTAATTTTTTTCAAGAGCAGGCACAAGTTGCAGTGAGTTGCCTAACCACTCCTTTCAGAGCCCAAGCCTGAATGAGCTTGGCCTACAAGCCTGTAACAAATAAACTGCTTCTAAACACAGGCATATTCCTCAAAAGACGTTTTAGCTTAGATAACTAAGATAAATGTCCCATTTACATGTTAATTAAGCTACACAATTCCCACATGCGTTAAAATTACAAAAACGTGTGCTTTACAGTGCACACAGCAATAAATCTTAAAATTACAGAATCACAGAATATGCTGAGTTGGAAGGGATCCATAGTCCAACTCCTGTTCCTGCACAGGACGGCCCCAAGAGTCCCACCATGTGCCTGAGAGTGTTGTCCAAACACTTCTTGAGCTCTGTCAGGCTGGTGCTGTGACCACTTCCATGGGGAGCCTGTTCTAGTGCCCAACCCCCCTCTGGGTAAAGAACCTTTTTATAATATCCAACCCAAACCTCCCCTGACACAACTTCAGGCCACCCCCTCGGGTCCTGACCCTGGTTACCACAGAGAAGAGATCAGTGTCTGCCCCTCCTCTTCCCCTTGTGAGCAAGTTGTAACTGCAATGAGGTCTCCCCTCAGTCTCCACCAGGCTGAGCAGACCAAGCGACCTCAGCCACTCCTCATACAGTTTCCCCTCAAGGCCCTTCACCATCTTCATTGCCCACCTTTGGATGCTCTCTAACAGCTTAATGTCTTTCTCACATTGCAGTGCCCAGGAATGCCCCCAGCACTGGAGGTGAGGCCGCCCCAGTGCAGAGCAGAGCGGGACAATCCCCTCCCTTGCCCGGCTGGCGATGCTGGGCCTGATGCCCCCCAGGACACGCTTGGCCCTCCTGGCTGCCAGGGCACTGCTGACTCATATCCAACTTGCCATCGACCCAGAGCCCCAGGTCCCTTTCTGTGGCATTGGTCTCCAGCCTCTCACTCCCCAGTCTGTCCATACATCCAGGGTTGCCCCACCCCAGGTGCAGAACCTGGCACTTCCCCTTGTTGAACAGTTGGTGAGTGCCCAGCCCTCTCATTTCTCAAGGCCTCTCTGCAGGGCCTCCTTGACTCTGAGGGAGTCAACAGCTCCTCCCAGTTTTGTATCATGTGCGAATTTGCTCAGTATCCCTTCCAGTCCTATGTCCAGGCCATTTATGAAGATGTTGAAGAGCACAGGGCCAGGATGCCATCAGATATCTTGGCCACCTGGGCAAACTCTGGATTGTCCAGCCTCTGTCAGCCAGCACTCCCAAGTCCTCCATTAGATCACATCTAACCTTTGTTTGTCTGTGTGATATATTTAACAAGAAAGGTGGCGTTACATAAAACAACCCCATTCTTATTATGCTTGGATCCTTGCTCTGAATAATTTTATGGTACGATCACAGACTAACGCTTGTCATCTTTGGGACACCAAAGATAAGGAAAATATTTGTAGTAGTACCACTGAGTTGCACATAGCCTGGACTTGGTGACAATGAAGGCATTGGAGATGTCCCACAGAACCTCTGCATAACACCAGAAGAGTTCTCTTTTGTTTCAACATACTATCACACAAAGTGCTTTTAAATGGTCCAGCCAAGCTCAAATAATCTGTTTCTCCAATAAAACAGAAAAATTCTCTCTTCTCAGTTCTTAGGAAAGATGACATTTTGTTTCCTTTTGTAAAATCATCTGCATTTTTTCATTCTGCCTTGGAATGGTAGAATTCCATCTACCATTTCAGGCACACCAAGTATGAAATTCACATTCCCCTGAATTCAGTCATCATTAAATGTGGAAAGAGATTGGATCAGCAAAGTCAGTAATTTCTCCATATAAGTTAACAAAAATGAACATACAAAGATGGGTACAAAGGTGTTGCATCACAGAGGAAAGTTCTGCCCACTTATCAAAAGACTGCAGCGCCAGCAGGCTGATCCCTCCTACAGGAAGGAATAATGGAAATCAGCCTTCAACTTCATCTAAGTAACATGTCTGAAAAAAATATATTAAATGCTTAAGGTCCTAATGCATTTCCAAAATATTCTTATTACTCCCTTAACTACCTGAAGCACATGAAATTTCCAGAAGTTCCATTTCTATTTTTCAGAACTTAGGTAGGCAAAAAAAAAAAAATCTCAGAACCTCCTATTCCACGTACTAACTTCAAAGTACACATTTGTATAAATGATTCAGAAATATTTAGACACTAAAAATCCATAAGAAGCAAAAGAGAATTACAAAATACTTAAAAAAAAATTGGTTTCTTATTTCCTTTCTGCTCTTTATGAGAATATCTGGGGTTCCTGTCAGGTTTCATCTTAGTAGGGATTCGGATCACTATTTAAACTGCAATGTTTCTCTGGCAGATGCAGACATTCCATCATTATATTGTCCCACTGAATGGGCAGTATTGCACATGAGATGTACCATATCTTCATCATGAACCTGCTGTAATGGCTAGCAAGAAAAATTGTAGATGATTTACTTAAGCAGAACCAGCTTATATATTAAGGGTATGACATGTTCTGATGAATCAACTAATTTTTCCTTCTCTTTCATTTCCTCTAGAACTTCAAAGTAATCAAATGTTGTTTATGCATAAAATTTAATCCTTTCACCAATCTATAGTTTGATGGAATTTGCATACTCTATTTCCTACAAGTCAATGTGTAGAGAGCCTCATGTAATTGAAACCATTTCCCCTCCAGTCCTCCTATCTTTGTTGCAGTATTTTCTATTAGTAGCTCTATTATGCCTAATATCTGTAATGTTGGCAGATTAGAATTTTCACTTAATGCAACCTGTATTTATAAACCACTAGGATGAAAAAAGAACAAATACAAGAAAGAGGAAATAATAATTACCTGTCTTTGATGCCACACAGATCAATGTGTAAATCACTAAAGTTCCCCAGGGAGCCTTGCTGAACTAAAATGAGGTCCTTGGGCTGGTTATCAATAAAGATGAGCCTCATACAGCCTTGAAAAGCAGTAATGGGATTTAAACACTGGGAATCGGTGAAATTGTCAGGGCACCCTGTGGGAAAAAGAGAAGAGGCAAAGAAGAATATTGGAATGTTCAACTATTTCTGCTGGGATTGCCTGACGCAAGAACTCAGAGGCTTATTATTCCAAATGTTTTTATTCCTTCTCCTATGCAACCTCCTGTGCTATAAATCCTCCAGTTAGGAGGGGGAAAAAAAAAAAAAAAAAAAAAAAGAGAGAGAGAGAGAAACCAGCCACTGTATCAGAGTATGAGGTTTTCAGACATGCTGAGCAAAATCAAAATGTGATTTCTTTTCCATCTTCTTCAAACTCAACAGTTGATAGCAACTAAAACATGTTTAAAAAGTTGTACAAAATGTAAAATCATTATGGGTTAAATTCTGCTGCCAAAGCAATGTGCAGATGAAACCTTGTGGGCAGCAAGAAAGCCATTTGTATCTGAGCTTCCCCAGTATTTAGATAGCTCTGAGATCCAAAGCCTCCTGTACATCCTCACTTAGTGCTGTATCCACAGAGTTCACCAAGTTCAGAACCATACTGTAGCAAGCACTACACAGAAATATATTAGATTAAAAGATAATGACAGTTCCTCTATCTAAATCAATGTTTGCATTCCAAAAAGCAGAAGATATTATTTTTGAAGTCTGGTTTTTCCATTTTCAAAATTGAGCTAAACATTGTAGGTAAATACCTTTGTAGATTTGAGCTGTATGTCACCTAAGCTCCAAAAAGTCACTGAGCCTGATCAGAACACCGTTATGTACAGGAACATTGATAGTATTAATAATTCTAAGACCTTTTAACTAGGAAAAAAACAAAACCAAAACCACTGATGGCTGATACAGCTTTGTCGATTTTGCACTTATTGTCAGATAGATGTAGGTACCCATTGGCTACCACCACCAGCAGTCCACTTTTACAGCTGTGTTTGAAGTTCTGCTTGCTCTCTCTTTGTCAGGCTTGACCAACACTCTCCAACCTGCCCACAGTGCTGAATGCACTGCAGTTCAAAAAACAATCCTTACTTTTGCTCTTAGCTGCAAACAGTGCACCTGGGGAGAATTCAGTGGTGAGCAGCTAAGGACCCGCATCACGAAAACCTCTCTGAAACAACCTACCTCCAAAATAGTAGCTGTTCCCAGAGTAGATCCTTGAGACAGTGGTTGCATGGCTGGCGGTGGCAGCATTGTTATCCAGCGTTAGGGTAATGCGATGCCTTCTGGCATTGATGTTAACAGAATGCCAAAGCCCATCGTGGAGATTGGTGCCTGGCAAAAAACATGAGCAAAGTGAAAAAAAAAAAAGGTGCAAGAGACAACAGTGTTCTTCAACCCTCCTTTTGCTTCCAACTTGTGACCACAAATATGCAGTAGATCTATAAAAAGGGAGAACTGGATCTGGAAAGAGCTCATTACCTCTGGAAACAAACTGGCACAGAAGAAAGGGCCCAGGAAAAGAGACGCTTTTGAGAGTATTTAAGTAGGTCATCTCACATTTTAATCTAACCTGGTACCAGTGCAGTCACTCATGAAGCTAGTCCGATCCTTCACCTTTCTAGTAGCACTTTGTTACCTTTTTGGGGGTGTCTATGTCTGTTTTCAGTCTGCTGATAAATGCTTACAGGTTCAGGAGCACGCAGAGATCCCTATTGAGCTTCTGGTACTAAACAAATGCGTGAGGTTGCAGAGGATTAGACTCAGTGAGGTATTCATAGCCTGTTCTCAGGCTCCAATCTGAAACCTGACTGACTCCAGTAGGTATCAGCAGAATTTGTGTCTTAAAAACCCTCCAGCACCAGTGCAGCACACATTACTATTAATGGATGCACAGAAGTTGGATTTCCACATGGATGTTCTGAGAACTGGGATTGCTGTTCTGACTAGGCACCTCTAAAGGTTAATGAGGGATATACTGGGCAGTCTCTTTCTCTTCCAGACACTCCTGCAAAGTGGGAAATTACCTGTCTGTTTCCTTATTCTGAAAATCAGTGTTGCATTGTATGGCTCCTGAAATACCACCACAGAGCTACAAAGAAACTCCACATCCTCTAGTCCAACAGCCATGAAAATCTTTGGGCAAGCCTCTGAGCCCACACACGGAAGTGCAGATCAAAAGTAACCTAATTACAGTTCAAAACATGCTGAAGTCACTGAGATCAGGCACAGACAACTAGTATTTACTGTCCTCCCTAACAGAATATTTTTGTTGATGTCGCTTTCAGAGAAAACAAACAAGCACTTAGGAACACAAGAGGTGTGAGAACAGTTCAAAACAAAAAAAAAAAACAAAACAAAACAAAAAAGTGGGTGTTAGGTGTGTGTAAAGCCATTTCATCATGAATTTGAAAATGAGACTAATTACTCAGTAATAGCCGTTAGCACATGCACAATTACCACAGAATTAGAGGCTGGTTTTCCAGGAAAAAAATGGATGATTTTTTAACTAGAACAAGTGCATTTTGAAGTGGAATATGTTGCTGAAGTTTGAAACAATGACAGAAGAAAAAAGGTTCAATTTGGGGGAAAAATAGGTCCATTCTTGAGCAAGTATGAGTTTATTGTGAGTATCTGACATCTGCAGAACAAGGCATATGCACTTTCTGCACATTTTCCATGTACAAGTAGGCAGTTTAGCATGTTTTGGATAGTACCAAAGGCTGGGCCTGAGTTCATGATTTCAGAATTACATAAAAACAAACACACCCAACCAAATATTGACATTGTCTCAATTTGTCAACAATTTAATTAGGACTGCAATAAAGGCTGGAATCTCAGTTTTCAGTGTTCAATTGCAGCAAGCTATGGCTGTAGCAATCCACAGGAGATGCAGGGCTGCCTCATTTTCTATCATAAAGGGGAATGAAACACGCATACAGAACAGCTCTGCTTTGACAACTCTGTCAGTTTTTTATCTCTGCTTCTTTTAATAGATGTATCTGCCCTCTTTTAGTCTGTACAGGGAATATTTTAATATTACATGTTTCTAAACATCTGCTCTTTTAGAAAATATATTATTACTGTTGTTATTATTATTATTCCCCCAAATTTTAAATCAGAGAGGCAGCCCTATTTCACCCTCTTGCATCCCACCAGCACTGCACAAAGTAACATCCAAAGTGGCTAAGGAAGCCCAAGAGGGAGTCTACAGAGAGGAAGCCCATGGTCAGCCTCTCCTCTGAGTGCAGCATAAAGGGAGAGTCCAAAGCTACAGTCAGAGAAAGAAAATGGGCTCCAAGGCTGCCTTAACTTCTGCTGGGGAAAGATGCCATGGCTGAGCTGGCTCCCAGCTGATTTCAGCAGTCTGAAGATGGGAACAGGAAGGTCTTCACGCGACCTGACTGGAGAAAACTGAGTGTGACTGCTCAAGAACATAGAGGCTCAGCTAACTGTCAGTGAGATTGAGTCTGGAGATCTCAGGATGTCAATTTTCCAAGCTTAGATCAAGCTGTAGAGAGCAGCTTTAGCACTGGAAAGCAAGAGCAAATTTAAAAGAGAAAGGAAGATTGGGTGTTTCCTTATTGCTTGATCCTTTCATCCCATGGAGCTGAACCTTTGTGTTTCAGAAGGAGACAACTGAAAGTAAACAAAAAAAATAAACACCTTCAGTGATTTCCACTGGGTTCTCAGTCTCCTTTTGAATCAGTAGTGTCAATCTGCCACCATGGAGGTAAACCAAGAGATGTCCTGAGCTTTCAGACAGTTCAGTGAACAGAAGTAAGCCGTCTTTATTCCATGTTCGGAACTGGAAGCTGACTGACAAACCATCAATTTGAGCAGTGCCAGGGAGTAGCAAGTAGCTTCGACTGGTGCTCACAAAGGTGATAGGAACAATTTGTGGTTCTGAGCAAGAAAAGGTCACATTCCCCTGCAAAAAAAAAAAAAAAAA
>VZTE01004350.1:3758507-3772663 GCA_013397775.1 Eulacestoma nigropectus | reverse complement strand
ACATCCCCCAAAAAAAAAAAAAAAAAAAACAACAAAAAAACACACACACAAAACACAAACATAATCAGTATGAATTTTTTTCAGTCATCCCAAAACATCTTTAGTTAAATAAGCTCATTGGATTTCTAATGGTCCTCAAGGTTGAAATAGGTATTGTTATTCAGACATGTATCTTTGGAAATCAATAGGAAATATATCTGTATCATGCTGGGAAAACATACTTAACTTCAAAATTTTACTTCTATCCCAAATGCTGAGGATGAAAAATCAAAACCCTAGTCCTTAGAAGGACCTAAATGTTGTCAAATGTCCTTATCAATGCCACACCTTAGTTGTTTATCTCAGTCACCCAGCCTTGAAATCAATGGTGCGATTTGCCCAGAAGAGCAGCACATTTACTCAAAGCAGTCAAGAGAATCTGCACCAGCACACATCACTGTAGCTGGTGGAAGAAATGACTCCACCAGTTTGCTCAGGCACTGTAGATTACCCCACCAGACCATGGTATAAAACCTTAACAATATATAAAGCCGGGATGCACTTAAGGAGCCATGTCTTTCAAAGCCATTCCAGGAGATTGTTGCAGCCAGCTGCTTTGAAGTCAGCTGCTTTGTAAAATACCAACAGTAATCTGATAAAAACATTGGAGTATAAGGTTTTCTCCATGATAACACTTCTCATCAGAGCCCATATCCCGCTCTACCAGGATAATTATAACGAACAGCACTTGATGGATGTGCAGGAAGTTGCACAGTGCTTGGGGAATTCCTCTCTGCAATCTCAGACAGATGATGGAAGTGTTCCCTATCACCTTCAAATGTCTTCCCAGTCTTTATTTTTTAAATGGAAAATAAGGTGCCAGAAATAGACAAAGTTATCAGTGGATGAAACAATCCTTGATAGACATTTATCTATATGGAGCTATTTGCACAGTACCTGTTAGGTTCAGAATGCTACCTACTAGATTTGGCAAAAGGAATCCTTGGCTATATTATATGTGTTTTGAGATATAATCCAAATCTTATCTGAACTCCACTGAACATTACTCAGGTGGGAAGGAGGATGGAAATTTGGCCTCAGCCTTCAAACAGTTTCTACTAGCTGCTGGGATTTGCCTGCATGAAGAGATGCCACAAATTTTTTTGCTATTGTTATCACTACATTTCTACCTCAATTTTTAATCAAATTGATGCCAAATTGCAGAAAAGAAAGCCAACTGCAGCATTATAAATAAATACAGTTAACCTTCTCAATTGTCTACAGGTGTGATTCCACCTGCCATAAGAACAGGCAGCTGGAGATGCACAAAGGTGGTGCTGCAATATTCTGTGTACATGGGATTAAAGGTGAATTTAGGGGACAGACAAGAGGTGTGTCTGCCTTTTCGGGGGGGTTCTTTTCACAAGGTATTTTTGTTACTCTTATTCAAAAATTGAGACCTCCATGATGTAAGGACCATAAGTAATTGCAGTCAGAGCTAAAAACTAGATAGGATTTGTAAAAAAAAAAGAAAAAAAAAGTTGACTAAAGCAATTGATGCCACAAGAACTTAAATCAATTCAACTGACTAATTTAGGAGGGAAACACCTTAAAGCAGCATTCCAGAGCAAAGCCAGATGATGTAGTTAATGCACACCAACAATAGCTGTTGACATCCTTACACTGACCAACCTGTCTACCTTCCTAGAGACAGTAACATGAAAATCTGAAAAAGAAGTACACAGCTGTTACTTTGAAAAACATTTCTCCACTGAAGTGAGATAGGTTCCCTTTACAAAAACTGTTAAATTTGCCCTGAATGTTATTCTCAAACAAATTATTTCAGCAGCTCTAAGTCAGAAAAGTAAACAGCTCCCTCTAAACCTTCATCTGATCATGAGCATTTTGCTTTAATTGGCAGCAGTTCTGGAACTCTCCAAGGTATATGCCAGATTTTTGGCAGACACTTGATTTTATAGTTGAACCCAATTTAACTGAAAAGTAGAAGCTCATTGGCTAGGAAATGGGATAAGAACAGTCTAATCCCTAGAGAAAATAAAGGAGATGCTCAGCTCTACCCAGCTGCTGGAAACTCTAGCTATCATGTGGCATTTGAGAATTCCATTGAGTCCAACTCCAGACTGATTAACAACTCCTCTAACAAGCAGTGAAATCTTTACAAGATAGTTCTTATTGTTCTTACAAGAGAAAACTTCTGAACCTAGAAATGCAATGGAGATACTTGCAATTTTTTCACTGGCTGCAATGACAGTTGTCTTAAGAAAAGAGCAGAAGCAGCTCAGATTTCTGCAGGCAGGTTACAGCTTTAGAGGTGGTTCTTGTTCAAGTGAGATGTTGAATGAACAAGCATAAGCATGTTACAGCATTTTAAAGAAGAACCAGAGCTTCTCCTATTAAAATAGAATGAAAGAACACAGTTCCTAACTGATGAGGATAAAAGTGGATTACATAGAAGATCCTCTGAGCCATAAACATCATCCAAAACTGACTGGAGACTTTCCAGTGACTTCTGTGGGACTTCAATAAAACCTGCATAACTTTAATGAACCATTTCAGTCTTTTCTGGCCTTTCTTCATGTAGTATTATGTACTGTTCAATGAAGAGAGAAGACAACACCACAGTCAGGGCAATGGCAACAAGTTCCTTATACATCCTCCTTGCTCTCAGAGAATACTAATCAAAAATAAATATGCACTTGGGAAATTATTCAAACTGACAGCTGCACTGAAATCCTCAGCACATAGCCTACCAGAGGATCCAGGCCAAGATCACAGCTTGAAAAGAAAGAACAAAAAATGAGTATTTCTGAGCTCTCATTCTACCTGCAGGTTAGAGCATCAAATGGGCACTTAAACTTTCCTCATTAATCACTCTATGGATACTGTCCAATAAAAAGGATATCTTGCTTTCTGCAGAGGATTAGAAAGGATGATTTCATATGACAGGTGAAGGGACTAAGATCCCAGGCCTGGCTGAGATACAAATGTGGTAAACTGGCAAGAATATCTCCAGCTCGGAAATTAGAGGACTACTTCTAGCTGTGAAGGGACTGAGTTTGCAGACAAATTTTCAAGGAGAGTAACAGAAGAAAAAGGTGACCTCTGATGCAGTTTTAAAAGGATAAGATGAAAAACTGGCATTGAACTCTGAGAAACCGGATTTGAGAATGAGGGAGGTTCCTTCAAGCCCTGTTTTTAAATTAACTCTCTCAAGCAGAACAAGTGTCAGGAGACCCACATGTATTTCAAATACTTCTCAAGATCATGGTGAGCACTAAATGAAAGGCAAATCAAAGTGAGATACCAGCTCCAGCCTTCTGAAATACTGCTGCAAACTGTCTTCAAACAGGATACTGGAGCACCAAGGCAGCGCACAGTGTTCCTTGAGTTAGGACAAGTCCACTGAGTGAGCAACCAGTCCATCCCAAGAGCAGGGGACCATACTTTAAGAGAGCTCCTATAGTGAGATGGGTTTCTGTTTCTCTGAGCAAAATTTCAATACGGAAATCTGAAAGCTTTCCTGATCCAAGTTACAGTGAAACTAATACAGCCCTGTGGTAATCAATCTCATGACAGAGAACTGCCCTATCTCCACTTACTGTAGGTTTCATGAATTACAATAAAATGTTAATTGTTTATCACATTGATTTAAGTTGTTTACATTAAGATAATGTTCCCAATGGGGAGAAAGTAACATTTAAAAAAATAGAGAAGGCTTTGAAAAAACTGAAACATGGTGACCATGAGAGAATCAGAGATTAGATGCTTGGCTAGTCATTTCTGGATGCTCTTTATCTCAGAATCCTAAGGTAAATGTGTCACTGGCCAGAAGCAGAACAAAGGACTTTACCATTTTTATGCCCATAGTGACTGTACGTTATTGTTTCATTACACGGCACAATAGTTAAAATTTGACAAAAGATGGGAGCAAATATAGAAATACTTTGGAAACATCCTACATGGTTTTTCTCAGAGAGACAGGAAAAGGGGGGAAAAAGACCACAGGAGGACACACACACACAAGAAAAATAGTGACCACTTAATATTTTCTCTCTGTGGTGGACTTTGTCTGGATGCCAGGTGCCCACCAAGCCCCTCTATCATTCCCTCCCTCATGAGGTAGAGGAAGAAAATAAAGAAGGAAGAAAACCCTCTTGTGTCAAGAGAAAGGCAGTTTAATAAAGCAAAAGCAAAGGCTGCACACAGAAGCAAAGGATAACAAAAGACTTAATCTGTACTTTCCATGAGCAGGTGATGCCCAGCTACTTCCTAGGAAGAAGAGTTTCAGCACGAGTAGAAGTTGCTTCACAATAGTAAATGCCTCTCCCCTTCCTTTTGCTCTTGGATTTTATTGCTGAGCAGACTCATTTGGTGTGGAATATCCCTTTGGTCAGTTTGGGTCAGCTGTCCTGGCTATGTCTCCTCCCAAGATCTCACCCATGCCCAGTCTCCTGGTGAGGGGGGAATATTCACTTTAAGCAACAAGTAGGAATGAAGCCAGCCTTTCAAATTCACCTTGCTAGAAGTGAATAAGATAGATGTCTTAGATCAAACTGGCAAATTATTACAGTCCAAGTCCAATTTTTGTTCCACTTCAAGGTAAAGTGATCTACAGCTTATTAGTTTTTATTGCCTGGAACAAAACACAGCAGCGAGGAGATTTTTTTCTTCATTATTATTATGAAAACAGAACCACATCTACCTTAAAAGAGAAAAGTGTATAGAAAGCAATTCCTATCAGCTTTTTTCTTTTTTTATGTATTACTTTCCTTTAATAGATTTTCCTCTTTTAAATTCCAATTATCTGTGTATCATAGCACAGCACCAGCCTAAATGGTTGGTGTGAACTACACACAATCCAGGCTCTTGACTGTGATGGGCTCAGCTTGCCACTTTCTGCTATGCCAAGTGCCACAGAGTTCCTAAGGCCTTACCAATTGGAATAAGACCTTAAAAAATGCACTAAAGCCTTGGCTTTGCAGAAAATTACATTTCCTCCCATTTTCCTTATCCCCTGCTAACTCCTATGACAATAATTAGCCATCTCTCTTCCTCTTCTACAGGGACTAACAGCCTTATCACCTCCCACCTTGAAAGATCCTCCTCAGCTCAGCAGGCACTAACTGCCCTATTCATTCCATTTGACTATCCAGATAACGTAATAAATGAAATACTGAACAATTTTTTCTAGCCTGTAATTTGCTGAAGGCTGATGACTCTCAAAAAGGCCTTGTTTGCTCAGAAACTTGCCATTTTTTTCTGCACATCATCCAGTCTTAATAAAAAATATGGTCTCCCTCCCCAGAAGGCTTACTTCACTTGTTGGCATCACAACTATCAAAATCCTAACACAAAGAAACTTCTATATCAAGGAGAGTTTATTAATACAGCTATGTGCTGGATTATATATTTGCACACTGAAACTCTTTAGAATTGTGGACAAAGCCAACTGAAATCAATGGAAAAGATGTCATTTAAATAGACTTTATTTCAAGACCTCGATTGAAGTGACACACTTAATTTCTTTCAAAATAATCCTTTTATACCCTTCAGCAACAATAAAATAGACCCTTAGAATGAATGCTATTTATATAGACTTCCTTGCTATTCCACACTGCAGGTAGAATGCAAAGGAGACTCCTCTGAAGACCTAGAGATAACACAGAAAGATAGAAGAAAATATAAAAACCTATTTTTAAAGGAACCAAATATTTCTGGAATCTGAGTTCACCTGCCTTATCTAAAAAATAGCAAATTCAGTTCTCTTTAATCAACACTTTCATTAAATAATTGAATAAAACCTTTTTTTTAGAAATTCAACTTGGTCCACGGGAAGTTTTGAGAAACGTCACTAAAAACTTCCAATATTTTTTATATATGATTCCCACAGTCTGATTGGAGGGCAAAAAAATAAGAAAAAGAATCTAACTTGTGATTCTTTAGACCCTAGGAGGGGCCTTCACAAATCACCAGCCTGATATTCACAGATAGATCAACACTTGCCAGAGCACTTTGGTAGAACGAGACATTTGCAGACAAGTAAATTCTTCTCAAGATGAAGGTATCTCAAATCAGCTTAATAAAATAGCATGTTTGGATTCTCTATAAAGGGAATGAATTATTAGTTTACATTCTCCTGTCACTAGGTATCTTTCCTTGCTCTTTGATGCTGGCAATTGGTTATTTCCCCAAGGCACTACAGTGATACATTTACATGTCACCACATCCCTTGCTGTGCTGAGCTGCCACTCTCACATTCAACGTGGCAGGCCAGTGTAGAAATTCAAGCATATCTGAGAGCTGACAACTTCTGCCTTACAGTACCCCGCACTCCTCTTGGGTCAGTGCAGGCTTTGCTCTGCTAAATAAAAATGCAACTCCGATTTCTATTAGCCAGAGGTAATGGAAGAGAAAGGGAGATCGTGTTTTTCTCAAGATCAGTGAGTAAGTAGGGTGGAACATTGAGAAGGCCAAACACAGCATCTTTTCATGACCTCTTAATTTCTTTTCATCAGCTAGACAACTTCCCATTTTGACATCACCAATCAGTGAAGCACAAAAACAGCTTAAGACCCTGGCCACAGGTCACATTTGAGCAGTTTCTAAAGATGCAACCACAATCTAGCATTAAGTAACCACTGGTGGAAAGGACCCTATATTTTCAGGATCCCATAGCTATTTTTTCTCTTATCTACTCCCTCAACCATAAATAGATGGATTTAGCTTCCTAAAACTTGCCCCATCTCCTCCTGCATCTACACACACTCTTAACAAGCACAAAATCCCTCAATGAAGACTTCTCCGTCCCAGATATCAAAAGGTCAAATTTCCTTCTATGAAGAACAATTCCCCTTCTGCTTCTTGTAAATGTGGCTCTTACTTGCATATTTTCCTGCCCCTACTTAATTGCCCAAGAAGTGTAACTGCTGTACAATTTCTCACAATGGGCAGTTTGCACTTCTCTTGTGCTGAGAAGACAGCTAGTAAATAGGGCAAACCTTTAGATTACTATTTTAAAGCATTTTCTGAGGTTTCCCAAGGGTCCAGCCCTATGACCATAACAGTGCTTAGTTACAGAAATTTGACTTCTTATAACCTCTGGCAATTAAAACCAGTAATCACTTGGAAAGCACATAAAAGATCCCCTATCATTGCTCCACATTCAATGATCGAGGGGAGGGAAAACAAAACAAACAAAAAACCCCGAACAAACAAAACAAGACAAAAACAAAAAACCTCACACAAAAAACCCCACACCCCAACAACAACAAAAAAAAATCAAGAAACAAAGAAACAAAATCCAAAAAAACCCAAAGCCCACAACATGCCATCAGGGACAGAAGAAACCCCAGAGAGAAGAAAAATAGCCTATCCAAACAGACAGGCCTATGTAGGGAGGTTAAGTATCAGGCAATACAAAAATGGAATTCTGAAGGCAAGTTCCAGTTCAAAGAGACAGGCTGCCTCGTTATCTTGAGATGCCTTCTCAAGGGGATTTATTGCAAGTCTGAAAACTGCAAATGAGTTACAGAAAAGAACAGGCAGAATGATAATCACAGCCACCACCCAAGAGTACAATACATACTACAGCACTCTGTTATTGACAACCTGCAGTTTCTTCCTCTGACTTTAAATGCAGCTGATTTGGGACCATTATTTATACGGGTGACGAACTACATCATAAGAGGAAATCTATACCTCCAAAGCTGGTGTATCATTCTCCTGCTTGTGTGAAAGATGTCAAAAGTAAAAAAAAAACCCAAAGCTGATGGGTACAAAAATCCCCAAGTTTGGCTCACTGAGTGTAGAAACGTTCACAAAGGCACAGAGTGAAGCAGAGAGTGAGTGTTGAAGTCTGCCTGCCTTTGGAGGCAAAAACTGATGCTGCTAAGCATTAATGGCTTTCTAATCCCAAACCAAACAGTTTGTCAGCAATTATTTCTTGCTAGGAGACAAAGGTATTTTGAGGACTAGCAATGCAGAACCATCTCAGGTGATCTCCAACTTGTGGGAAGACAACATAAGCATACAACACATTTTTGGAAGTAGTTCCAAGACCCTTCTACATTTAATTATTCTTTTGTGCTGATCCTTTCATTGCATTTCCAGTCTAGACAACCTTAGTGACCACAAAGACATGAAGCAGAGAAGCCTGCAGATCCGTGCAGATAGAGTTTGTTGCTTGAAAACCTCAACACACTTTGAGTAAAAGCATTTACTGGAGAATAACTCTGGCAAGCAAAAGACTACATTTAACAAGAACAGGTTATTTTAATTTGAGGAAGTTAATTGCTAAGGAGTGGGGAAGAGCAGAAAAGGCAAAGGGGATCAGCCTGCATGACCTAGAAGCACCTGAAAGTTGCTAGAGGAGAGAAATAGCTGGGATGCAAAGGATATTGGAGAACAGATTTGCAGGGCCCATTTCCTACAGAAGGGTGTTCATTTAAGATTATGAGGCATTCTGAGCGTGGCAACCTTTCCATGCACTTTGCATACCCAAGTGTCACAGACACAGCACAGAGCAGCTCATAAACCTTGAAAAATGCAGTACAGCAGCCCGCCTCTGGAAACTTGTGTTTAAATCATCACTTATTTGAAAGAGATTGAAGGATGGAGGCGCATCCATCCATTCCCACTACCCTAAATTGAGAAAAGGAGCTGGATTCTTAGACCTTTCATCTAGCATTGTCTGAACCAAGTGTAGTGATAACAAGAGTTTCATTGCTTGGGGCCACTTAAACCCAGACAATGCCCGTCCGAGAAAAAGTGCATTGCAAAGTTTTGCTCTTCCCCTTTAGAAGGGCCTTCCCACTATCCAGCCAGCAAAACAACCAGCTGTTTAATGACCTAAGAAGCACACCAGGGCACTTTGCTCCCCCCTTAGAAAGTATGCTGAGGGGAAGAGCAATTTAACGCAGTTCATAAGACTTGAGCCTTTGAGTCCTCAGTCAGAACAATCAAACTCAAGATTGTTAAAGCAAAGTTTCTCGGTCCCAGGAGAGTATCCTGAAGGCAGTCTTGACTGCCAGCAACACAGTGAGGAATTCTCACCCATCACCTTTCCATTTTCCAGCTCCCTGTATATTCAGCCTTGCCGTAGGCAGGGAAAGTGCAGAAAGAATTTCCTTGGTCTTCGGGTTTGCTTTGTTTTAGGTTCAGTGTGTTCGTACACATTGCTACAAACTAGAAGATGCCAAGGGAGCCAGAAGCAGTTTCATCTCCATGTTCTCTAAAGACACAGTGTTAGCCAAAAGGCATTTATCAAAGCACAGTGCAGGAGTGAGGCACAAGCTGAACAGAGAGCTGAGTTATGTACAATTTGTCAAAGCTTCATGAGACTGTAGCTCACTCTTCTTGCAAAATAAAATGTTTGTTGTTTTTGTGATATATTTAAATATGTCTGTAATTCTGGACATTATTAGATGTTAAGTTATACTTGTGGTTTATGTTATCAAGCCGGGTAAGACTGTAGTTCCTCTTGCTTTACCTCTACCATTCCACATTTAGAGACACTAGTACAAGGTCAATGGTTCTCAGAACTGCCAATATACTGAATATAAGGAGCAGCACAAAGGAAACTATTTCCAGTAATAAAAGAAGTATTTTTTCTCCTCTATAATATAAACTGAAGTATCAAAGTAGAATTTTGCTAGTGCTGTACTTCACAACAGTGATAGAGAATGGTTCAGAAAATAAGATTTCATCTGAGTTAACCAGGAAAAAAAATCTGTATGTCTTCTATCATGCCATTAAATATACACATTTAATCTTGAAAAAAAAGAAATAACAAGTTTCTCCAAGCAAATTCTAATACATCAGGAAAGTCAAAGAAATGCTTTGGTTTCCACATGTCTTTCAATAAGTCTCATCACAAGAGCCAGTGCTGGCTGGTGTTAGCCTCAGCAATATCATTTTAACAAGCTAATTATGCCCACAGCTATGCAAATCTAAACTCTGCTCATTCAGTGCAGCCAGCAGCACCAAGAGAGCACCAGCAGCATGGAGGTAAAGAAGGAAAGCACATGTTACTGCCTCTTACCACAGTATAGATCTGAGGTTTGCGTCTTTTGGCCAGGTCAATTATATTGACTCCATTGTAATAAAGGTTCTCAATGCATCCGTGGAAATTTTTCCTCTGAAAGGTTCCTGGCTTCCCCGGGACAGGAATCCCTCCGAAACTGAGCTTTTTGGAAAGAACAAGAACAACATTATTTATAATATTATATATATGTATGTATATGTATATATTATATTACATTATATTATCATCCCAAAAGCAAGAGAGCAGAGCCCCACTCCATACAGTCACTTGAGATATTATTTAAGAGCCAATTCCCACCAACAACATCACTGGGAGCATGAGGCAGAGCCTGGCCACCTCTCAAGGGAAATTACAGCCCCCATTGCATTCCTGCTGCTGGAGAAACACGTCTGGCACAGACAGCTCGCTGCTTTGGGAGCAGCTCTGAAGTGCCTTGGCACACCACCCTGGTGCCACCAGCTCCCCTCCCAGCAACATCCAACACATGAGGAAACCTTCTCATGGTGTCCAACCCACAGCCCCACTGGCTCAGAAGGTGACACCTCGCTGCTGCAGCCCACAGTGCTCAGGAACCTCCGAGCAGTGGGGGAATCAACCCTCCTTGCCCTCAGAACTTTGGGCTCGCCTGGGAGCTGGGGTCACTCCTTTCCACCAGGCACTTGTCTGAGCAGTTCTGGTTTCAGCCAGGGGAGGGTAGTATCACATACCTAAAATACCCCATTTGCACCTTGCAATTTCACTGTGCCTTGGTCTTTTCAACAGTCACATGTGGCATTTGGGACTGAGCTTTGTAAGGGAGAAGTTCTGCAGGCTACACATGTGCACAGAACTTCTGCTGTGCTGCTGTCTAAGTACTGGCAGACGTTAATGCTGTGCAGGTTACGGCTCCTCATGCAACTGGAGGGCTGAAAGCCCCAGGAGGACAAAAAGAGTAACAAAATAAACTTCCAAAATACAGCATAATTGTTTAGATTCTAAAGAAAAGAAAGAGAGAGAAAAAAAAGAAAAAAAGAAAAACAAACCTCACAACTCCAAAAAATTCTGATAATCCTACCTTCATTTTCCAAATGTCACAGCTCATTTCTAATTAACTTTACTGACCTTTCTGGCAAAGCCTTTCTGGTGGTACCACTAAAGTTTTACTCATATTTCCCATCACAGCTAGCAGCACTGTGAGTGATATAATGCAGGTGGGGATCCTGCAGCCACCACACTTGATCAGGAGCTGTGCTGCATTCCTGCTGCATCCACTGCAGCAAGAGCATGCACTGCTGTGTGGCACTGCTTACAAGGTGATGGCTGCTGGAACCTGGTCAGCCTTATTCCCCTGCCACAACTCCCAAAGCCTTGCCTCAGTTCATTATTACAAAAATAAAGGGCAATCTGGGGGTTACTTTTCCTCCCACTCCACCTAACAAGCTGGGATATGTACACAAATGAAACCTCCCTGTGTAACCTTGAAAATACATATTTGAAAACAAGTTCTTAATGAACTTGCACCTCAGTTGTTTTAATTGATCACTTCAGAGAAATAAAGAGTGAACAGACTGCTACTTTACATCACTTGCAGGTTTGTTATTGGCATGAGGGCTTAGCTGGTAGCAATGGTTTTTTTCCAGCAGGAATCATTAGTTCTTTCTAAAACACCACTTTCCTTCTTTCATGTTCTATTCTTCAAGTCTCCTGCTTAGGGACTCTGCACTGGGGTTTCAAAACCAGAAGAAAAATCAATATCAATTACACCAATGCATTATTAAGAAAACAGTTTCCTTTGTGATTGGTAATAATTTTAATTACAAAAGTAATGATTTTATTACCCTCAGTAAGGCCTTTAATCCCTGAAGTGTGCTGAGATAAACTTTCAGTAGACTGCATTGCTGCAATGTTTGACAAGATTGTCACAGTGCAAATGTAGAAAAAACACACTGTGAAAAACGAAGCTCAAGGAACAAGGTCTGAGTGCCACTGAGGTTTGTGGTGATGCTGATTAACAACACCTGAAGATCTTTTCTAACATGTTCCCTATTTTGGAACATCTGCAAAAATGTTCTGCAAATTAAATTGGAACCTGAGTTTCCCCTAATCGGCACCAAGCAGGAAGCAAGAAATTTTATTATTGTGAAATTAGAAAAGCTGATGACTCAATTATTTGGCTTTTCTCAACTCCCATCTTAAAAGCAGTTACAGTTTTGGCCCCTGATAGCTCAGTCTAAAGCTGCTGCAGAATCCCACTGCTCCAAGTGCTGTCCCTACTAAATGTGCTCATGATTTGGTACAGCACTGCCAGGGGACAGGTACCACTCTCTCCACCCTGCTTTGTGAAATGCAAAGAAAGGAATTTCATCTGGAAGATGAGAGGAGGAGAGAGCAGGCACCTGCCACTGCTGAGCCGTCTGCTTTTTTCCCTTGGGTGTGCTGGAGAATGATCGTTTCTGGAGAAATGAATTCAAAGTGCAAAGGGGAAACTTGTGGTCTCTGAAGCAGTGAACCATGCCAGCTCGACACATCCAGACAGGGTGATGGCTCTGTGCAAGCATGACCTTGAGCCCTGTGGGCGAGAAAATCTTGGCAGACAAGCACAAGGGGATAAAAATGAACATGGGTCATCCGCACGCAGGTGTGCGTTGATGGGGGAACAGAGGAGGAGCTGCCTTGCATACAGATATGATGATATATAGGGGTTTTCAAGGTGTTTTTTCAACAACTCTCATCCATAAGCACTGAACTGCTGGAGTGATATAAACTGCACTCTGCCACACCTTGGCCTCCTCACGGGGGAGCACACTGGCCTCGGGGTTTATGGGCAGGCAGGATATTCCCTCTCCTCAGTCCTTCCTTGCTAAGCTGCTCTGGCTCCCTAGATCAGGATGCTCTGCAACATCCCCAGATGTGAAGGGATCTGGGTCAGAGCTGGTGGTCATGAGAGTCACAGAATCACACAAATACTAAGATTGAAAAAACCTCTTAATATCGAGTCCAACCCAGCACCATGTGTTCATATCCCCAAGTGCCACTTCCTTATAACCTTTGGATACTTTCAGGGATGATGATTCCACCACTTCCCTGGGCAGCCTATTTCAGTGTGTGACCACCCTTTCAGTAAGGAAGACTTTCCTACTATCCAATCCAAACCTCCTGTGCCACAGCTTGAGGCCATTTCCTCTCATCCTGTCATTTGCTACCTGGGAGAAGAGACCGATCCCCACCTTGGTACAACTTCCTTGCATTCTGGAGGCCTTCCATTCCTAGTGGGAAGAAAGTTATTTTTACCTGCTCATCTCTATGTAGAGAGCTGTAATTCGAGCAAGTGGTGGCTGGATAGAGGGACAACTCAGGGCTAGAATCCCCACGGTCATGCTCAATTCAGTGCAGGGATGGTGCACCATGATGCCATGAGAATCATACCGGAGATGATAACACAGCTGCTCCCCGAACATTTGACTAGAACCTAGGCTATGATGTCTCATTTATTCAAAGTCTGCCATACTTTTAAGCGCAAGCATAATGCAATGCATATTTGCACAGAGACTGGCCACTTTCTGATGCTGGCATAGACGGCGTTACACTGACATAGTTTACGCTGGTAAAGTATGAAAGGAGCTCTCTGGGAAGGAAATATTAAGTAAAGATCTTTGCTGGAAAGAAACAGCTCATAGGGTGGTTGCTTTCCATCATATTCATTTTATAGCAACTCATACCTCAACTCCCAGGTTATAACCTAAAGGGCTTCACACACCTCATAATCAATATCCAAGTGATCCGAATCTCCCTTTGTTCGAAAGTGCTGGGTGTGCCTGTCCACGGTGAAGTTCACTTGCTTGTTGAAGCGTTCTATGAGAACTGAGTGCCAGTGCTGGTCATCCAGGAGGCTGCCCAAGGTGACAGACGTGTGGCTGTTACTGAAGTGCAGGTTGGAGTCCCCTGGAGTGGCACGGACAGGCAGAAGACACCAGAGTTACCTCCAGACTCTTAATTGGAGCATGGAGACTCAAGGGAAGCACAGAGCAGAGCTCCAGGATGCAAGCCAGAGCTCCTGGAAACAGATGCTTTTCAAAGACTGCCTTAGATTCCTTGGGTCTCTTACTCACATATATGTGTGTATAATCCCCCCCCC
>VZTE01004350.1:3726675-3758485 GCA_013397775.1 Eulacestoma nigropectus | reverse complement strand
CCCCCACATTTTACCCCTATGAAATCCTTGTGATGAACCAGGAGGTTCTGATGTTGCACCCACACCTTGCAGCAGGCAGGGCATTACTACTTTGTCTGTACCCTTGGTTCTGCCAGGCCTTTTTGGTCCTGGTGGCTTAAGAGCTTCCTTCCGGTATCACCAAAATCTTTGGTCTAGTCACATTAACAGACCGCTCCTGACACTTTATTGTCAGCTCTGTGCTTTCTGCATTTTAACAAGAAAATTGTATCTGTCCATTTTCACAGGAAAAAAAAAAAAAGGCACAAGTCAGTGAAGCAATAAAAGCGTTTTGTTCAGCTCATAAAAATTCTTAAACCTGGCCTAGATCTCCAAAAGTAGAGATAACAAATCATAGAAATATTTAGGCCCTAAGCCAGTAATTTCAAGCACTCTTCTGTTTTCCAGCCGGCTACACGTCTGAACACTTCAGAGCCTCCCACTGAAAGGGGGTGTGTATCCTTTTTCACATACCCACAGAATGGAGGGAATACATGCTTCAAAACTGCCAGGCAAGGTGCAAGCAGATTCAAGAGAAGACAAAAACCCTTACCCGTGACATATGAATGCACAAAGAGGACCTGAAATGGCTAAAATTTTGTACATTTGGGGCTACAGCTGAAGAAAAAACCCAACTCATCTCAGAATACACATTCACAACCGTATCTCCTCTGGAAGAAGTTACATAACATAATTAACTGTACAATATTCTTATCCTAGCACAAAACATTTGTAAGAGGACAATTCAGTGGGGTAGATTCCCCCATTCAGAGCTTCGAGATGTAGTTTTTCAGGCCAGGTAACATCCAAATCCCAAATCAGAAAAATTATGCATTATCATTTCTAATCTTTGCTGAAAAAGAAAGAAGGAAAGAAAGAAAGCACAACCTGGAGACTAAACAATTAATGAGCTTATGCAAAAATGAAGTCCAACAGCTGTGGAAAATAGTTACTGATTTTTAAAACAAACATAATTAAGCACAAGGGGAAAAATGCCCAACTCAAACCCCTCAGTATAAGAAACGCGAGTCAGCAGAGGCTGCTGAGGCCAGTACCATGGGACATCCACAGATGAAGCCAGTGAAGATTTTGCAATAATGCTGGGAGAGGGGGTATGATCACTCCTACTGCAGTAGTTCCTACCATTATCAAAGTGCTTCAGTGTATCCATCGGGGAAAAAACCAAGCATCCTTCTACAGAAAGAAATTAAGCCAGCCTTTCCTCTGATGCTCTGATCCAACATGATCGTACAGCAGTGGCCTTACAGATATTCATAATGGAATGTTCACAGTTTTCAAGAAGGAAATGTATAGCAGTGTGCACAATGTTTTGACCAGAATGTTATCATTGAAATTCTGTATTTTCAGCTCAGCTCTGAATCACTGAGTGAATGGAAAAAAATTAGACACAAACCAAAAATAAACCTTTTCTGCAGTCCAAAGACCACTTCCTGAGAATGCTGTTCTTAAAAATAATACAAAAATCCCCCATACACATGCAAAAAAAAAGAAGGTACGTGAAGAATCAGAACTTGAGCAGTTCTCCCTTGCTCAGCGCTAGTTAGAGAAGCCAGGGTCTCTTCTTGGCTCAGTTACCATGTCCTGCATGACAACAGAACACAGCATGTTCTGTTGATATCAGTTAGAGTTTCCAGATACTGTCTAACGCAAATAATAGATTTATATGCAAACCAATAATCCTAATTACCCTTACCCAGGTTGAGGTGCAAGGAGAGCTTCCCTTTCTGCAGTTCCAAGGTTATGTAGTCTCCACGCTGTCCTTCTCCATGGAATAAGACTCCATCCCCCTGCATGCTCTTGAACTTCAAGGAAACTACATCTTTGAATGTGCTCATAAGCTTCTGATTGAACCTGTAGAGAAGTGAACTTCTGCCATCGAAGTCTGCAATATCTGACTCTGGAAGAAAGAAAATGGCAAAATGACAAGGAGGGGCAGCATCAGGAGGAGGACTGTATTTTTTTCAGGATCTTTTGAAACACAATTTGGAATCAGGTATTGTCCTGAGTGGACATCCTGATGTACAGGTCATTTGGGCAACTACATTTCATCCATTTCCAATTCTCCCCCACTGCTGGGGAAAGGGAACATGAGGATAAAACTAGAAGTCCTCTGCACTTGCCTTCCTCATAAAACACTTCTCTCCCACTTAACTTTTGAGAACAGAACAGGTGCCTTCCATCATATTCAGATCTCCAGAACATCCCTTGCCACATTTGCTGTTCATCTCAAATGCATTCAGGATGTTATTCATTACTTTGAACACTTCAGTACTCACTCCACTTTTGTAGCTTCACAAGTGTCTGTTGAGCTGTTCCTGCATGTCAGCCATGCCTGCATCCACCTCTGCATTCAAATAAGGATCCCCTCAGCCTCCAAGGGCTGGCTGCTTGCTTGTGACGAGCATTTATCAGCCATGTTTCTGCATGCAAATTGATTAGGCTGGGCAGGTATAGCCAAATATCAATTCAAAAAGCTTTTGAAGAGATTTCATGGGAACTGCACATCTAAACTGATTATACACCTTTGAAAATCCTATTAGAAACATATTTTCCCCCTCAGCCAGCCTCTAAAACCCCAATCATTCTGGTAGGAAACAAGCTTTCTGTTCCTCAATTGCAATTAATATCTCCTTTGGCAGCAGCAGCCTGCAGTACTCTCTTTGCTTTATAAAATGGTCTTTTAAGCAAAATATATTTTTAAACGAATTTTTAAATGTATATATAACCAGAATATTTCAGGTAGCTTTAAATACTTTTAACTAATATGTTGTATACAAACATCTGGCTGACATACATTAATTCAATTCCAATTTCTATCCAACTGCAATTTGACACAATTTATGTATAAAATATCCATTTTGTCAATTGGTGTCTCCTGTTTTTAAGAAAAATATTAATTAAGGATACCAGACAGTGAAGAATCTGAACAGAGGTTTACTAAGCTACATAACTACTGGGGTACATGCACAAAGACAAGTAACACCTTCCTAGCACCCAAGAAGAAAGAGCAGAGACTATCTTTGTTTGCAAACCACACATTTTAATGGCAACCCAAAGCTACCAGTTTTCTATTTTCATCTGAAAAATAACTGAGAGGTTCATATGATCAAGACTTCCAGTCAGCAACTGTATTGTGATTCAAGTCAGTAATTTAAGTCACCTAAGCTCCATTGAGAGTTCTTCTATCCTTTTAAGCATGAACACTAGTTTCATCTGCTCCTCTTTTAAAAACCAAAAATAATAGGAGCTGGGAGAGGAGGGTTTCAACCTTTTTTTTTATTAAAGTGAAAAATTTAAAGAGGTTTGCAATTAAAAACTATTAAAAGCTCAGAAAATAAAGCAGCTGTTAACGATTTGTTACCATGGAAACTACCATGAAAACTTCTGCCTGTCAGTATGACAGTTTGTACAGAAGTTTGATGGCACGCTTACAAACTTGCAGGCAGCACAACATTTAAATTGGATGCAAAATTCTGTAACTCCAAAATCAACTTCATTCCAAATCAGAATGCTACTGATTTTTTTTTTTTTTTTTTTTTTTTTTTTTTTTTTTTTTTATGAGAATAAAACTATAAAGAAACAGAATCCGGAGGAAAAACTATAAAGAAACAGAATCCTGAGGAAAAATCACTCCTGAATAAACTAAGACCAACGTCTTATCTGTGATGTCAGAATTTCAACATGCTGTTTCCCATCATTTGTGGAACAGTTGCTAGTTTAGGAATTTATCACAAATACGTAAGTATTCCCGCCATCTGTTTTTAACTTCTGAATTAGGTGTTAAAAAACAGCTCTTCCAGCACTGCTGACTTCTCTCTATTGACACCTTGACTGCCAGTTTCTATAAAGGGAATTAAATTGGTAGTTCACTTCTTGTGAATTTCCCCTAACTACATTAAATACTACAATTTGTTTAAAGTAAATCACAAGTGTCTTATAAAAATGGTTTCATTTCAACACAGGCAGGAATTAGGAAATAGCTTATAAAGAATTTACAGTCTTTGATTTCCAGAGCATTTTGCACCTAAAGTTGATTTTCCTCCTAGCTCTTAAAACCAAAGGTACTGTAAGAGTAAGGGTGCACTGATTCAATGTTACTGCAAAAGAGGCCTTTTTTTAATCTTTTTTCTAAGATCCAATGCTCCAGCCAGTCTAAATTCACACTTCAGTTCTTGTTCTTAAGTCTCCACCAAGCCACAGCATAACATGATTTCTTGAAGAGCTCTACTATTGACATTTACAGAGTGTATCACAAAGGAAAACCTGTTTCTGAAAAGTTCTGCTCCACTAATTATCAGTTGTGAGCACACTGGCCAATAAATAACCCTGAATGAAATGGGAATATGTCAAATAAATGCTAACACTGGCAGCCAAAAGTCATTAGTGGCAGTTTGCATGACAACAAATCGTTGGTTCCTGTTAAAAACAGCCACTCCAGAAAACCTGCTTAGTGTTTGCTCAGTGTTTATTTAGTCCATGTATGTCCATAACCCTCTTGCAGCAAGAGAACGAGGATCCAAAATGTTTCAAGTCTCAGAAAATCTGTAGTAATAACAAACTAAAACACAACATGTGATTTCATTCTGCACTGCCTGCTGGTGTTCTTACACTCCCTAAAGACAGGCTTTACTCATTCTGGGCTCTTTTCTACACTGTCCTCATCAACAAAGCTGTTGACAGGCTGGCAGCAGTATGAGAGCAGAGTTTACTCGTGCAGCAATCTGCTCCCAGCAGCAGAGAGGATACACAGCCATACTTAAGAAGACAGTCCTCTCTCCTAGTGATTTTGGGAAAAGGGAACACTTACTTAGCAAAGATGTTCTAAAACAGGAATAACTCTAGGAACAGTTGCCATGTGAGACAGGAACTTTCAGTCTTGCGCTTGCACCAATGAACGGAATCTTTCACTCCCGGCAGAAGGGAAGAGGACGACTCCTGGTCTGAACAGGTGTGTCCCCTGGCCAGTCACTGCTTACAGGCTTGAATGACCCTAAAGCCGTGCCCACCTCCCTCTCATGCAACCCAAGAGATGAATGTGGATGACCACTTCAGAGGTGACTGTTCTGCCGTGCAGCTTTGTCCCTATCACAGATCTCTGCTTCATTTGGGTAAGCAATCATTTGGGTATTTACTCTGTGCATTTGATTACAAACACTACTGGTCAATGACCATCAGACATTAAGCAGTTCTCTTCAATGAGTTCTTTTCTATCTCATAGGAAGACCAAGGAGAGGATGAAGGAGGGTGGGGGAAAAGGAAAAAAAAAAAAGGAGACAGAAAAATGCATCCAGTAAAAACAGCATTTAATAAAAAAGCACAATACCAGATCATATTCCCTGAAGCAATGACGGTAAAATATGAGAAATCAGAGTCCTGAACTGCAAATGAAGAATTCTGCTCTCAGAAGACACCCTGTCTCACACCCTATCATTGTTTCTCCTGTGGTATCTCAGCCTGTTCACTGCACATACACCCAATTCTGCTGATGCACTTTGGACTGTTAACCAGTTATAGAATATGATCAGCATCTTCAATGCAGCTA
Source organism: Eulacestoma nigropectus (assembly GCA_013397775.1). Taxonomy (NCBI): domain Eukaryota; kingdom Metazoa; phylum Chordata; class Aves; order Passeriformes; genus Eulacestoma; species Eulacestoma nigropectus. The sequence goes on along the minus strand of VZTE01004350.1, from coordinate 3,752,904 downwards.
TAAATCTTATCCTATAAAAGCAATTGTGTCAGCATTTTTTTTTTTCTTGTGCTAAGCTAACAAGACTTTTCCCAAGTATAAAGATACACTTGTCGCCCCTTGCCACCTCCAGCATCAAAAGCAATTGGTTTGCTATTTGTCTGAGCATGTCCTCTGCTGCAGCTCTGCTTATCTGTTACAAATACAGTGCTGGAGCCACTGCTGCAAAGGGACAGCAAGAGCTAACACATATTTCTGCATGGAACTTTCCATAGAACTCATCATCAATCCTTTTCTGAACAGGAAACATTACTGTATGTTTTCAGATCATCATCTCCTTCCTACTTTAGTACCTATTTTGAGGATACCAGATGAGATATTTACAGGAATTTCAAATAAATGTAATTCTTTTTCATTTAAATACATACTTTCTGAAGAAAGTAAACAATTAGCAGGCTATCTGTGAATTCCATCTTATATGATGGCCTTGGAGTCTGTTATTCATAGGAATCTAGATCTGTATGGGATAGGATCAGGCATACTCATAATCTGAAATAGCTTTACTGTTCAAAACATGTTTTTATTTTTCCAAAGAAACAACGTCAACCAGCAGCCAAAGTGAGGGTGAAAAGAGAAAGGGAAGGTAGTCAAAAAAAGACAAAAAAAGAAAGCTCTTTTGTTTGACAAGGAGATTTGAGGAATAAACTCATAGTAAACTATTTCTAGCAGAAGCAATAAACAACAGCAAGTGCGACTCAGCAGCACAGTATCACCACAGGCTAAGTTACCCACTTTGGCATCCAATGCACACAGCAGGATGCCTTGGTATGTTTTGAAGCTGTGTCCTGGCAGAGTGTCACCTGGCAGGTGACCTACAAGACCTGATGCCTTCCATGTACCCCTTACTAAAAAGTCATCACTGAAAGCTGCACTTGCAAAAGCTAGCACAGGATTGGGTTCCTGGGACCCCTCGAGCAGAGAATGCTGCATAGGACAGTCTTACTCCAGAAATGAGATAACAGAGCCTTCTGATGCCACAAGACTGGCACATGCACCTAAAAAGGCAGCAGGGAAGCCATAGGTGGCTCTTGCAGATGGTTTTGTATCAGCTGATGGTGTTTCTACTCCCAGCATCACATCTCTTCTTTCATATGCATACAGACACTTGCAAGAAGATGGTGCACATACAATATACTTCTTGTTCTTCTTCTATTTCAGTTTCCTTCCTGGCTTATTCAACAGCCTGTCTCTAGAAACTTAAGCTTTCCAATTTTAAAGAAAAAAAAGTCCAGATGATTAATATATTTCTTGTGTTATAATTGAACACAGTGGATGAGTCTGTGTGCTATCAACTTTACAAAAAGCAGTTATGTAGGTATACACCAGCTCAGGATCTGCAGCAGATATTCTGTCAGCATAACACTAAACATGACATTTTATAAATGATCAAACATCTTTTGTACAGTGTTGCTGTGTCTGGTTAGGAGTAGCCAAGACGGTGAACCTATATAAGCACAACTTGTAGACAGGTATTGCTTGGCATATGCAATTTGCCAGAGAGAAATGTGAATGGCACATTTATATAAATGGAATGAATATTTCAACACCCTGTAAAAGTTTTATGAATCCCTTTATTTCTTTTCTGGCTCGCTTTAATCTCATACCTTAATTCCGCACAAGCACTTTTATTTCCTGTAACTGCAGGGTACAGGACAAAGATGAAGACTTAGATGATAGCACAAGGCAACTCAGCCTGCAAGTGACTCTGAAATTTTCTCTGTATCATAGAAAATACAACCACAGTCTGACATGAAAGTAGTGCTCATGTAGTACATCACGTGGACTAGCAGCATAAAAAGGAAAACCAGACACAAAAGTTTCAATCTTCCCAAAGTTCAAGTTCTATTTGTTACACATCTGTTTGGACTATAGTCTTCACTGCAGAGGTTTGGGCATCTTTAACAGAAGAAAGCTCTTGAAAACAGATTAGCTGGTTGTTTCAGAGTTGTCACTAAAGGCAGTTGATTTTGAATTTCAGGTTTCAGTTTATATGTTCACTGATACATCTGGAAAAAGTCTCTTGCCCTAATGACTGTGCATCCAGACCAGGCTGTTGCAGGTCAGTCCACAGGGTCTGTACAGGTGGAGGAATAGCATCTAAAAGAAGCTGAACAGATATTACAGACCTACATCAAGACCACAAGAATCTTCCTGTGAAACCATGTGAAGCAGTCCTAAGATCCAGGTGCAGTGACAAGGCCTCAAAGTGTCCTGGAGCTCTGTCTCTGTTCAGTGGGAATACATGAATCAAAAAGCTTAATAAACTTCTCTCTTTCATTTAGCTTAGACGAATTTAAGTAGTCTCCTGAACAGTTTTTACACTTATTCTGTTACAACCCCTTATCTGTGCTTGGGAGGAACAGATATGGACCTGAGCTAAATGGGGAGATGTACCAGTACAGCGGTGTCACGTGATGGTGACTTGTGCCACACCACGCCAAATTTACTGGTAAAATGCTGTTAATCCCCTGAACCCTCCACAGCAAAAATCTCTCCTGTTTCCAGCAGCATCTCAAGTCACAAAAATGAACACAAAGTCACCTGAGAAAAAAATATTGGACTTGCATTTCCTCATGAGTGGACTTTTGTTTTCTGCAGTGGAGTAGCATCGGTCCTTTCACCTTACATTCACAGTCTGCCATGGTCATAGGTCATACATCTGCAGCACTACACCAAGATATGTCACCAAAACACCCCAAGCCAGCAACTTTTATAGGCTGCTCCAAAGCCCAAAACACTACAGACCATATCTTCAAAGACCATCACGTGTTAAGAGTGGCCAAAGCAAGCAGTCAGGTAAAAGCAGTTAAATCAGCTGACAGGTTCTCTGTACTCTGGAGCTATAAAGTCATCAGCCTCACATACGAGCACAGTTGCAAAATTCACAGCATTTCACAACTAGGTAACTTGCCTTAAACCCAGAAATGAACTGTTTAGGCAAATACAGCCCTATAAAGACCCCAATTAGCTTTGTGGCGTCCAGCAGGCCGGAGGTTTTTCAGCATCTGACTGCCTGGCACTCCCAGAAGCAGCAAATTGCTCTGTGGTGAGCTCAGCTCTGAGGAGGTTTCACCAGCTGAGTGAAATGGGCAGCACATCCCTGGGTGGAATGGCAAGAACAACTACTGAAAAAAATAAACAATGGCAATATATTCCACATTACATTTTAACTCATAAAACTTTTACTGGGCTCTTCCCACAGCACCGCCAGCACCAAGTAAAAGCTCTTTGACAAAATGTGGTTAAGATGCAGCCACTTACTGTAAGAGCAGCCGAAGACCTCAACTCTCAGTCCTATCTGCCCACCAACATTCCACTTCAGAGGGATGAAGCGCAAGAATCGAGCTTTCATGGAGTGCAGCAGTTTGTGGTGAACCACACTGTCAGCGTTGCTGTTCCCTGTGAAAACCTGGAAGGACAAAGAGCCTTGGTGAGACATTAAGCAACAAGAGGTGAATGCAGCACTCTGAACAAAGGCTGTGAACTGCCACCCCTCTTCACAATTCTCAGTCTCAAAAATTACTAAAAATTATTTAAATTGATTGTCAAGTTTTCTTCTAAGTGCTGCATCTCTTATGAAGGGAAACGAAGGAGACAGTAGCACACAGAGCACCTCAGCAGGAGGGAAGGGTGTACACTCTCTTTTAAGAGTTACAAAAGCAGATTGTAGATAGAGATGATACTGAAGATGCTGCACAATTTCTCCCAACCGAGGCCATTCCTGTGCAGTATAATACTCAGTCAACCCCTAAAATAGTCAGAGTCCCATCAGCACAGTGAAGGATGGGGCTCGATTTAGCCTTTGGTGCATTCATGGAAGTAGGAAATGATAGACACAAGCCACTCAAGTTCTCCAAAGCCTGGGACGAAGAACAGGACCATGCATATCTAGATACCCAACAGAAAACTCAAGCAAGGAACAGGAAGAGATAAAAGCTTGAGTCAGCACACAGGAGAATCAGCATTTTGACTGTGTTTGCACTTGAGAGAGAGTTAAAGCATGCAAACAATAATAACTTAATTTCTTTCCTTACCTATTTGATTAATTGCCTGCAACAGCAAGCCAAAATTAATGGCCCTAGTCAGAATTGTAACTTAACAAGAGGAAATTCTCTCATGGATGAAGAATGACCAAGGGATTTCAAAGACAAACCTTCAGAAAAACATCAAGGTTGTATTCCTGCCTGCAGCATTTTCAATTCATCTTTACACCCTTATCTGTAATACGGGCCCAGGAATATCACGGACTTCCTACAATCCAAAACATTTGAGTAACTCAGCTAGGATTGGAATTTGAAGCTAACAGTTTTGTAAAACATGAAAACCAAAGAGCAAACACACAAAAACATAATCTCATAGGAGAGCCATATTTGTAAAAGAAGTCCTGCATTTTGTAAGCATAAAATTTCATCACAAAAAGTTGTACCAGTTTTAAATGCTTCTGCAGTTCAAAAATTGGCACAAGCCCATTAAAGTAGATGTACAACTCATTTCGATGGTTGAAGGATGTGTTAAAGAGATTAGGGGTTCACCTTCACGCATTTTTTTTTTCTCAAATGCAAGCATTCCAACTTTTTTTCCAACCTCAAATTCAGTGCATTCTTGTTTTACTAACTCATCATTCAATTGTTTTATTAGAACTATATTAAATAAAAAATATTTTGGAACATTTCTAAGGCACAATCCTTTAAAACCATACCATGTTTATTTCATTTCACCTTAAAACCTGTAACTTGGGAAAATTCTCTTCTATATACAATAAACCTTATTTTCCACCCAGTCATGAATGCAAAAGACCACATATATCTCCCTTCCTAAAATATTCTTTGCATTTCATTGCTGTTATTGCTTGCCTCTGAAGATGAACAATTTTGCTGAAATGATCTCTCACAATCCCAGTTACCTCCTTGAAAAACCACCCTTCAAAACATGTCATCTTGTGCTGGTTTTGGCTGAAGTGCAGTTAATTTTCTTCATAGTAGCTTGTTGGGGGCTGTGTTTTGGATTTGTACTGGAAACAGCATTGATAATAGAGAGATGTTTCAGTAACTGCCAAGCAGTGCTTCCACAGAGTCAAGGCTTTTTGTGCTCCTCACCCCACCAGCAAGGAAACTGGAGGGCATGGGAAGATGGGAGGGGCCACAGCCAGGACAGCTGACCCCAGCTGACCACAGGGCTATCCCATCCCATTGGCATCATGCTCAGCACATAGATCTGGGGGAAGAAGCACAGAGGGATGTTCAGAGTGATAGAATTTGTATTCTCAATCATCATTATGTGTGATGGAGCCCGGCTGTCCTGGGGATGGCTGAAAACCTGGGAAATGGTGAATGAACTTGTTCTGCTTGCAAAATTGTGGGTGGCTTTTGCTCTACCCATTAAGCTGTCTTTATGTCAACCCATGAGTTTTCTCACTTTTAATCTTTCAATTCTCTCCCCCATCCCATGGGGGAAGAGTGAGCAGCTGTGTGGGGCTCAGGTAATAGTTGGGGTTAATCCATTACAGATCTGTAAAATTATTTCTATTAGGAGCTTATCAGGCTGAAAAGGACAAAAAATTTGGCTATCCCAGTTGTCCTCAAAGCTTTGCTTTTCCTATACCTCTAGTTCTGAACTTTTTATGCACAAGATTTTGTTTTCTACAAGTATTATGCAACAGTTAAGTAATCTCTCACAAATTAAGCTATATTATATATATATATTTTTTTTTTTTTTAATAAGGATTCTTGTTGATGTTAATTCAAAGTTAACCAAATACAGCAGTTTACTGCTTTATCCATCAGATATGTTTTGAGAAGTGGAACAAACAGTACTTCTAGATGTCCTGATCTTACTCATACTGCTTTCCACATAGAAGCCAAGTTCAAATTGCAGCAGAGAGTCTTTCAGAGATTTTTTCCTTATACTTCAAGAGAAAAATCTTGTTCTTCTCAGTAATGAAACTGTCAGTAGAGTAAGCCTCATAGTCATATCTGTGGCAGTCTTCACATTTTTAGTAAGACACTCATGGATATACAAAATACATAAAGAGAAGTGTGGTTTTCTGTTTGTTTGCTCCAAAGGCTCATGTTTTTGGAGTCCTGTGATTATGTAAAAGTCTCACCTTTCGTAAGATAAAGAAGAAAAAGAACGGGGGGCAACAGAGAGTTTCCAGTCTTCCCAATTGTGAAGAAAAGCTTAAAATGCAGTGATTGGAGTGAAAGTAAGGGTGAAAAGCAAGAGACAAAAGACAACGTACACCTTAATACTATGAAACAAGCTGGGGTGTCCAGCATACTTTAGGGACTGCCTGTGCCACCAAGGCGGCTGTGGTTTTGCCAGAGAAATGACTCACAGCTGCACCACACCCATTGCAAGCTGACCTAGCTGCCTACCCACAGGCCTCTCTGCTAGCTGTCTTCCCTCAACACCTCAAGCAAGAGCCAGAATTATCCACATTCAGCCTCCAGATCGGTTCATTCCAAACCTGATGGGCAACTGTGCAAAAACATCCTTCCCACACTGAAAGAGCCACATTGGTAAAAATAAACTGTTCAGAAGTCCTATACAGCCCTTACAGCACTTTTTTTCTCAAGCTTCTCTAATAAGCAAAGAGCTAATGACACTTTTGGGGAAAGGAAATCCACAGGCAATGCTGTACCCATTGATCTATGCCTACGAGATGGTTCTGTGTGCAGCTAGCACATCCCTGCTTGCTGCTGCCGGCGGGGAGTCACTGTGTGTGTGCCTTCAGGATTGCTTTGATTTTCCCTTCCAACTCCCACTGCTATACAGATCACCTTTTGATGCTTTATGGACCACCCATGGGCTGTAGACCGTTGACTGAATAACACCAATTGCCACAGACGGTCACTTGAAAACTTAGATCCACAGCTGACACAGAAAAAATCGATCCATTACAGAAGATGAAAGTAGAATGCAGTACCAGATTTCACAGCCCTGGAGGTTCAAATATTGATTAACAGTAAACCTATCGGTGAGAATGGCAGAAGTCCTCTTGAGAAACAGCCTCTATTACAACTTGTTGTTGATAAGGATTAATTCCCAGGAACAAAATGACAAACAAGTGCAGAAAACAAAGCACCTGCATTTCCCATGCAACACAGTTGCTCTGGGAGGGAGCACACCACTTCAATCTGTGTCTTTTAACAAGCCCTGTAAACACAATAGACTGATGATTTACCTGGGAAATTCTGCCTCTGGCATTCTATGGGGCTTATAAATCAAAGAGCTCCATTAGTACCAAAACTTGCCACCAGCTTCTTGAAGGCAAAAGCTTTTCCCCAGTGCCAGAGACCGCAAGGTTAACAGCTGGCCAGGGCTGCCCCTCAGACCAAGCTTGTTTCACAATGCCTGGCTGCATGGTGCTCTGCTGTGACACAGACCACGGCACCACAGTAATATTTTATGAGGTTTTTTTTTATATAAGCCAGCAAAGGCAGGTCCCACTGGCATGAAAAGGTGAGGGAGAGCAGCTGCAGTGGTTTGGAGCAGGGTCCGACTGGCTCAGTGCTGCCTCTTGGGCAGCAGCTGTCAGCATGTAGGGAAGAATGGCAATGAGACAAGCATATACAACACTCTTCCCAATGCCCAGCTCACCTAGTTCATGGATTATAGTGAAATAGGACAAAATGGAATTCCAGTTTAAATAAAAAAGAAAATTTTGAAGATTTTTAAATCTCAAAACCACTGTTGTTGCCTGGAATTTGCATGGATGACTCCCTCAGGAAAAACAACGATTCAGCTAAATGGGCTATTTTTACAACTCTCCCATTCAGAGGGATCCCAAAAGCTTTTCAAGGGCAGTTCAGGAAAATGTCACGCAACTGTGGTGAAATATGACAGTTGTTTGATAACCCTGCAGACACACATTTGTTTCTTTACCTCATGCATTAATTCAGAGCTATTCCAGATCATACCAGTGAGATTTGATGAGCTTTAGATTGCCCTTTGGCCAAACTCTTAGACTGGTCTCCACCTACGAACAGACAAGTGGAAACTGGGTGCAAGTGTCTGCTCATGAAAGCCTAATAAATTCAAAAGATAAGATCAGATGCAGGACTTTATCTCAGCCTCCCCCGGCATGAACTCTCTGCACACCAAATGGCAACTTATTTACAGACCTCCAGAAGGTGGTTCCCATAATGGCTCTGCTGAATACATTCTGCTCTCCCACTTTGTGAGGCAGGTAATTGGATGGGTTCAAAATGAGTATGCAAGCAGCAACATCGGCACAATCCTCAGCCTTGAACGGTGAGCAGGCAGACCTGAGGTTAACTGCCTTCTAGGGGAAGTATTTTAAGACATATTGAAAACTCTCATTTCTGCCAAAGTAACTCTGATGAGCTGAATTGAGGGGAAAAAAATAATCAGATTATAAATGTGCAGAGGGCATACAACCCAGATGTTAGCAATTTACAACATTTCAACCTTTGCTAAAAGAAATACAAGCACAGAAAAGAGCACTCCACCTTCAAATCTCACCCGTGACATCACGGTGTGCTGCCTCCAGTGCCTGAAGAAAAAGGACAAGAGGGCACTTAATTCAAGCTATCCAGAGCTTAGTGAAGGAACCAAAGGGAGACAAAAAGCAGCTAAGCCTGTCATAAATCCCAAAACTGCAGTACTTATGAGTAAAACTATGTCATTCTCCCCTTTAAACTTCCTTAGCCAGATGAGAAACATCATGAGCTAGGAGTTTGCGCCGTGATACAGAACATACTTCCTGGTGAATGACTCCCAAGTACTTGAGAATACATGCACTTTACAGAAAGCATGCATTTTCAATGAAGAAACATGAAAATCTGAAAGAGGAAGCAGAAAGCATTGCCTAGCTTTTCACATTTTTCAGGCTGAAAAAAACTCTGACTTTTATCTTCTCCAAAGGCAATGGGATTTCAGTTGTACTGTAGTTTGCGTTACCCAGAATGCAACTCAATGGGGTTTCTGAGTGTGGGTATTAAATCCAGGTTTTGAGGAAGCCAGTGACTAAAACCAAGTTATGGCAGGGGTCCTATGTCTCTGCTTGTTTGTGTGGAAAGAGACCAAGGGCTACCATGACAAGGACACAATACTGCCATAAACACACCATATGGAAACTCAGCAGCCTCTGATTTTAATGGGATGCTCCAGGGTTTCTATTCACAGAAAAATTATACTGCATCAGTGCTTGCTAGCTGCACCTTAGGCCTGGACAGGTTTCTGTAACAATGAAAATTAAAAAATAAATTTAGTTTCTGCTGCAAAACAAAAGTAACTGTCAGTTCAGGCAATTCTAGAAACTCGCCCCTTTCACCTCAGCTGAGCCCTAAAACACAAAAAGATATAAAAACTAAAATATAATTTCAAAGTCTAAATGTTTGGGTTTTTTCACATTTTACCATTTCTACATCCTGTGCATGCCAATGGTAAAAAATGTTGCTTTGCTTATGTAATGGAAAAAGTCCTGCCTAACACATCAAGCCAGAACTGTTAATACCTTGTCACAAAGAAACACGGTGAAACGGCTTTGCTGTCATCTCCCTCGCCCTGTGCCCAGACTGGGAGCTGCTAAAAGCTCCTCCTCATTTGGAGGGTGAGTTCAGTGCAGCTGCTTGCCTCAGGAGTTCATGGCAGGACCTGGCCCCTGGGAGTTGTTCTCTTCCAGCATCTGACCTTAAAAAATTCTTTTGCTGTTAGAGGGGGCCAGACCATGGAGAGAAGGAAAGGATGACAAGGAGGACTGCTCAGGTCCTTTAAGAGCTGAAGCTTAGAGCTCTGTTTTCAGTACCACACAGCTACATTTGGCACATGGATGAAAAACCTAAGTATTCTGTTTTCCCACCTCTCTTTCTCAAGAGGCAAGTTAAATTTTCTTTCAGTAACCTTTCAAACCATCTGTAGAAATGAATTACGTTTACTTGGAGGAACTTGCCTGCTTAGGAGAGTCAGTGGGAGCTTTTTCCATCAATTTAAGCAGGTTTCAGCCTGAGCCCAAGAGGAAACAGCTGTCAGCCTGGTCCAGGGACCAAAAGCTGGAGGGCAGGTTGTGTCCACTTAGCACATCAGTTACCTCTGAGCATCTCTTTCCACTTCATGTCTCTTTCCTATAAATACACCATGGTCTTCATGATAAAAGGCAGCCAGTTATTTCTGGTTAATAGCCTTCTGAGCTGATTTGCAAGTTTCCACTCTCATGCTTCAGTTTCCAGCTTGAATACTATCACTCAAACCAGTCTAAACCCTATCCTCCCTTCATAGAGAGAAACCTCCTTTCTGCTTATGTTTCTTCTTTCCCAACAGCAGCTATATTTTTCTCTGTGGAACACCCATCCTTGACAAGAACCTCAGAAATAATATCCCCTGGCACACTGTCAGACAATAACCTCAGAAACAATATCCCTTGGCATATTGTCGGAGCTGCTATTAGAGAGGAGCAGGGGGGAAAAGAATAGAAGAGGCACCTGTCAAAATTATCCTTCCATAACATATTATCTGAGTAACTGACAGCTTTCCATCTCATCCCTCCACCACCTAATGGAAAAAAAAAAAATCGTCTAAAAAGAGGTAGTTAAACTTCCCTACAGAGCAAAGATTAAAATGACTGGCTGCAGTGATCAAGCAGGAGTCCTACTGGGACTGCATTACACTTGTTACTCATCGAGGGGCTGACTGCTGTGCTCCAGCAATGCAGCCTCCACCTGGGCTCCTGAGCATTATTTAGACACCTCTGAGCTACTGGCAGTTTCTGTACAAGCAGGGCAGTCCAGGGGAGAGGAGATGCAGTAATGTGTCAGGGTCCATATTAATTCATCACTTCCCTAAATGATCTGCTCAAGTGAGAAGGTTATTTGCTGCTAATCCACCCCATTACACCACGTCCGTACCTTTCTGTCTGGTTAGTTACTTTCCAAATACAGGAACAAATGCTGTTAACAACATCATTAACATCAGATAGATGACTGCCCAAAGTAAACTACATTTATATTAAGGATGCTGCTTATTATCCTTCTGCTGACAGTTAATAGAACTAATCACAGATTTTCCAATAAAATCCATCATTTTTATATCATCAAAATATTTTGCAAGCAAAAGCATTTAAAAAAAATTAAATAATAGCCATTAAGAAAATCTATATAATATTCTTTTCTAAATAGGTCTGTATCAAAATAAAAAACGTGTGTAATGATGGTGACATTAGAAACATGATGTTTCTTGGGTCCCTTAAGGACAGTGAAACATTTATACTTAGACCAAAGAAAATGAAACAAAATATTGGAGAACTTCTTAACCTTTTGCACATTTTTTTTCCCTGTTCTGATTCACCCCTAGAAAATTCTAATTTATTTTCTGGCTTTGATCAGCAGCACCTTTCTATACTGAAACGGGCAGTTTGATCTTTAATCAGGTCAAATTAGTGTCAATCTGTTTCCAGATTCTGACAGACTGTACCTTGGCAAAGTCTGAGATTCTGTATCTACCAGAGACCTTTCCCAATAGGCATCTTGGGTACAGTGATCTCTTTTGAAGAAAAACAAATTTACCAAATGGATAATACATGAGCCACATCACTTGACCTCAGGATGAGAAAATGGTCTCTGTCTTCTTCCATTTCCTCATATAGATGTAGCCCAAATGCCTGATCCAATCTGTAGTTGGGCAGGTTGCCCTGCTTCTTCCCAGCAATGAACCAAGTGCAATTTCCTTACCCTACTGAGACACTCTTTGCATACATACGTGAAGTTGCATCTCGCAAAATTGCATTTCATTGGTGGAGAATAGATCCCTATCTTTAGATTTCAGAATCAGCTTTGTCTTTGGAGCACTTGGAGGTGAAGCTGTTATCGCTGTTAATATTATCACTGCTACATAAATAAATAATAATAGAAGCAAGAAGCAGCAAAATTAAGCCTGTAAATTGCAAGTCTAAGCTAAAAGTCGGCAGCTAATCCCTGCTTCTGTTCAGCCTCCTGCACTTTATCTTAAAGGCAATCCTACATAAAGATAGTATTTTAAACTAAATCACAACAAGGATAAATATTTCCCTAGTACCTTGACTAGATTAACCTTAGCCAACAGACTGAAACTGCTTTTCTGCTGCCAACACTAATCATAGATTTCAGCTGTTCTGCATAAATCTCATGGAGACCTTCATGCTTTACATTAAATTAGTGGGATTAACAATGCAGTGAATGTGTTTATGTCTGGCAGTGTTGGGGAACTCTGGGAACCTTCTCTGTTGTTTAGCTTCATCAAAGTACATTTAAATAGCTGGTGCTGTACACTTGGTGTTTCTCTGGCTGTAATTTGCCAGACGGATCCAGCAAGATGACACCAGAGAGGTGTTAGTTATTCCATGCAACAGTGACCTCAGATGAATATTGTGCTTCATTATCTTACGATATTTCGCTGTTATAAAGTTTGATAGCATTTTCTTTTGGATCAGTAAAGTAATATCCTGTGGAAGGAGAAAAATAGGTAGGCTTGATTTTCTCCAGTGTTCTATAACACACTGAAATGCAGGTGCCTACACACACAGTTTTTGTTACGCCCTCCTCCCCCCCGGCCCCATAGCAACCTCCACAAGGAAGAAAAGACAGGTTATAGTTGTAGGCAACTCCCTTCTGAGGAGAACAGAGGGTTCAATACTCTGGACAGATCTTCCTCTTATTGAAGTCTGCTGCCTCCCTGGGGCCTGGGTTAAGGACATCACCAGGAAAATTCCCAGCCTGGTAGAGCCTTCAGATTAGCACCCACTACTGCTCTTCCATGTGGGTGGCAATGAAGCCACAATCTCACCCCTCAGAGCAGTGAAACTGTGCTCGTGTACATCGGCCATAGTCTTGGCCTAGTGAGTTACACAGACTTGTCTCTACCACAGGAGGGCTAAATTTAATTGACAAATCTTCCTCCTACAAAACCATTACTGTAATGCTTGCAGCATCCTACATTTGCGTCTTGTCATTCCACTTACACACTGAGGTCCATCATTGAACCACATTACATTTATCTTGAGGACACTAAAGCAACTTAAAGAAACCACATCTCTTCCTTCTGCAATAGAGCAAGATGAGCTTTTGCAGCATCTTGGCAGGCGTATGTGCAATGTCTTCCAAATGCATGTCTGCCCATTAAGTTTCGACCACACATTTCATTATGCCAACCACACCAAACAATCCTCAGCAGCAGGCTCTGAAGATCATGATGTTCCCTAAAATACAGCACCAAAAAAAAAAAAAAAAGTAACTTTCTGTTAGTGATCCAAGGAGGAGGCTTGAAATTCTGACTCTGAAGTGTAATTTTTACTGGCATGCAAATAACACCTGTTACTGTTGTTACAGTAGGACATATGGAGTCATGATACACTTGGCAGGTCCAATACTGCATCAGACCATCAATAAAAACTGTTCTATTACTTTTATTTTAGAAATCAGAAGAATATGGGAACTTCTCAGTGAGTTTGAAATTTCACTGCTTGTAAAAAACTTATTTCAAAACGAGCATAACCCCCGTGTGGATGAACACAAGGGAAGGAACGTGGAAATAGTTTCTTGCAACAAGAGGAGTTTCTACACAATAGAGGTTTCTGTAAATGTGCAAACTGAGATGCATCATGCTGGATTGTCCCTAGGACCTTCAATAAAAATTTCATTCTTGGCCTTTCCCCAAGGAGGATCATCCTACAGAATCTCCGTCTTTGCACCCTCTAACAGCAAGATAAGTGATGCTGATTTACACAGCAAGATCACCAGTTTTTAAGCAGTTGTAATGGCTCACCCATAGGAAGGCAATCAAAGACTGCTAGTTGTCATCCTCTGCTGTACACCTCCATTTAAGAAAGGAACAAAAAATAATGAGATATGGAAATACTCCTCAACCTTGCATGCCATGGCACTAGGTTCAGGAGCCTCACATGCCAGTTTAGAAATGTAATCATATTAAGAAAATGAATTTATTTCTGTATAGACCTGCAGCCCAATATTTACTTCAACAGGCACTTTAAAGAAATCAAATCAGAGTAACAGCTTAAGTGAAGGGAAATAGCTTAAATGAATGGAAAAGCAAATTACAATTTAAAATACCATGTCAATAATTTCAATATAATGCCTCAATACAAATTAAGAGGCATTATAATTAATTTCCTCTGTACTGGTGCGGCATAAACCTTGAGTCCCCTGTGCGGTTTTGGATGCCACAACATGAAGATAAGCTGCTAGAGAGTATCCAAAGGAGGGCCATGAGGATGGTGAAGGGTCTGGAGAGGAAGCTATTTGAGGAGTGGCTGAGGTCACTTGGTCTGTTCAGCCTGGAGAAGAGGAGACTGAGAGGAGTCTTCATTGCAGTTACCACTTGCTCACAAGGGGAAGAGGAGGGCAGGTACTGATCTCTTCTCTTTGCTGACAGTGACAGGACCCAAGGGAACAGCATGAAGCCGAGTCAGGAGACATCTAGGTTGGATATTAGGAAAAAGTTTTTACCCAGAGGGTGGTTGGGCACTGGAAAAGGCTTCCCAGGGAAGTGGTCACAGCACCAGCCTGACAGAGCTCAGGAAGCATTTGGACAATGCTCTCGGGCACATGGTGTGACTCATGGGGTGTCCTGTGCAGGGCCTTGAGTGGGACTCAATGATCCTGATAGGTCTCTTCTAACTCAGCATATTCTATGATTCTATAAATTGAACAGTTTGCTTTTTCAGAGACCTTTTTTACCACTCCTTTCGTAAGTTGTCCTTTTTACTTTCACTTCCGTACAGTTTTTCCCTAAATCATATCTAGGCAAACACTTAAAAACTAAAAATCTTAGAAGCCTCTCCAATGGTATCAGTATTTCCCATTTAAGTATGGCAAAAGATGTGGGAGTTGAGGAGAGGGGGAAGTATGGGAAAAGAGGAGGGAGTTGAGGAGAGAGGAAATCAATAGCTCCTTAACAAGCCCTTCTCCTGAGGTGTGAAATCTAGCACACAGGGCTCTTTTATTCTTTTTATCTCCTGATCATAGGTGAAAGAAAGGATCCGTGAATAGCATCCATGAAAGAGCTTGCCTTTAGAACAAGAAATAGGAACACCTAACATTTTTTGCAAATATTAAGATGAAGGCATTGTGTTTAAAGTGTTTTTCTTTTTATCCTGAAAGCAGTATGAGTAGCTACACCTGAAAAGTAACAAAGAAGGGAAGAAAGAAGCAAGTGTTTTTAGACAATGCAACCCACAGAGAGGAAAATTAACCTATTACAGGATTTCCTTTCAAACACTTTGCACACAGTGAGGCCTGAATAATAAGCTGGGCTAGGATGTATGTTCACAGTTCAGTCTTCAAAGATGAGCTTGTTCTCTGGCAAACAGAAGAGAACTGTGCAAATATACAAATTTAACTTCTAGTAAAGAAGGACACTGATATACCCTCAAGTGCTTCTGCATCAATGCTACAGTCTCATGCACATTTGAACTCACCAAGTTTCTCTAGCAGAGCATTAATGAACACCTGAACCACTGCCCATGTGGAGAACACACAGCTTTGACAGCAGTTCTTTAAAACACCACTAAATCAACATATTATGACTAAAGGAAAACCCATCACTTCTGCAGGTTCCCAGATCGTTTGTTATATAGTATCCTTGGAGAGTCAGATTTGCATTTTCAAAGAGTCCAATTTCTCCCCATACTGGTGTTCATGTGCCTTGCTGAGGAATGAATTGTGCCGAAGTCCATACTCTTGATTACAGGACAGAAATGGACAAAATGCGCTCATTTTAAGCAGGAAAGCATGGCCTCAGGCAATTTAGGCTGAGCCTTTCAACGCAGGTCTCTATGGTTGTGTCAAAGGCACATGTGCTAAACTCTGGAAGTGTAACTAACCTGGCTTATGCTTTGTGTATTTGAAAATACATCCCAGCAGATTTACGAGTGGAAAGCAGCCACATCGAGGAGGCAGTAAAGGGCACAAAGTTTGTAAGGATGGAGTGGGAAACACCGGTAAAAAGAAAGGTGCTATGTTTAAAAGAAAGGTTAGAAGCCAATAGGGACAGTGAGTTACTACTGACCACCCTAACATCAATATGGATTGAAATTCTTCCGCATTAGTGTGTTAGGTCTGGGTTATCAAAAACATGACCACGTGATGCTGTTATTTCACTCAATGGTAGGTAGATAAGGCATCAATGAAAGATCCAAGACTAGACAAAAGAGAGAAGCCTTTTTCAGCTTTGAATAGAGTGTAACTGTCAGATCATCTTAAACTCCAAATTTATAGAAAACAGAAAAGCATAATTGCTGGAGTTGGTAGGCAAGGTACCCAACACACAGACACAATGTGTTCTTTACACTTAACCAGCACTCAGGACGAAAACACTGCTATTGAAGAGCTTCTCTGCAACACTGGCCACACAAAATTGTAATTCAACACACAAATACAGAATTACACACACACACACAAACTTAAAGTACTATTTTAAAGCAGAGATTAACTTTAAAAAAATACATAAAACTTATGATTCATTAGCTAGAAATTAAAAGTAACAACAGCATAAATTATTTTAAGAACCATGTAAGTATTTTAAAGTCATCATATTGGAGATTCAAAATAAATCAAAACCACTTATGCTGAAAACAAATTTCTTTAAAAGGAAAGAAGTAAAAACCATCTGGTAAAATCAGAGACTGAGAAGCTATTTGAAGTAGGAGGACTTTCCTCTAAAGAAGTAGTCGCAATTAAAGGATAAAAATGGAAATTGGGATCAACTCTGTAAGTACAGAATACCAGCATAACACAGAACTTTAAAAATTTCAGATCGTTTGATAAAAGGCATAAAAACCAGCAATAAATACCCTTATGAACATGTGATAGGAAAAAAAAAATCCAACTGGTAAAAATGCTGCAAGACAGCCTTGAAGAAGACAAGGCCATAGCTGAGATGGTGAATTAATTCTTTTCATCAGAGCAGAGAGTAGGATACAGCTTAGGGTATATTTCCAGCTCTAGGCTCTTTTTCCATTATGGGTGAGAAAATTATTTTAAATTGAAGTACTGAATTAGCATATAAAATAAAGAGAGAAAATCCACCTAGCTCAGTTAATATTCTTCCACAATTTAGAAATTCAATATAAAATTGCTCAACTATTAGCTGTGATGGCTATCTTATCAAGGAAATTTACTTCATTACCAGAGAAACAGAAGGTGACAAATGCAGGGGCATGTTTTAAGAGGCTTTAAGACAGACCGTGGTACCCATATACACATAAATCCATAAATTAGTAGAGATTATTTTAAAAATCAGAATAAACAAACAAGCAGATCATTATATAATGACTAAAAGACATCTTGCTTTTTTAAGAGAGAATATAGACCTTACATATTTATTATTAGCCTTCAAAGGAATCAGTTTATGGATTGATAATGGTGCTATAATTGATACCATGCACTTGTACTTCCATCAACTTTTGTTGAAAACCACTGAAAGAAAAAAGAACAACCAAACCAAGCTCATATATGACAAAAGAAAATGTGAAAAAAATGAAAGAAATGCAAAAAGAAATGCATTTATGGGGATCTAGTCTGATCTATGCTATTTCTGGCTTCCTAAATGCCGTATCGAAGAAAACACAGAGTACAGAGAACTAACACAACTTAGTGATAACACAAAAGTTGTTGGCTTGTCAAAATAAAGACTGACAGAAAAGCTGCACAAGGATCTGATGATATGGAACGATCAGGCAGTAAAATGGAAAGTAAAGAGGATCAGCAAATGTAAAGCACCACACCACACAGACAAAATCATCCTCACCACACACCCCCTCTGAAACAGCTTGGAAATCTGCTGCTGTCATTCAGGAATCCTGCAACCTTGTAAACTGCTGGACGCAAACGTCAGTTCTGGACTCAAAAATGGCCAAAGAAGCTATTAGGAATTGCAAGAAAAAAAAAGAGAACCAGCCATCCAGAAAGTAATGAAATTACTTTATATATTAACAGTTATGTGACCTCAACTTGAAAACTGTGAAGCTTTTGTCTCTCCATATGACAAATGTATAGTTGAATTGGAAAAAAATACAGAAAACAGCCACAAAATAGGCCAATGGCATAAAATATCTTCAGAATGTTGAAAGATTAAACAGACTGGGATTTTTTAGCCTGAAACTTGATGTCTGAAGTAGACTACAACACGGAGTTATAAAGTAACGAATAACAGACATAGCAGGAGATTGGGGAATTATTATTCATGTTTACTAGAACATGAAAGCCAAACATCCAACATAATTTTCAGAAAACTTATGGACCCAGCAGCTTTTGTTTTGCTAGGGATTTCTAGACATATGTTTTCTAGTCAGATTTCTAGGGCTGTCTATATGAAATGCCAAATCTATTGCTAAATTGTACTGATCTCTTCACCAACCCTCTAAAGAAAAAATAAAACCTCAGAAATCATAAAACTAATAAAACATATAAGCTGTTAGATAAAGGGGTATATTGAGATTCATAATTATTCAGTGTCTCAGAGCATATACTGACAGAAGAGTTGAAAAACAGCTATTCCTTTTCCCCAGAGAAACATATTAAAGAAATTTCTTATTTGAAGCTGGTGACATTTCATAGGAAACTGTGAATAAAAAAAAATAGTAATAAAAAAAACCACGACAAAAACCCAACTAATTTTATTTGTGAACTATTTATTCAGTGGCTTCTTTTCCAATAACTATACTGAACAGGAGAAATCTAGAAAACAATAGAAATCTAATTTAATTTCAAAGTTTCTCTTTGAAAAATGTCACCAAAAATGATCCTTTTCCTTGAACAAAAAAAACCCAGTACTGACACAGGTAGTTTTTCAAAGGGAAAATTTATCATAAATTGACTAGTCAGAACCAGGGATTGTAACTGCAAAGTTATTTGGAAATCAAATACAGACCCAGCATCATGACCCATCAGTTTCCCTCCCCTCCCTCCTAGCTGCCCATCCTTAAAAACTCTATCACACTTAGGAAGATTCAGAACTACATGGACATCCACACTACTGAAAAAAAAAAAGTGTTAGTGCTCATTTTAATGACATACTAATTTCTCAGAATATTTTCATTACTTTAAACAGACATTTCTGCCTCAAATTCATCCAGAGTTAAAGAGCTGAAGATTATTACTTGAATATTTTCACACAGCTCTTACCAAAAAAATCCTCATCTTTGGGCTGGATGTACCCTGCAGGTGCCCCTCAGGGGTGAGGGCAGGGAGATTCACCAGAAAGCTGCCCGCAACCTCAGGAAACTAATTTGCCCAGTGGGCCCAGTTTCCAGCAGCGTTTGCCTGCCTTTATGCAAACCTTTACGCCTGCCAGTGTGCACCAAAGTCAATTGTGAACGTCTCAGCTCCCCCATCTCTGGAATACTTTAATTATGCAAGCACCCAGACAGTTCTTCCTGCAATACCCACCCCGTGTTCTTATGTTGGGACAAACCCAAACCCTCTGACTGCCCATCAGAGAGAGCAGAAAGGGAGAGGGAGTGTGTGGGGTGGGGAGGATGCACGAAGACCCATCCATCGTCACCATCTAAATTGATGCTACAAAAGCAGCACCTTTCTTTAATAAATCTAATTTATGCCATTGTTCTGCCATGGCTTAGACAAGTTCAGCTGCACCCCAGCAAGGACGATCACTCACTTATCTTCCAGGTCTCCAAGACGTAGGGCTTTATCACAGCCACCAGGAAGTACCACACCTGGCAGCTCTCGGGGATTTGCTGACTTTCTCCAAGGTTCTCAATCCAAACAGTATTTCCAGCTCCAAATCCAAACAGATGGAGAGGGACAAAGAGGGGAACACTCCAGCTTCCAGGCCTTACAGCTACACTACCAGCCTCCCCTACCCAGTGGAGAGCAGCTGGCAGAAATCGAGAAGGCCAGGACACACTCCTAATGCTCATGAGAGCTTCCATTACCTACTAAAGAAAACAGAACTGAATATTTGAAGCAGATGAACTCTTCTTTCTTTCTTTCTTTTTGTACCTTAAAGGTAGATAGAAAAGACATGGTCAATTTCTAAGGTCACCCTAAGTGTTAGTTCTCACCGCACTTGGGTCAAAAGTCACAAACTCTGCCCCTTCCTGACCGTAATGACCCAAAGCACAATCAGATCACCCCAAATACAAACTTCTTCAAGCACCTTCACATGCTGCATAGGGCAAGTTCCATGCCTGGTGCTTAAGACAACGTGTGAGTTGATCTGTGCCCCACTCTAGACAAAGGAAATAATGGCACAGAGCCAGGAAAACCTACCTGTGAGCTCTGACAATTAAAGAAAATTAAAGTGAAGTGGACTTAAAAGCTTTTGGACCCCATTGGCTAACAAATGTTACAAACTAACCTAACCTGCACTGGCAATCCCATTAATTATGCACTATTTATGTATTAATTTCTCTTTCAGTGAGCTTATTAAGCCATCCCCGTCCCGGACTACCATAAAACTGAGAGATTTGCTGTCCCCCTAGACAAATAGAATAGGCTTTGCCAGCTGAGTTGGAGGTCTCTTTAAAGGAGAGAGAGTACCATTTGTTACAAAATCATAACCTCAAATCAAGGATCCACCAGGAACTTCGCAAACTGTCTTAATTTATCACTTGCACAATGAACCATTCCTAACTGGATTGCAAGGGGATTGAGCAATCAATCTTGTTAATTGCCTTCTATCAATTAAAAAAGATTTCTGTTATTTCAAGCAGGAATGTTTGGTTTTGTTTGTTTTTTAACTCAGAAGTAAAACATTTTATTTATGTAAAACACCCTAAAAAACTCAATCTTCTGTTGAATAAATCCTGCATTTGTAAACACAAAAATAAAATTCATGCCCACATAACACAACAGGATTGAGAGGTGAAAGAATTGAAGAAAAAAGACAAGGCAATGAGAATGTTTAAAACTGGGACTCAGTCTGCTAACTCATATGATTTCATATGTCTAGATGGGATTTTTTATGGCCCTGTCTTCATTTCCCAAACTCTTTTTGGGTAACATACACTCATCCTGCAGATATCTAAGCAAAGGGTTCTCCACGTTGGCCCAAGAAACTGGAAAGGGCTGTAGCATGACCTATGTTTATTTGTTATGCTGATGCTATAGTGGCTCTCAAATAGCCACTTGGACTCCTGCAAAAGACTAACTGCAATATAAACAAATCCAGATGGCTTTGTTTTGACATATGTAAAATCTTGAATCTGCCATCGGACTGATGTGAGAAATCTCTAGCTTTCTACCATCCAATTAAATAAAAATAGCCTATTTTTACTGCTCAGGCAGATGAGCATACAGCTCTCACCAGGCTAATATCAGGGCATTTTAAACTCTCTCCAAAGATCTGGAAATCCTAAATGTACAATTTTTTGTATCTCCTTTCTGGGAATGCACATAAGCCCTAGGGTTGAAAGACCCATAGCAATTAGGTTAATTGACATGACATTCTATTGGTCCTTCCTTCTAATCTGGCAGAAAAATCATCTGGCCCCAGAAGGAGTTAATAATACAACACTACAAAGTGCTTTGTGTCTGTAATAATATATTTCCTCAATGCATCATGGCAAGAATATGTTTAATTGAATTATGTAAGTGGAAAGGTTCTGTGATTTTTTTGATTTTTAGCCTTTCAAGTTTTTTCTGTGTTTGCTTGTGCTTGTTCGTTTTAAATATTAAATGCAGGAAACAGACTAAAACAAGAAAAAAATGAAATAGGGAAACAATAATGTGACCATATCTTGTTTCTTAAATGCATTACTAACTGCCCCACTATGAACTCATCACAACATAATTAATGTCAACTTGGAAATATGAGCTTTTTTTTTCCCCCTTTTCGGGGGGGGGAGGGGGAGGGGGAATGGGCAAGTGTGGGAAGTGGTGTATAGCTGTCATTGAAGCTCCTAAATTCCTAGCTGTGAAAACTTATGTAACCTACACTGAGGAGTCAAAAACCTTTGCTGAGGAGTAAAAGCCTGCCCTACTGACTACATGCAATGCTATGAAAATAGTGCCCATTGGACTCTCTCTCTGATGACTCTAGCATTACCCAGGGCTAGAAAAGCCATTTCAGATGTGTTTGCAGCAACCACTGCCAAGACTTTTGATGCATCTACTGCACCACTGACTTGTCTCGGTCACATTGAGCCGACATTCTCCACCAGCCCCTCACAAAGGCTCTAACAATGCTTGGCTTTCTGCCTGTTTGCCACAGGAGGCTCTTGCCATTTTCAATCCAAATCTTGGATTTGCAAGGCAAGATAGGTTGAGAAGAGCAAAGGAACACTGTTCAGCAGCAAACAGTGGTTAACACACTGCTAGGAATGCACAAAGCCAGCTCACCTCTCAGGGTTTGTGCTGATCTGGACAACAGTTCTCACAAACCCACATTACAGCTGCTGAAACACGTACCACCTTCTGAGAACATGATTAAGGAATGCCACTAAAATGATTCTCAGCAATACATTCTTTCATCACTGAAATTATGTTCATTTCACTGGGACATACTTTAATGGACACTTGAATTTTGCTTTCACAGACTGAGAGAATGGTTTGGGTTGGAATGAACCTTAAAGATTATCTAGTTCCAACCCCACAGCTGTGGGCAGGGACACATTCTACTAAACCACATTACTCAGAGCCCCTAAACCACATTACTCAGAGCCCCATCCAGCCTGGTCTTGTCTTGGCATTGCTGCAAACAGAAGACAATGCATATTGCTGTAATCACAATTCCTGTGTATATATATGCAAAATGAAAATTGGTGTCACTTGCATCTAAACCCTTGTGCATTCCACTCCATGATTCAGAATTGTATTTCTTCAGTCACAATCATTATGTTTTGGGTGGATGTGGTTGTTAAAGTAATACGCAATTTAAGAAACGATACTGTAGCAAAGCAGCTTCCGACTAAAACAATTCACACTGCAGATAACAAAGATGCTCTTGCAGTCTATTTTTAGAAAAGAAGCAATACTGCTTAAACTGCCTGTAGTGGTGAATAGTTGTATTAAAGGCACACCGGTAGGTTGAGGGGATGGACAGCAAACATTTTTTAAAAATGGGACAGCCTAAACTCTTCAGTGTGCAGAAATGAAGACATATAGTATGAGTTTTTCCACAAGTCTTTTACCCTCCATTGTTCCTTGAAACAGCGTACAAGAAAATGTATCTAATATATTGCAGTAATATGACACCTTACACTGAACAGCACCTAAAACTCTTCCAGGCTACAACCTGGCACTAAAAAAGACAAGATAGCAGTGTGCTCATTCCACCTATCCCACAAACTTCCTGCTTCCTGGTATCTATGATTTTACATCTGGAGTCTCAATTTCTTGTGCTTCAGTGCTTGTGTATCTTACAATAACTCTGTTTTGTCCTTAACAACTTGCCAAGTCTGCATAATACTCAGCAATGAATATGAAAATATGAATTAGATTTAACATTATTAGAGATAGTCAGTAAATCATATTTCCTCTCAGAAGTCATCTCCAGTAACAGCTCAGCCTGTTCTGTACGCATCCTGAGGTACCCACAGAAATTATATCCCTTCTGTGCCTTTGAACTGCTTCTCATTCTGACACTAGAATCACTCAGCTCCAGCTCATCCCGGCCGCACAGCAGGACGGCTAATTCAGCATTCCTGTGTAGTGTACTTCCAAATGAATGCCACAAAGTGACACGTTTAGCTGCTGCATCCCCAGCCAATTTCAAGTCGCTGTGATCCCCCTAAAGTGAGGAAAAGCATATGAACCCGCAGTGTTGACCAAACTGAAAAAAAAATTGTCTCTTTCCCACAAAAGCATCGTTATTCTCACATCAATTAACATGTCATTTTCTTTTATCTTGGTTAAAAAAAAAAATCCAGCATGATTTTCAGTGACATTGAGAAAAAGCATTTTATAATAGATTCTGTTAACTTTGTCACTTGCCAGTCAAGATGCATTACATAACCAGACAGAAGTATTTCAGAATTAGCCATCACAGCTATTTAGCAGGTTAAATACTAGGAAGAAAGATCATCAGTCTGTAGTTTAACATACCTGGGCTGCTCTCAGGGTGGGCACAGTCTCTCTGGTGATAGCTGAAGTGCATGTACCAAGCTCAATGTTTATGTGGGTATCTTGGCCTGTCTCAGAATGCTACACTGAGTGCTTACCCATCTTTCCCCTGGTTCTGCATCCCACTCCCATGACAACAGAAATTAACCACATAAACCATAAGAAATTTCTAACATTCTCCAGATCCAAGTCCCTGGATTGAACAATAACAGGACACCAGGACTCACAAAGCCATTTATTTTTTTTGCCACTTAATCCAGACAGTCCCTGGGTCCTGACTTCTCATCTGTCAAATAGGGGTAAATAATACCTTGTCAGTCTTTTTCACCTACTTACAGCTCCTCTTACAGACAAATCATCTCACCTGATGGATGTTCCTGGTGCATGGCAGCACCCAGCTCTGATCTTAGCTGAGCACTCATTCTACACTTCTGTAAAAGTCCTATAAAGTAATAGCAATGTAGAAACATATTATCTTTCTTTCTTGCTAGAGAACCATTACCCAGAGTCCACCAAGCTATTACCACTAATTGTAGGTGTCGAGAAACTTGAGATCACTCAAAAGAGCTAAAAACTGAAGAAAAAATTCTATAATTTAATGTACCGATGGTTTTCAAGGTATACAGAAACTGCAATGCCTAAACAGTGGATGAAAAAAATGGACAGAGGAGTTGTGAAGTTACTAAAGTTTTAGAATATAAGCAGCTTGTGAAAGGAAAGGGAAGGGAGGAAGGGAGGAAGAGAAAGAAAGAGAGAGAGAGAAAGGGAGAGAGAGAAAGAGAGAGAAAGAGAGAGAAAGAGAGAGAGAGAAAGAGAGAGAGAGAAAGAGAGAGAGAAAGAGAGAGAGAGAAAGAGAGAGAGAGAAAGAGAGAGAGAAAGAGAGAGAGAAAGAGAGAGAGATCCCTACTTTAAGAAGTGTCTTGGGCGTTAAGTAATATTTTTATGGAGGCCATTTTAGGAGGAGCTTCTCACCTATGAATTAAGCAAATACACAGTGATGATCCCAGGATCCTGTCATATTAACAGTTAGAAGAATCAAACAAACAAACTCCTCTCTGTTATATGGTCATTTCTTTTTTCTGCAGGACCCTGGCTTCAGCCAGCAGTGGAGAATGTTTCCGGAAATCTCCACTGTTAGATGCAGGTCCTCAATAAAGCAGGTGCTCCCTCTGACACCTTCATCCTTACATAACTTGAGGGGGAGGGCGGGGAGGGGTCATAGTAAATGAGCAAGAGGAGAGGAAGCCAGAAAAACAGTTTCATTCATAAGGCCTAGTAGAACACACTTTAACCTCACCTGCACTTCAGAGATGGAACTACTGATTATGAGATACCAGTTTTATGGAGACAAACTAAAAAGACAATTAAGAAATTTATTCTAAAATACTGTTTACATTTCATCAAAAAATACTGATTCATAGGAAGAGTTCCTATAGTCTGTGACAGCGAGGCAGAATAACTGATTTCAAGGCTTTCAACCACAATTTGGAAATTTTAGGCTCAGATCCTTATTGACCCTCATGCACACCAGGAATGTGGGCATTTAAACAGAAATCTGTAAACCTGTTTCAAACTGTGCCTGAAGGGATAAAGCTCTGGCTCGCTTCATTTAGTGCTGGTGCCTCTATCCACTTGCTTAAAAACACTAATCCTCTTATCAAGAGATTCATCTGAAAGTGAGAGTGGTCTCAGTGGCACGTCACTCCTGCCTCTCAGGCAACTATTACTACTTTGCCTTAAATTATTTCGATGAGGCCACCTTGTGGAAAGGGCATGAGGAAAACCACACAGACGGACATGCCAAGAAGAAGGAGCAAGCACGACTCTGCTCATCAGCAAAAAGGCTCAGGCCCCAGCTGCCAGGAGTACGCCTGTACACCACCCAGTGATTTGTAAATGCCGAGCAAGCATCCATTCCTGGGAATAGAGGAGGTATTTTATTCCAACTGCTACCTCTCACTATCACCAGGGTTGGTCTCTCTGATTCACAGCAACAATTTTAAATGCAGCTTTCTACCGGCTCAAAGACAGCGGCTCAGTGCCTTAATGACACAGCAAGGGAGGCAATAGCTCTCTCTGGCACAAGGCATGTTCTTGCTCTCACTGGTTTTTGTCTTTTAACAGGTCAAAGTCTTGTTTTTAGCCTATGCTGTGGGGG
>VZTE01004350.1:3711951-3726610 GCA_013397775.1 Eulacestoma nigropectus | reverse complement strand
AAACTCCTGAAAAACAGTTTTATTTGCTTTAAACTAGGATTCCAAATTAATTTATGATTTTTCCTTGTGACACAATTAACCTTCTAAAAAACCATAATAACCCATCATCTCTTTTGGATGGTATGAAAATAACAAATATTTGTAAAATAAATTTTCTTGAGAAGTACACTTCACAAGAATTTCCCATCAAGAGATGAATAATTATGGGTCTGGAGCTGGTTTGAAAGCATACAGTGAGTAAAACTTAAGATGCCATATTGAGGAGAAAACATAATATTGAATAGTTGCTCATTAATTAAAGACTATCCGGTTTCTACGCTGAAAGGAATGGAAGATGCTGTGCAAAAAATAGTTTGTGATCAGGTAATTAAAGCCCTTCCCACTGCACACACATTAGGGGGTCTAATTAAGTTTGCAATGACATTTTCTATCCTTCAGGTTTTTAACTTCATAGCTTAATAATGTTCTTTTAACATTTCTTTTTCATTTGCAATAGCTCTCTGTAATACCCCAACAAAACAGTTATACATTAAGATGTTACATATAAATGCATATGCTTTTGATCTCTCTTAAAAGAACTTCTCAGTCTTTATACCACAGACATAAAATGAAATATGTAGCACTTTCTTTCCTACCAGGAAATTCAATACCTCATTTTTTTTCCCACAGACACTTTGAGCCCATAGAATATGCTGTGGGATCTCCATATTCATTTCACTCCAGCTTTGGAGTTATCAGCTAAAGACCAGTTGCACAAGAAACAAAGCTGATGACATCTGTACCACAGATCTATAGATAGGTGTAGGATTACCATCGAAAACAGCCTTTTACAAATTTCTCTTATCATCTACAGAATTCTCTGCTTTTCCCTATGAGCCTGGGCAAGCTGGGTGAAAACAGGGAAATCTTCAACCCTGTTTTGCTTCTTTCCTCATTCTTTTACAGAAGGAATTTAAAGCAAACATTTTAGTGTTAAGTGCAAAGTATGCAGATGCAGGAATCTTCCAGTGTGTGAAATACCACTAGCCTACCTTTGCTTCTTTATCCTAATAGACAGGGAAGCTTTCCATACTAAACTTGAAAAGCATTCAGTCATAACCAGTTGTACCCTAAGAATCAATCAGGTGGAACTTCCTGGGCAGAAACTGATGCAGAGGAAGTTCCACCTGAAAATGAGGAAGAATTTCTCTATTGTGCAGTGACCATGCACTGGAACAGGCTGCCCAGAGAAAGTGTGGAGTTTCCCTCACCAGAGATACTCAGGAACTGTCTGGACACAATCCTGTGCCATGTGCTCTGGGATGGCCTTGCTTGAGCAGGAAGGTGAGACCAGATGACCACTGTGGTCCCTTCCAGCCTGACCCATCCTGTGAAACATGACACAGAAAGAGAGGTATCCCTTAGTGTGCTGATGAACACCACCTTTCAGTAACATACTTAAAATCTTTCCCTCTTTCCATGAGCTCTGCTTTTCTCCAGCAGCCAATGGGCCCAGACCAGGTGCCTTTTCCTCTGCAGCATCTGGGAGTCCTGAGGATGCCTGGGGCCAAACTGCCCAGCCACACACAGTGCTACTCGAGAAATACAGAGGATTACAACTCATATCCATATGATACCCCTTCTCCATAGCCTCCATCCCTCCCCTAGGATTAACAGAACCAACCACACAGTATAAAGTACAGGTTATGTATACATTAAAGAGAGCAATGGTTATAAATTACTTCTTCTCTGCAGTGGACAGTTACAGCCAGCACATCATCTTATCACTAAGATTTTTCTCCATCTAATTCTATTTGCTGTTCCTCAGTGAATATCAACAATAACTCATTTAGCTTTAATGACATTAAAAGTAGAGACTGTCCTTGAGATAGCATCTAATTTTTCTTTATGAAAGCCAACATAAATTCTATGTACGAGGTCTCTGACAGCCTGGTAATAGAGGTGTTGTTAAAGTGAGCTAAAAATACAAACCAAGATAAAAAAAAAAAAAAGTATCTTTCAGAGGAATCATTAGAGAAATTGATGAGGTCTGTTTGCTTTCCTTGCAGTGTCTGAGGACATATTATGTATATAAAGCATGGAGCTAACACTAAGTCTGTCACACAAAGATACTAGTTGAACAGATCTTGACCTTTCCTTCCATCTATGCAATAAAGATAAAGGTTATTACAGGAGTTCTGCAAGAGCCCCTTATCGTAATTATCTCACACTTAATATGAGAGTTAGTAAAACTGTAGCCATTTTTTTCCCCTCTAGGCATCCCCGCACAGGGGAAAAAAAAAGCAAATAAATATGGCCCCTGATGTCCTAGATCAAAATGCAAATACTTAACCAGACTAATGTTGCCCAGGCAACTAGTTCTACTATTTCCTAACTTCCTAACTTTCTGCTTGGCTTTGTAGCCTTGCTATTTATATTTGTATATAGCTATGTATATGAATGCAATTATTAATAGATTTGTGAGTTAGATATGCACAGCTGAGTGTTCCCTACTGTGGGAATAACAAAATTAACAGATCCCAGGGATTTGGGATCTGGCCCCTCTAATTTTCTCCCTGCATGACCTCACAACACTCTTGTAGTCCTCCTGAGTTGCCTGCCCCTCTTTCCAAATGGCATAAACTTTCCTTTTTAACCTGAGTTCCAGATAAAGAGAAAACAGGAGTTGAAAACAGAGAAGGTGTATCACAATAATCAAACCACAAAACTGCTTAATGCAGTGTGGTGACAACACCAGAGACATTCCCACTGCCACTTCCATCGAGGAAATGTCAGTCTACACCTGCTCTGAAGAAGACACCCCAGTCCTGGTCAAGGACATTCCTTCAGGTTCATTAAATATGGATGGAAATTTTATGTTTGAATCCAAAGCAATGCAAACCTTCAATTGCTTCATAATGGAAAAAAAGGAAGTATCTGCTGAGTGGAGAGTTTTGTGGGAGACAGAAAACACCAAAGTTGCACATTTCTCAGGAGTAACTACTACCAGAAGAAAAAGCATAAAGGAGGCACACACCAGGCTGTGCTTACAATGATACCAAATTATATCACTGAATTTGCTAAGCACTTTTATGTGTTTGAATTACACATATAGCTCAGGAATACAAGGTCAGCATTACAGTTTGTCCTGTGTAGCATTGTAGCATTAATTTAATGTAAGAGGAAGAAAACTCGGTGTTCATGGGACAGTTTTCTTGCAACGCCTTCTTGTTCTGCCATCTCTAACTGCTCTCCTCAGGGAAAAAAATACATTGTGGAATTATTTTCTAATATATTTTGTCAAGGACATTAACTGCATTCTTATTTTTACTGTCTGTGGGAAAAAACCAAATCATCCTATTTACATAAAATGTTGATGTGAGGCAAGAGCTGGTTTCTGGAGCAAATCAGAATCTTGTAGTATGCCAGCGGTGTATTTCACCATCGTAAATGTTATGCATGCCTTTATAGTTTGCCACACGCACGTCAGCCTGCAATAAGGAAAGGGCATCTTTGAAGTTACCAGTCATGACTGCTAACAGACCCTTTTTACTGAAATCCCTGCTGGAGTCTGAAAATGCAAATACAGATGCTCTGCCTGGACTGCAGAACAAATGAGCCTCCGAGGCAGCCCCACTGCCCTGGCCCTACGTTTGTGCCCACTCCTTTCTGAAGTGCCTGTGCCCCTCCAGGCCAATGCATCCAGATTTCCAGTGGCAACAAGCATGCCATGGAAGGTGTCAGAGAGGAAGATGATGTGGCTCATGCTGATATTTGGGCTAGGAAAGGTCAGGGTGCACGGGTAGATGTGCTTTACTGTTTCTCCAAAGTCCTGCATTTAGGGTGGCTGAAAAACCTTGGGAAATCTTAGTCCATATCCCTCTTAAAAAATAATCAAATACATCAATTTCTTTCATCATGAAGGCCTAACCTATTTTTAAGAACACTAATGGGAGTTTCCCTCCAGTCTCTTAACAAAAAGCCAAGAGAAAAGAGAATTAGGCTTTGTGCATCCATCCAGCCAAACTGTGATTAGACATGGAAAGGTACACAATGAACAAATTATTCCACAATGAAACGTTGAATTGTATTTCTGTATTTGACTTCAGCTTTCTATAAGTCTTCACAGAAGTCTCTTTTCTGTTTGGGCTCCAGTTTCTCCAAGTTTGGTTCCTGTTCCTCTGTTACTAGGTAGCGGCAGTTACAGTAACAACTCTTACACATCAGTTTAAAACAAAAGTATTTGTGTTACTACAAATAATTGGATGGAAAGCCAGTATTCCTGAAAATGCAACACAATACTTTCCAAAAAAATAATGATACACTGTAAAGTGCACATCAAAGATAGAGTAGCTAATTATCTCGAATAAAGATTTGGTGCGCCACCAAGTTATCACTGCAAAACATGACTTTCATAAATGTTATCTGGAGAAAGCTGGTAGGAAAGACCTTAGAAACAAGTTTGTAATGGGGAGTGAAAAAACTTGTACTTTCTGACTGTTGTTCTGGCTTGCTGGCTCTTGTTCTGCCAAGAGACTGCAATTTTCTTGGAGTCTGCAAACACTAGCATTTTAATAGCCCAGATGAGTAGTAACCTTTGACAGGTTTGGGCAGATAAGGTGGAATTAATGTCAAGTTCTTTCTGAAGGGATTTATTTACCCTCTGTTTTGTCATGGATACTAAAAGGTCAGATCCAGCCCTGATCGTGAGCATCATTACAGATCTCTTAATGCTTCCAGGCCACTTGGATCATGAAAACTAAGAAAAAAATTACAGCTTATGTAAATATTAATTTTGAGGGTATCTGATAGCCTCAGGAAGAGAAAACATCCCTCTTGGACACCTGGCAAGAATAAATTATAAATATAGACTTACATAAACCCAGGCTAAAATTCAAGCAAACTTTGTGAAGTCATGCTGCACTGATCACTTACACAGAAGAATATTAATTTGAAACTTGGTGATTAGCCAGCAGTGATTCAGGAAAGCTGAAGGTCATGATTTTGGCCAAAAAGAATAGAAAAAAAACTCGCAAAAAAAAAAAAGGCTCACAAATAAAAGATATGAAGACAGAAAGATTTTTATAATACTGGTAAACCTTGCCATGTTTATTTTCTAAAGTGAATAATAAAGAATTATTTGTAATTCTGGATTCATAATTTATTAAGAGCACTGCAGGACTACATGTTGAAAACTGATAAAATATATTCATCAATATAATAATGAGTTTAAGTGGCAGCACGTAATTTCAGATCCTCTCAATTAAGTAGCCCTAGTATTTTGTCAGCCCAACAAATGCTTTTCTTCTCCCCTTAATTTTAAATTAAAAAAAAAAAAAACAAACCAAAAAACCAAAAAGCCTTACCTAAAATGTTTGCAGCCCAAAAACATAAATCTCACTAAACAACTATATTACCTATTAAAAAAGTTAAATAAAGCTTTTTTCTCAGTTCCGAAACTTAAATAGAGTAAAACTTAACACCAAGTTACAGCAGACTTTTAAAGAACTTGTCAGTATCCATGCACACAATAGGATCCTTTGGGGACATGTATTCTTATCAGCCAGCACTGCACTGTCCAGTGTACAACTCCCTCCTTCCTGCAAGTCCTACCTCTTTGGCCAGGATGTTAAGGAATTACCTTTCCCTGTCCACCTGCCCAGGAGCCACTCTGGCAGTCACACTCTCACCACTGGAGCTGGGACCGTGGCACATTCGCAGCTGCACACCCAACACTCGCAGTCAGACCAGGTTTCCCTAAGGCTCTTAAAACAATTTAATCTTGATGCAATAACTAAATAACAAAATAACAGCTGGAGCTGGTGCCTCTGAGGACAGACTCTGAACAAAGGAACCTCTGGGCTTTTATGCCCTCACACTCTGAGGCAGGGAAGTTGGGGGTCATCGGCTCCTGCCCCCCAAAGCTCCACCTGCATCTCCCACTGTAGCTGCTCACTGAAATCCCTGCTCTGGATGTGTTGCTCAATGAGAACACTTGTCAGTACCTTGCTGAAGGGAATTCAGGGGATGTTTCACTCCAGTACAAATGGCTTCCATGATGAGAATGGCTCAAAAAATAGCACTGGTGCTAGATCATAATAGTGACAAAGTTACCAGGTGTCCCAACTGATACCGGAGCAACTAAACCCCAAGCTGAAGAAAGCAAATTCCAGCTAACCTATGGCACATTGGAACATGAATAGCATTATTCAGTATGTACTTCCAGAGGCCTTTAACATTTTGCTCACTGTGTAGCAGGTCCAGAACTGCCTCCAACACTACCAAAAAATTGCAGCACACAAGGACTAATGAACTCCAGAAATGACCCTTGGGATCACAGAATGAAGTCCAAGGTCACATATAACAGACACAAATAAAAGCCCTTCTTATGGCTTTCCTTCTGAGAACAGTAGTGGACCAGAATTTTCAGTTGTATCCTAAAGTCAAAGGAAAATTAAAAAACTCCTCTCTAGCTAAGTGGTTATGTTCTCTAGCAAAATTAGTATACAATGACTTTTAGAGAATTAAGCTTGATGAAAGTGAGACTTTTTTTTCCTTGGTTTTTATTCCTGAAATCTTGAGCTCATTGTGTTTTTTACAGGAATGGTACCAAGGTATTCCCTTTGCTACTTCTCAGAGTAAGTAGTGAACTATATTTTTTGTATGCACTACATTAATGTTTAGTAGCTAAGTGGCAACAAAACATGTGCTATAAAAGTTAATAAAAACACTAAAACAAATAGTATGTAAGGAAATTACATCCAGCAAAGCTGCTAGGAAGACTAAATAATATAAGCAGCAAAACTACACTGAAAAAAAAATAAACTAGAAAATAAAGGTAAAAGAAAGAGGGAAGGGTTCTACAGAAGGAACTCTACCAGTCTCTGTAAGCAGGGAAGAGGACTCATTGATCTAAATAAACACTGAAATGTGCTGATCTCCATGTAAAGCAAACACCTTCATCGGCATAACCTTCACTGTGCCCCACAACAGCACCTAATTTAACACTTGCAAATTTTCTAGCTTTCTTTGTCATAGATAGTTTAGCTTTTTACTGAATGAGCAACCGCAGGAGTACAGTACCTTGCCTCAAAGTATTCTGCTCATCCCTCTTAAAAAAACAAAAATCAATATTTTATAAATATGGTTTTAATAGATTTATTATTACCTTCCTGTTCTACCTGCTATTTCACCCATATGCAGGTTGAGGGAATTTTTTGCTAGCTCAAGTGTTTTGCTCAGTGTCACTGATCATGTCACACCTCGGCAAGCCACAGTGGCCCAAGAAATCTGTGTCTGCAGCAGATTTTTAAAGAAAAGGTCATGTCTACAACACTGAATTAGCCCCCAAAAGCACACTGATTAAGCAGCCTTTGCTCCTCTCTTGCCTGTGAGTGTCAGCCCTGCTAATTAGTAAATTCAAGCCACTAAGCTCTCACACCTAACATGTTCTTGTCTTCTTTTTTCTGGGAAGTGCAAGGCAAGGAGCGACAGCTCACATTTGAGATAAAAACCAACGAGCAAACAAAAGAAACGCCTTTTGTTCCCTTATACTTCTAAAATGCTCTGATTTAACACCCACAAAGGAGGTACCTCTGAAGCCCCATAGGGGAAAAGGCCAACTCAGGTTGGTCCGAGTGCCAACTAGAGCAAAGTAACTCCAAAGTTTTGCAATGAGCTCTGGAATCCAAGATGTTGAAGGACACACAGCTGCAGCTCCCTCAGTGTGTAGAGACAGACAGAGGCAACCATTTATGCCGCTTAGCGAAACGTAGATACATTTGCTCAGACAACAAGTGACTGAGTGCGTTTAACAAGCAGGATAATAGCTCAGGGTGTCATTTTGATCTGAATACATAATTAGAGGGGATCAAGAAAAGGCTCAGGTTTAGAAGTGGCCTTGAATATCTGCAGCCTAATTAGGATTGATTTTGCCAATCACTGCTCAGAACATGACAATCAATAAGGCTTGTTAGCCTGGGGCTCAGAAGGGCTGCAGCTGTTTTTTCATCTTAGCCTGTACGTGTAATATGATAGGGCAGTGAGGGGGCACAGATGAAGTGGCTTGTTATTTATGACAATATCAATCAATGCACTCTATTGCTAAATGAATTAAGTAGCACTGCAATAACTGGCTTTTCTGCTGCAACTTTGGTTTTTAAAAATTGCAGAGAAGAGTGATATTGATCTGCCTAAGTCTACTGCCATTTTATTTCAGTTCTTTTGCAGTGGTACAGAGTCCCTTCTACCACTGCCCAAAAATTTATGTAAGCATAAAACTAGATTCATCTAAAGACTCACAAAAGGATTTGAGCAGATTTAAGCCTTTGAAATTTAAAGCTGTGATTCTAAACCTCTCAGGAAAATGTCTGGTTGACCCAGGAGATTGGACTGACCATCGGACACAAAGGTTCCCCAATTTCCTGCAGCTCTGTTTCTGTGGATACCAGTCAGATATTTTGCTGCTGCTTCTGCTAATGTTGTACCTCCTGAAGGTGGACCTGCTAAACAGGCAGTGGTCTCCAATGCTAGCAGTGCCCTTCATGTCATTGTAAATGGAAGTGGCTGGAAAAGAATAAAAGATAACAAGAAACAGATACCTTGGGAATGAAACACCTGTGCTCATTTCAAAGTGAGGGACGTGGGTTCAGGTCTGCATCTCATCTGAAGGAAACCTCACCGTGGAGCCATTACTTCTCTCGTTGTTTGCCACTAAGAGAAGAGTCATTTCATTCTGGCTCACTGGGCCAGAAGATCACAAAACCAGAGGGAACCTGAATGTGTCTCTGGGCCACAGACACTCACCTTACCATGGGAAAACCTCAGGAGATGAAGCATTTGGTGTTGATTAGCTGTGCTTTCACCCCTGAAGGAGGTCCAAGGCATACCAAGGCCTAGAAGAATGACCCAAGGTAGCAAGAAGTATATGGCTGCACAGAGATGAAAAAACTGCTATTTGAGCAATATATACATGCAATTTCAGCTTGTAACCAGCTATTAAGAACGTGGAAAGAGTTCAGTCTATTTGCCAAATCTGAATTACAGTGAAGCCATTTATATAACCATGTGCTTGAAAGCTAGCAGGTATAATTAGGCCAGGAAGGTAATGATTAACATGTGATAAAGAAGGACATCCAATTGCATGATATAAGATAAATTGATAACAGACAGGCCATGGCTCACTGTCTATGGCTGCTAGATATGTAGGACTACCTGCACTGCTCCTTCATCTGTGACATTTTGTTTATCACTCTGCCTGCTGCTGCCTTGACAAATAAACCCTCTGGGACCATTTGATGCTGTATTAGGTTTTGTGCCTGAAAGCATAAGGGTCCCTAGAAGGCAGCAAGAGGATTCTTGTTACTCTGTAACGTTACAGACAAACAGCATCAAAATTGATGTTCAGCTTAACATGGAATTCTGTAGTAATACCCAGGAATTTGGCTGTGTACTTGGACATCCTTCCGTTACTCTTTAGCATGCCTCTTTCTTTTCACCTCAAAGTCAATGGCATTTTTAATTTTGGTAGGGTCTTTTTTGGGGAGGGTGGACCTCTTGGGACAAAGTATTTTCTGGCTACAGAGCTATCATAAACACAGTCTAGAATAAAATGGATTCATAAGTAACAAGGGCTTTGGAGGCCATGAAATCAGATTATTTCCTTGAATGACAACAGTAAGATGGAGACAACCAGGGAAAGGCTTTAGTGGGCATGAAAGCAAACACAAAGCCTAGATCCCCCTAATTCAATCTAATTTGACCACTGAACATTCAGCAGATGAGATGCAGATAAAATGCAGAAAAGGTGTGTTTTGAAGTGTAAATCAGTTTATTTTTGATACCCACTGAGAGCATCTCCAAGGAGGAGACACAGATGGCTTCTGTGTGAGGGTTTATTTTGTTGTTGTTTTTTTATTTGTTGCTTTTTTTACACCTGGAAGAATAAACAACCACTGCAATCAATAATAAGGATTCTGTTAGTGTAGATCAGACTTTGATTTGGTGTAAGCAGCTAAAGGAAATTTGCTTCCTTCCACTTCTCTTTTACAACCAACTGTACGAAGTAAAAGTCTGGACTCATTCCAAGGGACTAAACCAATTATGATAAATAGCTAAATTTGTGAATATGTAGAATCAACTGATCATTGCATAATTACTTATACTCCCAAGACTATGGTAAAAATGTGGCAGCAAAATCATTGTTATTTTCGTCACAGTAATTATAAATCATCATCGTTGCATTCTTGCAGATATGGCTGGATGAATGCCACCTGAAACTCTGCCTTCCCTCTGTGTCTCAGATTTGCTTCTCCGCTGTCCTATGAATTTAATTTATTTTTACACACACACACAACTGCTCTGCATGTTTGCCAATAACTCCTCAAACCTGCCTTAAATATCTGTGAGTCTTTAATTTCAAAAGAATATTCCTTGCAGATCACCATTTCTGTTGACCTTTATAGTGATGTATGCATAACCACATGCACATATTTCTCAGGCTGGAATAGCACACATATTTTACAGGGCTATAACCAAATAATATCCATGGACATAAACCAGTGTCCATAAACATCGATACCATTATAAGCCTTCAAATACTAAGGCTAAGCACTAAAAGCTGACCTCCAGCTTGGCAGAGGGAAAAGAAGAAGCAAAGTTAGGTGAAGGATAGTGTGAAGTCAAGGCCTTATTTCATGGCAATGTGCTGCTGCTGCAGTTTGTTTTAAAAGTCAGACTGCAGATATGCATTTGCTTCTAATGACTCTGGCCATCCACAAAATGTAGGCAAGAAGAAAGCCCCTCAAGATGAACAAATTGGCAGAGAAACAGTTTTCCAGGGAAGAGAAAAAAAAAAAATAGAGAAAAAACAAGCTTCAGAGCAAGTAAGAAAACTAAGTAAGTGACTTTCAAGTTCAGCAAGTATGTAATTGCAAAGCCCCTACTCTACAATACCTTATGTTGAGCACCTACTTACAGGTGTGGGATGAAATCCTGGCACCACTGGAAGTTTTATTACAGAGTTATGTGGAATCAACATTTCAGATTTCCTCATTTCTAAATTGCTATGCTTCATGGCCCATTCTGTAAATGTAAATGCATGAGTTAAGTGCCCATATGTTTGCCAGATCACGGGCTAAAATCTTCATTCAGATGAGTAGTTACTTGTACCTGAATAACCTCCCAGATTTTAGAAAGCACTGTTCAAAGTCAGTAACTATTTGCTTTAAGTAGAGGTAACAGGAAGTGTTCCACTAAAAAGGAAGTATTAAGAACTTCCAAGACCTCTATAACTGTCTTTAGGTCCTTTTCTACTTGAAAATTTCCACTGAGAAATTAAACGTACCTCTGAATTCTATAAATAAAGGCTATCTAGGTTAATCTCCGCTATCCTCCTCACTATAATATATACTACTCCAGTTGGAGAAGCAACCAAAACAAAAGCAGTCTATTGTGGCCCAGACTAGTGGGACAGAAGAATAGTTAAGGGAAAAAGTAAAATGAGAGAAGAAAAAAAGAGGGGAAACAGCATTAAGGGATAAGGCATGAAGATGCCTTTTTAATTCCTGCAGTACTCAAAACTCCCTTTCTCCCACGAGGAAATTCAGCCAACACATCCAGAAGCTACTAGACATGACCGCCATGGCTATCAGCTTTCATAGAGTCAGTTTCTTAAAGGGTGACTATTTTTCCCTTTTTCTGTGCATATTTTCATGAGTCCCACAGGTTCTGCAGATAGCAGAGCACATCGGAATGTTTTCTCCTTCCTACAGTAACTATATTTGAGATTTGCTGCCAACAAGGAATTGCTACCTGTAAATGTGCCAATCATGAACTACGTGACTGCGATACAAATCCCAATTACTTGAGGTTTTTTAAATCCTTCTACAGGCATAGCCTTGGCTTTGGCTGACTGAACTTTGTTATGGTTTGTTGGGTGTAATTTGTTAATACTAAGTGCTCTCTACAGAAGTCAGCTGCACACTTCAGCTGTCTGCACTGACGCAATAAGAAACTCGGGTTCAACTCTGGGACCTAACTCTGCTTAGACATTACAAAACTGTCCTCAACACTAAAACCAAGAGTTTTGATCTCCCTTCCAGAGGAAACAAAACCAAGAAAGGGCTGCAGATTTCAGTGCACTAGCCTCAAACCTTCTTCAGCATACATCATTCATGGGTTTGGTAGTGTGCTTGTGAATTTGTAACAAGAAATAAGCAGAAGTTAGAAAATGTAAAGATATTAGAGAGTGCTTATGAAGGATCATATACTGGATGCACATAAAAGCCTGAATACATACATCTGGAACACAAATTAAAAGCAAGGAAAACTACCCATTGTAAAGACACATAATGAACAAAGTGACAGATGTTTGAACAATTATTCCATTGAAAAACAATGTAGAAGCCATGACGTGGAAATCTTTGCTAAATTTCTAAAGAATAGTTTTCCAGAGACCGCTTTATGGGAACAATACTGACGTGTGCCCTCTTCCTTGGAGACAAAGTCTTTTCCCTGAAGTACTGTGTGATGCAAGAAGGCAGCATCTGTAAGGTATCCTTCAAGAGGATGATTCTTGGTATCTGCTCTCCTGACTAAAATCTATCTCTATTAATTTACTGAGTAACAGATCACAGAAGGCTTCTCAGGAGACATGTTTTCAGTATTTTTCCTTTCCTTATCCTATTTAACTTTTTTTAACTGAAGTCCAAATGAGAAAGCATCTGCTGAGCATATGGAATTCACAAGTATTGCTATTATGTATACTGCTAACATTAAGATTTTTTCCACCAGGCACACACATTCTGACTGGCATACAAACACTCTTGGTCTGAAGGACTCAGCAAGGAGAGATGAGTAACTGTGGACCAGCCCTGTAGTGCAGCACAAGCATCTGTGCCCAGAGGAAAACAGAGGTTCAGGTCCGACACAGAGGAGGTAAAACACACTTTAGATGTTTAGAAAGTCCCCCTGTGTCAGAAAACTTATACTAGAAATAAAAAATCTGGATCCAGAACACAGACTGCAGTTTTCTTTTCATACTACAAGTAAACTGCCCTGCAATCTTAAGAATCTGTTTTCCCCCAAAGCACCCAGAGAAAAGATTTGAAAGCATCAGCCAAAATTGGCTATCATGCCAGTGCCAAAAGGGCCTGCACCTCTTGGATTCATGGGGATTTATGGAAGGAGATTGAACAGAATTGCTACTCATTGCCAGAATTGCTTTAGTCTTTTTTAAAGAGTTCCCAAGGGAAAGGTGTAAAGTTCTTTTGGATCAGCTTTCCTAAATTAACTAGGACAAGTTTGGATGCTTTCTTGACTTTCTATCAAGACAAAGACTCTCCTGAGGCAACCATGACATGAATTTTAAACTGGTAGGTCTAATTTCCAAATGGAAGTTATTGTAAATTAAATAACTATTTTTGCGAGCTGAACCCAAACTTGAAATACTTCAAGGCAAAGACTTTCCATACAAATTCTCCAAAGTCTAGCAAACCTCAGCTCAAGACAGCAAGACTCTTCTGCAGAGAAGATCTGTCCATTCTTATCACTCATATGGGAGTTTGCATATTTAAAATAAAAATGTGACTCACATTTAGTGTTCTCTGAGCACAAGAGTTGACCAATATTTATTTGAGTCAAAGCTCATCTTTCATTCAAGCTGTAAAGGTGTCTATATATGGAACCTTTCATCGTGTTTCCAGAATTGCATTTGTACCCTCAACTCAGTATAAGAATATTTATTCCCTGGAGGATAGAAGTTCAAGTACTGCTGTGTCAGGATTTACTCCTTACTTTGGTTTGCTAACAGTTTATTTTCATGTTTGATTATGAACTCCACCAGTGTTAACTAACTCCTGTAGAACAGGTGTAGAGAGCTCCCCAGAAGTGTCAGACACACATCAAAAAATTTCAGTTAAGTTAAATTTCAAAGCAACATGGACAGGCTTATTTATTCCACAGATAAATTTTGTCCTTACTTATTTCTACCTCAAGGGATCTTCTAAGGACTTCTATCCTTCCCCATTCCCCGAGAAACAGCTCTGAGAATCAAAAGTACAACTGGTATAACAACTTTCAAGATTAATGATTATAGAAGCATTTTGAAGGTTCTCATGCACTAAAATTTGGAAGCCACTGAAAGAATGTAAAATATGCACTACACATCTGGAAAGGCAATATATTAAGAGAGGTCTTTCATAATAAGAATAAAAATAATTGAATTAATTTTTTTTAAATATCAGCATTCTCACTAACTGGACTTTCTTTTATAACTAGGGAAAACATCTAATAAAATATATTAAATAGTTATATTTTTTCTATATTAAGCATCAGAAGAACACTATTTCCAGACTTGGAATACCCCAGTACAGGCTGGGCAGTTAAAAAAAAAAAATAAATCTCATAAAACTCATTTCTTAACGACAATGAAAACAAATAAAGTTTTTTATGCAAGGTAAAAAGTCCTCTCTTTGGCCTCTGAAAAAATAAATCTGTATTAGCTGAAATGACTAGGGGTTTGGGAGGAAGGAAGCCTACAATGATCATATTTCCAACACTGTAAAAATGATGTCACTACAGAATTCCTGAGTTTACATAAAAATAAGAAAATATTACTTACTAGACAGTTCTAGTTGTGTGACTACACCTTTTTTTTTTTTTTTTAAATTTTAAAAAAGGT